>JANXHW010000001.1:6287500-6797500 GCA_026170595.1 Plestiodon gilberti rubricaudatus | reverse complement strand
TTCTCTGAGAACAGATTAACAAGATTTCTGCCACCCTCTCCACCTCCCCCCAAAAGCAGCCATTCTCCCCTCTGGCCACATCTTCCATGTAAACATCAAATGTATTATAAAAACATTATTCTCCTCAAAGGATGGTGGCATTAATTTTAAAAAAAGAGAAAGTTTGCTCTCTGAAAGGAAAAGGGGTGCGGTCAAAGAGGCTAGGAGGGAAGGAAAACGAAGGCACACATCACAGGAGGAAGATAAAGTTATTTGATTTCCTCTGATGTTTGGAAATTCAAACACTTGCCATTTTTAGAGAGTCCGTTCCAGTGAACTGCGAGGATGTCAGCTGACAGTCAAAACATTTTCCTAATTTCTCAAGTTGGAATCCGATAACTAACAGACACTGTCAACTTTTAATTGAAGTCCTATTCAATATTCTTTGGAATAGACCCGCAGAACTCAAGGCAGTTACTCGCTGGAGTGAGCATATGCAACAGTATCCCATATTTACACTGCTGAATCCTAATTCTGCACCTTCCGTAACCTTTTTTAAGAGCCCTACATTATTTTAATATTGATTTTAACCATTATATTTACCACACAGAGTTAGCAACTAGGTTCTACATGAACCACGGTTTCATCTCCATTAACCTTACAGTACACATCTCAGGCAAGTCCTCAAATCTGCCAAGATAGCTTCTTGAAAGCACCCTCTGTACATTAAGCAGAGGCCTGAAAATAAGAATTAGAGTTAGATATTCCCCAGCCTTGGAACTTCGGTCATTGAAAGTCTGAGGGCCAATTCAAACATTACAAGAACACCAACAAAAATGCTTCTTCATGGTAGGGGCTCCAAGCTGCAATGTAACTACTGGTTTTCCCCACAGACAAGGCAAATTGCTTTGTAATTACACATGCCACAGCCACAGACCACAGGAAGGTTCACCAATGGCATAGATACTGACACACAATCTGGCCAACTCACAGGGGAAGCAATTCCAGGCATTACAGCTGTGGGTTCAGAGCTCGCACCAAGCAGATAGGGAGTGTCTGCCCCCTAACCAAGTCGAAATCTTAGCACCTTCTGAAAGTAATACAAGCTATTTTTTTATTTCAGCAGGTGTCTGATGGTCAAATCAGCAAGAGATTTTAGCAATAGTTCCTTTATGTCCTTTATTTTGCCACATAGCTAGGCTATCACCTGATTAAAGGATATTTCTTGATTGAGCACCTGCCTTTTAACCAATTAATCAATTCATCATATTTAAATAAATGTGAATATTACCAAACACTAGAGTCTAGAAAACAGGGTATAAATAGTCCAAATAAATAGATAACTTGAGATTTACTAAACACAGGATACGACTCATTGTTATAGCATTGTTATAGCAACAACTTTACAAATTTCTTTTTAATCACCTATTACAGTACCATACCAGAATCCAAATAGCCTAAAACCACGTTTTTCAAACTGTTGCACTCGTATCACTGGTAGTACGTGAGGTGCTGTCCAGTGGTACAGAAACGAGCTTCCCGACCAAGCACAGGGCATCCTGGGGAACTCCACCAAGGTGGCACCCCCACCAAGGTGGCAGAGAACCTGAAGGACGCTGGGGAACTGTGCAACACAGCAGTGATGAGGGAGACACAGGGGCCAACCGCGGGCCACACAGGTGGCGGGAACACGGGGAAGACGGAGGGGGGAGGTGATGGGGCGGGGTCTCTCAAGAGATGAATACAGCGGACCTTCGCTATCCGTGGACCCCGCATCCATGGATTTGTTTCAATGTGGATAAATATGAGGGTCCACTGTAAAACCTGTAAAAAAAAAAAAGAGGAAAGGGAGGAGCGGTTTCTTACCTTTTAGATGGAAACCACTGCGTGTTTGTGCTTAAACAAGCTGAAATCGCGCTCCGGAAGAGGCTTCCAGAGCGCAATTTCAGCTTGTTTAAGCACAAACACGCAGTGGTTTCCACCTAAAGAAAAGAAACCGCTTTCCCCCCCACACACACTTTTTTTTTTTTTACAGTTGGTTTCGGTATCTGCAGATTTCAGTATCTGGGAACGGAACCCCTGCGGATACTGAGGACCAACTGTATATTATTTTTCACAACAACATTGACAGCATGAATAGTCGGCCCTTTGTATCCACAGTCGGCCCTTTGTATCCACTGGGGTTTGGTTCCCGAACCCCCAGTGGATACAAAAAACGCATTGAGAGAAATCCGCTGCAGGGGAGGGCGAGGAGGGGGTCAGGCGGCATCACAGTACCTTTACAGCAGTTTGAAGTACTTGGAAGAGCACGGGAGTACAGGAGCATGCAGTGGACTGGCGCGCTGCTAAATTAAGGTACTGTGACGCCGCACCTGGCCCCCAGTCAGTCCTTTATTCCTTGGGGTAGCCACCCGCATTGAGAAAAATCCGCAGGTGACTAATCCGTGGAAAAAAAGGGAGCAACTATTATTTTTCACAATATGATTCAATCTTCAAAAAAATTATCTACCCCCGATAGCCTTTGGAATTTTAGATATTGGTGGTATTTAAGATAATTAGAAATGAGACGTGGTACATCAGGAGAAAAAGGATGAAAAACACTGGCCTAAAAAAAAGTGACCAAATGAGTACTTTGTTGTTGTTCAGTCGTTAAGTCGTGTCAGACCCTTCGTGATCCCATGAACCATATCCCGCCAGGCCTTCCTGTCCTCTACTATCTTCCTGAGTTCGCTCACTTTCATGTTCGTTGCATCGGTGATGCTGTCTAACCATCTCATCCTTTGCCTTCCCCTTCTCCTTTTGCCTTCAACAGAGGCGTATTTAGGGCGGAGCAAGCGGAGCAGCCCGCTCCGGGCGCCATCACCAAAAGGGCGCTCCGCCCGCGAGTCGGACTCGGGGACTCGAGTCTCCGGGTCCGACTCGGAGACTCGAGTCTCCGGGTCCGACTCGGGCCGGCCCCCTCAATCGGGAGAGCCGGCTGGGGACGTCTTCCCCGGCCGGCTGCCCGGGGCCTTCTAAGGAAGGCCCACTGTGCAATTTTTTGCGCATGCTCAGTCTGTTAACTGAGGGAAAAGGGCTGCCCTTTTCCCTCAGTTAACAGACTGAGCATGCGCAAAAAATTGCGCAGCGGGCCTTCCTTAGAAGGCCCCGGGCAGCCGGCCGGGGAAGACGTCCCCAGCCGGCTCTCCCGATTGGGGGGGTCCCGCCGGGTCTCCCCCTCCCGGAGCGCGCCCCTCCCTCAAGAGCGCGCCCCTCCCTCCCGGAGCGCTATTTCCTTAGGTCGCCTACCCCCCCATGCTCCGGGCGCCAAGAGAGGCTGTTACGCCTCTGGCCTTCAATCTTTCCCAGCATCAGAGTCTTCTCCAGAGAGTCCTTTCTTCGCATTAGGTGGCCAAAATATTTGAGTTTCAGCCTCAGTACCTGTCCTTCCAGGGAACAGTCAGGGTTGATTTCATTTAGGATTGACTGATTTGATCTCCTAGCAGTCCAAGGCTCTTGACTAAAATTTGCCTAACCAAGTAACCTATTAAAGGCTGCAGTCTTAAGATATATAGATCAGTATACATAAACAAATGAGAGACAAGTGTTGTGAGACAATATACATACATTTATAATTATTCTGAAACACCAAAATTCACCTATGATCCTTTAGTATAAAGTGCAAAATAAACGTAAATAAATCTTCACAATTATTATTTTATTCCAAGTGTTTTACAACTAGTACCACAAAGATCTGCGGGAGATCTTCTGTCTTACATTTTCAGCGCACTTCCTGTTTAATGTCTCATGTACGGAAAAATCTTTGGCTCATAGAAATGCCCTCCTGATTAAAGAGAGGCATCTGAATATTTGCCATGAAGAGAATGGGTGATGACCAGAGGAGCGCCACAAGGTGCCTTACTACTGCCATGAGGTAAATGTGACATTCTGAAAGCAGTTTGAGTGCTCAGGCTGTTTTAAGAGCCCCGTTTCCTAAGAAAGGGGAAATTAGTTTGCCTCCAAGGTGAACTGTCAGGGAAAGCTTATGGAAGAGCACGTGATTCCTACTCCCCAATTCTTTCCAGACCAGCACCCTATTGCTGATCATCACCTACAGACTGAGAACAAACAAATCCAGCCATTTCCACTCCCTGGATTGTCTTTCTTCTGGACGTCTCCTTCACTAACTCATCACATCTTAACGTTTATTAGAAAGACTAGGATTCAGGACTGCGTGAAAGGCGCCATCAGCAGACATCTGTATCAGCTACAGGTTTCCAGTTTTGACCAATTCTTTTTGACACTAACATTACTTTACATGAGTCAGGCGGGAGGAGGGTGGATATGGAATGTGACAGAGTAAATCGAAATCGGATTAAAAACAAAAGTTTAGACACTAGCGGGGAGATGCCTGGAGAATGGCTCTTGAAGGAGAAATTTCTTAAGCTGTCTTCACGTCACATCCCTTCTTTGAACGATTCTCTTCTTCGCTCAGGGCTGCTTCAAACGCTACACAGCAGCAAACACACATTTGCATTGTCTATAGCCATACAGCAGGGAGCCTCTACCAAGACTCTGTGCACTAAAAGCTTTTTCTAAATAAAAAAAGTAAAATTCTGCACCAAGAAAAAGAGAAATACTAGGACCTCTATAAGCTATACATAATTTATTTTAATTTTGCATATTTTATTCAGCAATTTTGCATTAATTTATTTTTGCCGGTCTCTTTGCAATCATAAGGACTAGAACCTTACTTTTTAAAAAAAATAAGAAAAGAAAGCTGAATCCTGCACCTAGTATCACATTCGCTACACTTCCGCAGTACCACAGCATGTACTGACTACAGTCAATCCTGGTTCCCTGGAGCAAGCACCAACTGAAAACAAGTTTTGTTGGGGGCAAACATTACAATTTTAGATGTTCACTTAGCACACATTTAAAGCAACCTTTACCAGAAAAAGGTATGAAGCCCCTCTCTCTCTCTCTCTCTCTCTCTCTCTCTCCCCCCCCCATGCCAAAACTGCTGCAAGATCACACTCAGACTCTAAATATTCCTAAAAATAAAGCAATTAACTTTTTGCCAGCAATCAGTGAGCCATCGATGACAGAACAACTCAAACGGAAAGAACCAAGTCACAATCCCCGACCCTTGACAGTCACAAAAAATACAAAAGGCAGTTGCATCATAGCATCTGCTGGCAGCAACCAAATTATTTTCATATGGGAACTATTATTTTATCTCTATTGAACAAACAAGTATGTGCACATGCCAACTTGTTAAGCCATCCACTTATATGTAGAATATATTTTTCTTTTCCTTTTTTTCCCTGTGCCTGCTACCAGTCACATAAGCTCCAAGATCAGAAGAAATACATCTCCTTTGAAGCTCCTCAAATGTTGCAGTTAAAAAGTACAGCAGTTGTTTTCAAAAGATCCAAGAGTATCTTTATCGGAATTTAATGTTTTCCTTATTGATCACCTCCTTCTCCTTCCTCTCCCCCCACCTCCCTCTCTAACGGTACACAAAACTTATCAGTAAATAAACAATTTATTACAAAATAGCAACACTGCTCAGTAAGTTTTTGGGAGATAAGGTATTCTTGCAATGTAAAAAGCACTTACATCTAATCATGTGGGCAGGGGACAAAGAGCTGTTTTATAGAAACTCCTTAGAACAAAACCTAAAAACAATTGTGATAATAAGCCATCGGTACAACATAAGTCATCATAAGCTCAAAGCCCAATAGCCAGTGCTTTAAATAAAAAGGTGGTGTCACCTCTCTTCTTTCAACTCCCTCTTCCAATCTCAACTTTTTCATGAATACTTTATCCTAACTCTTTAGAACCGCCTTCTCAACTGAAGTAACTGAAGGTGCACGCATTCATCCCTTCTTACTCCTGCCGCTCCCTCCGTCACCTCTCCCTTTCAAAACTGAGACCCAGTTCCTACCTGTGCATGTCAGCAAGAGTCTTCATGCCCTTCTTTTCTCCACCACAGACAATGCCATGTGTGGCACAAGAGCTCAACACAAACACTCACAGCGCAATCCTGCGTAAGGATCCGGCTAGCCAGGTGCCGGATCCTGTGCACCGGTGGCCATGCTGCCACTGGGCCAGAGGTCTACTCGGGGAAGGAGACACTCATCCCCTTCCCCGAGGGTAAACCGGGGCAGGCCCGATCAGCCTCTTCGGATTTCATCCAGCTGAAGTCAGAGGAGGCTGTGTAAAGGCCTAGCCACCCAGCAGGGGCCAGGATATGGCCGAGGCCATCCCCTGCCCCCTCCTCGGCCGACTAGGCCAATTGCCCCCCTCCCTTGGCCGGCAGGAAACCCCACCCCACCCCCGCCCACTGGATCCCGGCTTACCTAGTCCGGTGGCCATGGGGTCATTCCGGCACCGGAGCAAGGGAGTCCGGCCTCTGCGCTGGCCTCCCTTGCTCTTGAGTCGTCTCGAACGTGCTTTACGGCACGTTCACAACATCTCCCGGTGACGGACTGCTCGTTCCATCGGCGGCTTCCGGCTCAGGATTGCACAGTCAATCACATAGATGTCTAGCTTGTGTCATCTCTCTCCACTGGGGGGGGGGGGAGGAGGAGACCTACATGAATCAGGTGGCCATGTGGAGAAAACATCACACATGCCACTAAGTCAGTGGGGTGGAGAAGGAAGAGAGGGAACACACCCATTCCTCTCCAACACAAAGATTGATAGTACATTAAGTGTTCAATTTACATTGTAAGAGTGCATACCCAAATCTCTCTAAGAATTAATGCATAACCAATCTGTGTGAAGTGATCTTGAGTATACTCTCTTAAGAATGTAAGTGCCTTGCAGGGCAAGATCCACCTAGTCAAGCATCCTTTGCAAGAATTCCACATGGTAAGTGGGGTCCACTGGTGGACCATCATCTACAGTATACAGAATGGTTCAGTAGACAATGCTACTACCTTTAGCACAACTTCATTACAGCACTCTTTGTTCTGGGTATGACTGGCAACTTCGGCAACCAATAGGAGTAGTGTATTCTAGTTAGCGCGGACCAGTCAACACCAGTTTCCTGCCTTATCCTTAACAATGTCTCCTATAGCACTGTTTCACACAGCGCTTGGTTTGCAAGAACATATCCTTCATGTTATGGGTGGTATTTCTATATATGCAGAGCAACCGCTGAAGAGTTGATGGGCTACCATACAGCATTTCAGTGGAAAATAAAGTCAATTATCTACTTTATGCATATTGTGTTTATAACAGACAATTAAAAGCTTGTCTTCATGTTTTATCTCTCTGGCTTTTAATTTATTAATTTATATACATTTATATACAGGAAAAATTCAATAAAAATGCCTCTCTGAATGAAGATCCTCATATAAGACAGTGGGGCAATTTCTCTTTAGTGAAACATAACTCGCAATTTAAAAAAAACTAACAATCACTATAAGAGAAAGCAGTTTTTCTTCTATTTTCTTTTTCATCAAATTTATAGATACAGTATATAGAATAAAGGTAAAGGTGACCCCTGACAATTAAGTCCAGTCGTGTCCGACTCTAGGGTGTGATGCTCATCCCCATTTCAAAGCCGAAGAGCCAGCGTTGTCCGATGACGTCTCCGTGGTCATGTGGCCGGCATGACTCTCCTTGCCGCAGCGCGTAGCATGCGGCTGGAACACGGAGCGCTGTTTACCTTCCCGCAAGCGGTACCTATTTATCTACTCGCATTAACATGCTTTGGAACTGCTAGGTTGGCAGGAGCTGGCCAAGCAACAAAGAGCTCACCCCGTCGCGGATTCGAACTGCCAACCTTTCGATCGACAGCTCATGGTTCAGCGGTTTAACCCACTGCGCCACCCGCTGGCCCATATAGAATAATGTGGTGTATTACTTAGAGTGTTGGACTTGGACCAAGAAGACTTGCGTTAAAATCCCTGCTAACTGGGCAAAGAGGCACTATTTCCAGTGGTGCTCCTCTTATATTAGCAGGGGAAGAGTAACTGTCTCTCTTCATCCCAGCACAGTGTATTTTCTAGCGGCTGTTGCTGGTGTTGTTCTGCATCTTTTTAGATTGTGAGCCATTTTGGGACAGGGAGTCATTTACCAGTAGTTATTTGATTTTCTCTGTAAACCACTTTGTGAACTTTTTTGTTGAAAGGTGGTATATGAATATTCGTAGTAACAGTAATAAATCATGGTTTGCTTAATAACCTTGAGGCAGCCACAATCTCTCAGCCTAACCTACCTCACGAGGTTGTTGGGGCAATGGGGGGGGGGGAGATTATGTACACTACAATCCTATGCATGTCTGCACAGAAGTAATTCCCACTGCAATTCCCACTGAGTTCAGTGATACGTATGGCCCAATCGTATTGACAGGAAGTGCCGGCGGAATGTGGGTGCTGGCTGCCACAAAAGCGCCGTAAAGCACGTTATGGCAGCGCAGAGAGCAGATACGACAGTGGGAAGGCCAGAGCCTTTCCGTATATGCTGGCAGAGCAATGGAAGCCCGTCGGACCATGTAAGCCCGGCACAGGGGTGGAATAAATGTGAAAAATAAAGCCAAAAAGGCTTCAAAGATTAACAAGTTCAAGATTCATCAGTACTGTAATCAAAACAAAATCCATCTTCAGAAGACATACTGTTTTCTGCAGAGTGACATCTGCTTCAGTTTCCTGTACCTTTTATTGTTAAAAGAAAAGCTGTAAAAGTTTTGGCATGAAAGGGAAACTATTGACTAACTTTGGATATAACCTGGAAGGAAAAGCCATCCTTAAAGTTTATTTTTCATCAAATCTGGTGCAGATAGGAACCCAATCATCTATGTGGACCACATTAGCAGGCCTTTCAAAAGTCCTGAGCCTTTTCCTCAGGTATACAGATTAACTGATGGAAATTTTAATCTGTGATTAACGTTTTCATTGATTAATCACATCGATTCATCAATTAAAGTTTGCAGTCCTAATTACATTTTACCTTGCTAATTAAACCTTTCCAGCCCAAAATTAAAGCTCCCAGACAAAGGGTTTAGAACTTGTGATTCTTAAAATGGAACCCAGAATTCTTTTTAGGCCTTTATTTTTGGCTTGTTTATTTAAAAATAATTCTTGGTTTGGAGGTGGAGAGGGGCTCATTTAATTGCATTTTTCTCTCTATCATGTTCTCTCTATTCCAGCACAAGCTCTAATTGTAGGTGTAACCACTCAGCAGTAGCACTAAAGAATTGAGAACAAACAAACAAGAGCTCATTGTTTATGACTGACCAGCTCTCCCCGGGTATCCCTTCGTCATCATCTTCAACATTCAACTATTCCAGGGTGAATTCAAGGAGTGGTGCCGATTTGTAGCAAAATAACACACTGACAACGCCTATCTGCAGAAGCACTAAAGGAGCTTCTCCTCACCAGTAATTTCACAGGAAGATTAACATCTGATTGTTTTCTTCATGCTAAGAAAGCTATTTTGTTATCTCAACTGAAAAAAACATGATATTTGATCTGCGTAGTCAAGGGAAAATATATAAACTCCTGATCCAAATCTGGTTTATATGGACTCTTTCAATATAGAAAAGTGTATCTGTTTAACAGCAACCTGTACAGGTAAAGCTTCTGATAGGATTGCATCAGATTATCTAGCCCGATTCTCCAGGGAAGAAAACAGACACTTCCATGCACAGGCTGAAAACTTCAAATTCAACGTCTCACTGATACCTCATTTGTTTCCAGTATTAGAATGCGTATACAGTTGGGGTGCTGGAAGAAAGCACTCTCTTTTTCATCCCCTTGTCGTACATTTTGCTCGATTTATTCCAACAGCTTCTGACAGCTGTTGATTCTGTTAAATGAATGCACTGTTTTTAAAAAGATTCACAACATCCCCTCCCAAAATGAAGAAATATACATTTTAATAGAGTGCTGTTGCAAACCTGCAAAAATGGAAACCGGTCTAAATAGAAAATTTAAAATTTAAAGACCAGGTTGGTTCTTTTGGTAGCAGGCAAGAAAGACTGCACGACAGAACAAATGTTGACTGTATTTTTCTTTGTTTCAATCAGATGTAGGGTTATTTATTTTTTTAAGAATTTATGTGTGGTAATTCTTGGATAAAATGAAAGATGTCAACAACTACTGTATTTACAATAACTCCATCTCCATATTATCTATGCAAATCTAGATATCCATTTGTTAAAGGATTAATAGGGAAAGAAAAGCCCTCATAATTGCGGTATATAAAATTATGCGAGAAATTAAAAAGGGGCTTTTTCATTTTACCTCAGATCACAGAGAAAAACCCTGTGGAAAATCTGGCATACAGAACGTTTTCCACTGCTGTCGTTCTCTCTAGACTACCTAAGTCTTCTAGAATTCCCCAGACTGCCTCCATATTAAGCCTGCTGCGTACAGCTTTATTATAGTGTGGTGGCAAAGGGACATTAATATTCCTTGGGTTGCATCTGACAGGATATTTACATGCGCCCATCTGAGCTCATACCCAAAAGCCACTCCGAGGTGCAGTAACCACACTTCAATTGTAAAGGCAAATGAAGAACACACATTCCCCACAGGGATTGGGACTAACCTCCCCACCACACACACAGGCATGCACACCTCAAACCGTGCCTTCACCAACCTGACTCAACACCACCTCAGAGGGGGGGCTGGCAATGGGTTGTTCACTCTACTGAGAGCAGCAAAACAAACCCCTCTGAAATAAGTTTTTAAAATGCACGCAGAGCAGAGGAAAAGATTGTCGAGCAAACTCCAGCGCACCTCATCAAGAGCACATCTGAATACCAAAAGTGGAGGGGAAAATGTTCCTAACAAAAAGTATCTATCAAAATAAGACTGGTGTGGAGGAAAAGAAGTTTATTTTCCAAGGACAGGCTTTTTTCCCACAAAGATGCAACTCAGCTTGAGACCTGGGTCTGTACAGGTGGCCATTTTATCACACGTTCAACTACACAACAGCATGTGATACGTAGCAACATCTTACTCATCATTTGGCAGAAAGATCCTGGACATTTTTACAAGTTGCTACTTCTTTATACCTCATAATAATTATAGCAACATGGCCAATACAGGTCAAACACCCTCATGTTTGAAGCAAAGGGATTTAAGACTTTGGCCATGCAATCATAGTTGCATTTCACTGTTTACAACATTAATTGCTCAATGTCTATCAAACCAGACCATCGATACACGCGCTTCTCAGGAATATGTGGTCTGAGACACAACAACCCCCCTACCACCACTATGAGGAAGAAACTGCACCTAACCTTTTCCTGGCATGGGCTGGCCCATTCATAGGTCAGATGAAACATTTGCCTCAGATGCTCATCCCCCTAATTGTCCGATCAACCACTGGGAGGGGGGTAAGATGAGTTTTCTGAGGGGGAAGAGTAATGAGGGGGTGTGGACAGATACAACATGGATCCCAAGACAACGACTGATGATTCAGGAACTGAGAGTAAACAAGAGAGAGAAAACTAGATCCTTTAACAGAAGGAAAGCAGAGGATACCTAAAGTAGAAGTGCCCTAGTCCAAGGACACCTAAAAACCAAAGGCTGCAATCCTATCTACACTTACCTGGGAGTAAGACCCAAAGACTATACTGGGACTAACTTCTGAGTAGACGTGCACAGGATTGGGCTCTCAGTCTAAGCCTACACAGCAATGCAGGCACAAAATCCACAAGATATGGAAACAGATACTGTCAAACCTTCTAAGGCATGTTCCCCAAAAATACTAAACCATTGATTTATATTTCCATACATGCATCTTTAATATCCTTTAGTACATATGATCCAGTTGGCTTCACAAGGAATAAAAGAGGTGATATTCCCCGCTCTTCAACATTTACAATGTAGGTTTATATATAAATGTTTATAGTAAATGCACAATACTTATGATCAAGTCCGTAAGTACTCTCAGATTTTAAAAACTGTGGACAAAAAGGTAACACAAATTTTGTGCCCGGAAAACCTGAATGCTGCTACCTATGCTGCTACCTATTTGCACATATGTCTTTCATCTGTTGTCCAAAAAAACCAAACAGGATTAATGCATACCAAGACCTGATCCACTGGAAATTCACCTCCAGCTGCTGAGAGTTCACCAGGAATTTCCCAAAGAATTTCAAGTCTATCACCACAGATTAAGGGCTGGAAACTTCAAATAAATAAATAAATAAATAAATAAAACTTAAGAGCTAAAATGCTTAGAATACTGATTTTTATATCCAATGCCAATTTTTGTGCTTGCATGATAGCCACTCCAGTGCATTCAATCTGCAATTACAGTGTAATTAATCTGTAACCAGAGGTTGTGTGGTTTTATGAAATGCCAATTCTCTCAGGCTCCAATCTGGCAAACACCCACCAGTTAGCAAACCTGGATAGTTTATTCACTGGCTGCAGTATAACGTCCATAGGTTTATAGGCATTCATCTGAACTGGACCTTACTGAAAAGATGACAGAGAAAGTTCTGAAAAAGAATTCAAAAAGCAAGTTCTGAAAAAGAATTCAAAAAGCAAGTTCTGAAAAAGAATTCAACAAGCAAACAAAAGAGGAGTGTATTGAAGTCAGCTAAAATTATCAAAATATTAATTGATATTACTGTCAAGATATTGCAAAATGTAGTGTATAATGTAATATCGTAGCATAACCAAGGGGATAAAATAACTTGACAGACAATTATATATAGTACAAATACAGATTTTCAAAGGTAATATATTAAACATCTGGACAATGTACAAATTCCTACTAGATCCCTCAAGAGCTCTTCCAGGACTTCTTCACACATTACGTTACTTAGATGAACTCCTAGGAATTTGAGCGTACACTTAAAAATTTAATTACAACCATGATAAACAGGTATTTGAAATTACATCATCTTATACAGGTATAAGATTCATTTGAGGGCCCAGGTTGACCAAGGCTTCTTACCGAGCGCATACTTGGTAGCAAACCCGTGTTTGTGTCTTACTGAGATCCTCCAACTATGCACAACTACGAAGAAAATAATCCTTCCCACCACAACGCTGCTACAAAGAGGAACTAAAGGAGAAACCTTATCCTGTATTTTTTAAATAGCAAGATGCCCAGGTTGTTGTTTTTTTGTTCGCTCTGATCTCAGCTTTTGCAGGGAGTGAGTTTCTTTCACTGTACTAAACTGCATATAACTGAATGAAGTCTGAAAGTGAATTCTGTCCAAAGAGCTCCATATATTCTAAGTGACAAATGCATGCATTATTTCACATACACTGTCTGAAATCATCATGTCACTCTGGTTCCTATTTTTCTCTGAAACTTACTTACAAACATACACACACACACACACACACACACACAAATTTGGGTTCTCAGTTGTTATTGAACAAGCTGAAATATTTTCAGTATGTTTCACAATGTTAGAGAAAACCTCTACAGGAGAACAATTTCCTTCCTTCCATTTTGATCTGAAATATTTTGTTTATGCCTTGGCACTCTAAACTCCCCCCCCCCATCAACTTCTCTTCCCCTGATGTGCCTGCCGAGTCCCCACAGATTAATCTTTTTTTTTTGTTCAAGTAATTCCAGCCATACAAGATCTAGCATTTATTAAATTATTTTCTAGCTCACAATATGGTAATACTGGTTCCTGCTATTCAGTCAACCCAAAAAAAAAAAACTCTTGATTTTTAGACATCCAGGTCTATTTCAGCTCATGGGGTGTGCCTCAATTAAATGACATACAAAGAAAAGGAGAAAGAAAGAATGCAAAACAGCATTCCTAATACCCTACGCTAAAAGATATAGTTAGCGGGAGGCAGGAAATTGGGTTAATTCGAAGGACTCCAGCACATGTGGAGGTTGCTTTGGTATAGTCATGCTCAATCAGAACAAAACTTTCCTGCATGCTAGTTCTTTTCTTTGCTAGGGCAGGGGAGTGTATTTGTAAGCGGGAGGAGCAGCTATTTGCATCTCCAATAAAAGAACATTTTCACGTTTGTGGTAGGGGAATAGAAAAAGGAGCACAAACCCACCCACCCACCCTTGTACAAAGGATGAGCAGACCAGTCACGTGGACCTTTCTTCCAAACCACAATCCGAGAAACGAAATGTGGGAAAACACACATGCCAGTCAAACCACGCATGCATCTCCCCTCCACCCGAAATGCACACAATATCAGAAAAACTCTGGGATCCCACACAATGTAGCGCCATGTCTCTCTGCTTGTCAGGAGTAAATTTTGTGTAGCCAAGCAGGCCTCTGGGTTTAATTAAGCTTTCCGAAGTCTTCTGACAACAGTCCAGCAATAGAAAAGAAAGGCACTTCTGTAGTTCAGTCGTGCAATCGTTGCGACACTTCTATTTACAATTTGTCTTGGAAAGAGTTGCTCTGAGATTGTGCTTCGACAAAAAAGCCAGCCTGCCAGTTCACAACCTTTCCTGCATCTTATTTACAAATATAGCTCACTGGAAGGATCCAGGAAGTTCTCCTCTAAGTACAAACCTTTGAATAATCCTTCCCCAAATTTTTTTTAGGTTGAGGCAGTTTTACCCAACCTGCAATGACCTCCTGTAACACTGAATTAAGCAAAAGCAGTTACAATTTGGGATCATCGAGTCGGTTTCCCACTTGCTCATCCAAATTGCAATTTTTAATTCTACGATTTAAGATTTTCAATCTCACAGAGCTGTAAAAAATTTTTTAAAAAACACTATGATTTAAACACCACAGAATTACAAGAGCAAATGGGATGGAGCTGCACCTAGTCATTTATTGGAGATGCAAGCAAGCCAATAATTTCTCAACATATTACAACGCAGAAAGGATCGGGCTGGATATGGATGGAGGAAGATGTTACAGGAAATATATGTAGTGACTGAGAGGGACTCTCTCTTGAACAGCTTATACAAGATGCATGTACATTTTATTTTTATTTGTGTGTGCACATGTATCGCATTTCACTGAGGTACAATTGAAGCATAATAGGATTTAGAAACTCATTCCCCCACCACTATGTGCTACACAAATTTATGTCACAGACAAACTCTTAGCATCTAATAGAGGTGGATTACATTAGCCATGTATCCAGCTCTTTGCCCATGTATTTCAACATTCGTCTACCTGCCTCATTCCTATTTGGCTCTGCATCAGCCTAGTATAAAATATTGCCAGAACAGGCATCAGTTCTCAGTTCTAACAGGATTATCCTATCTTTCAGGGTAACAAAACCAAACTGCTTGCCACACCCCACCCTCCGTATCATCAAACAGTTGATATCTGGCGGTCAATGTCTGTCAGGCATTGATAAAAAGATCCTTACTGGCCATGGACGCACACTCAGAGCATTCCTATACAGTACACACTTACCTGGGAGTAAGTCCCATTGAACTCAATAGGATTTACTTCTCAGTAGACATGCACAGGATTGCACTGTAATTCTATTAATTTTCTGTTAGGTTTTTGCCAATGAAACAAACTAACATCACTAAAAATTCTGTGTCACCCCAAAGCCTGTGGACAAGTCAATCCATACGATTGGATGTTAAATACAGGCTTATTTTCAGAATGAGAGAGAATTCTTTTGTGCAGCGTCAGCTGTAAAAATAGCACATCAATGACAGTTCTAGCTTTTGTCTATCTAGAACAAGAGAAACATACCAAAGAGTTAAAGATGCATCATCCTGCTATACATCTGACTCAGTAGCTTATTTCTTCTTTTTCAAAGCAGTGAACCCTAAGCATTATTTATCCTAGGAAGAGAGCCTTTTATTGTAATACACAAGCTTATTGACTAGAAAATGGCTCAATGAGTATCCGTATTTAATATGAAACAGGGCAATAAAGGCTTTGTTGCAGAATTCTTAACTGGATCCATCCTTGCGTTGTTACACAATGTTGAGGGGAGGTTACTATGAATGATCATCTCTTCCTCAACAGCTATCAAAAACACCAGATTCCCCCAACACACACACATCCCAGCCCACCCTTCGGAATATCACAGTCACTCTTTTCCTTTTCACAATGGTAGCACAGAGACTTGCAAAGAATGGAAGGCAACCCCCCCAAAAAAGGCAACCCCCCCAAAAAAATATGCAGCCACCTTTCTCATGAACCACACCCCAAAATATCCCTACCCTGAGAAACAGAACGTTAAATTTCACAAGGAATTCCAAGAGTATGACTGACTAAGCATCAATGATCATCACTCCAGTTATTCCGAAACATTCGCTCAATGGAATGGCAAAACAGTCTTGGCCTCAGTTAAATTGCTATGGGGTAGGAATTAGATTAAAAGAAACCAAAAAGAAAAGTATTGAACCTTTTAATAATTTGGTAGCAGGGAGCTCCCTCTCACCAAAGTCATCTGATCTGTTCACAAGTTTGACTTCTTTTTTCTACTGAAGGAAGGAGAAACCATGAGTTCTTTGGGTAGCCTCACTTTCTTATTAACTCTAGAGAAAACTACGGAAGTCAGTCAACCTTAAGTCTGAGCGTACATTAGAGCGAAATACTGTACCACAATCCAGACCCAAAGTACATCAAGACTTCTTGTCTATGAACAGGAGGGTCTTGTTGGATCAGACCAAATGTCTATCTAGTCCAGCACTCTATTTCCCACAGTGGCTAGCCAGATATCTTCCAAAAGTCAGGCATGACAGCAACAGCCCTCCCCCAACGCTGTAAACCCCCCCCCCCCACAACAACAACAGTTATTCAGGAGCATACTGCCTCTGAAGACGGACATTCCACATACCGTAGCTATTATAGCTAATAGCCACTGATAGACCTACGGTACAATCCTATGCATGTCTACTCTGAAGTAAATCCCACTTAATTCAGTGGGACGTACTTCCAGGTAACTGTGTATAGATTACTGCAGGGCAGCCCAGCCCTGTCTAGCAGGATGCAGCGGTGCACATAAGGAGCCCGCCGCATCCTGTGCAGGATTGGGCCTGCCCTGGCATAGCTGGCAGCCTCCTCAGGGTAAAGGGACGTTTGCCCCTTTACCCTAAGTAATGTGCCAGTCGCCCCAATGGGTCTCCTCAAATGCACACCAGCAATTTTGCTGGCAGAAATTCAGGAAGCCTGTGTAAGGCCCGGGAAGGGGGATAGGATATCCGCCTCAGCCAATTCCTCCCCCTTCCGGACTAGATTCATCAACCCCTCCCTCCCAGCACATCCTCCCCCGCCCCCGGTGGGGACTTATCTTCCCGCCGCAGCACGGCACCAGGGAAGCGGCACAAGTCTCTCCACCAGCACCACTTACTCTCTGGGTGCTACAAACGTGCCTTAGAGCACATTTGCAACTTCCTAGATCAGAGGTTCTCAAAGTTCTCCCCACAAGGCGGGGAGAACTTTGAGTATTTGTGGGGGAGGGGTTAGCAGCGGCGGTGATCCTGGGGATCGCCGCCAGGAACAAGAACACATTTTACACACTTACCGGGGGTCCTGGAAAACTCCAGAGGGTGCAGGGAGGCCTGCAGAGGGGTCCGCAGGCCTCCCCGCACCCTCCAGAGCTGTCCAGGACCCCCAGTGAGTGTGTAAAATGTGTTTAACATTTTTTCGCGGCTGCAACCCCGGGATCGGCGCAGCCACCATGCTGTCCCCACCCCTTAAGGTGGCAGGGGACGGCATCTGGTTCTAGTGGTGGGTCGCGACCCACCACTTTGAGAACCGCTGCCCTAGACCGTCGAAGCGGTTGCTCTGCTGGTCTCATTGTAGACAGGATTGCGCCGTCAGTCTCCATGAATATGTCTACCAGTAATTCGCTTTTAAAGTCATCTAAGTCAGTGGCCATCACCACACCTTGTGGCAGCACTTCCACAAACTGATTACTTATTGCATGATGAACCACTCACTTTTGACTGTTCGGAATCCACTGCCATCAATTTCACTGGATAACCCCAGGTCCCAGTCCAATGGCAAAAGGAGAAAAGCATCTGTTTATCCACTTTCTCCACACTATGCACTGTTTTAAAAATTTGCCTCATGTCCCCTTTTTGTCCTAAACAAAAAAGGAAACTACCCCATTCATTCAGTAGAGGGAACAAAGGCATGCAAAAAATCGGAACAGAAATAAGTTTCCTCCACTGATACGAACAGGGAAGGGCACGGCAGACATGAGAGAGAACATCTGTAGCTCCTACATCCAGAGCAGAACACTTTTAAGGACGAATGTTTATAAACCAACCTGCAAAGGCAACCACAAAGAGTCAGTGTAGCTGGGTGTTAGATGGGTCTGGGAGGTCTGTATTCCAATCCTGCTAAAGCACAGACTCAAGGGGAGATCCTGGGCATGGTGCCATCTCAGTCTAACATTTACAAAAGGCAAATTTTAACTACAGTAAAACATCAAGTGTCCGGCACCCAATTGTTCAGCTCTCCTGATTGTCTGGCAACAAAATTGTCTGGGAGCACACCCACCTCAGGAGCAGACTTCCAACCTTGCCAGCCTCTACATAGGTGCAGTCGCGCCTGGCTCAGCACTGGCGTTGGCACAACCAAGGCAACTTGGCAGTAAATATAAGTAGCGAGCCCATCGCTATAGTGACAGGGATGCTAGATACAGGGATCATCAATAGTGGGATAGCACTTCCAGTCCAGAATATCTGATAATCCAGTACCAGCGATAATCCAGCTTTTCTCAATAATCCAGCTTTTCTCAATGTCCTACGGGAGAGTTTACTCCCCTGTAAGTCTTTGTGGGGGGGGAGGGGAATGCCGGAGGCAGCGCTCCAGGATCGCACCCAACCTGGCTGCCCTGCCAGCTCCCCGAAGGCTGCGGCGGCCTCCACAGGCCTTCCCAAGGTTCAAAATAGCGGCGATCACGTTCTGAAGCCCACTTCTGGTTTTCAACTAAAACTGGAAGTGGGCTTTGGAACACAATCACCGTTGTTTTGAGCCTTAGGGAGACTTGTGGAGGTGGCTGCAGCCCCCACCGGACCCTTCGGGGAGCTGGCAGGACAACCAGGTACGATGAAAAAAGCGTTTTTGGGTCGGCGGCAAGTACAGTCCTTGAGTGCAGAGGACGACGTTCGGGCTGGCCACCCCCCCCTTAAAAGTACGGTAAATTGAACACTTCCGGAAAAAGTGGTGGGTCGCAACCCGCCACTTTGAGAACCCCTGTACTAGACTACTGGAGTTTTACTGTACTTATATCACCAGGATTGTCTGAGGAAAACAAAGACATGGATTACATTGCACAAAGTGCCAAACAAATGAAGAAAGGGAAATAAATAAATAAATAAATAAATAAATAAATAAATAAATAAATAAATAAATAAATGATTTCCTTTGCCATGGAGAGGTCACCAAAAATCGTTAGGATCTTGAAATTCTTACCTTATGCAAAAACCTAAACACCCTAGTATATGTTAATTGTATTCACTCACATCATCCTTTGTTCCCTTTGCCTCTTACAACCCACTGCCAAAATTTAGACTGTAAGCTTCTTGAGACAGGGGCCTGATTACTTCACACTGATGGTGCTATATAAAAAATAATGAGTAGGGTGTCAATCCAATGAAAAAAATGTAGTTGTTTAAATTTATTCATTCCTTAGCTGATTTAATGTAAACATATTTGCATATTACAAAATCCGTTATAGAGGTGCTTTCTTTCTGAGAAAGTGAAGGAGGCATAAGAACTTGCAATCCAATAAAAAAAGAGCTCTCATCCAGTGATTGAAGGGAAGGCCCATGTTCAGTATTTTCTCTCTTGTTTTCAAGTACAGTAACACACCAGAACAGTCTAAAATTTTAAAAAGAAAAAAAACAGACATGCCCTTTCCAATTAACATTGGCCCCTGTAAATGAATCAGCTAAATTTTAGTTGATTTATCTTCTGATTAAAGGTTTTCATTGTAATAAAAACAACTATTAACCATCTTATTGTATTCTTAGGGCTGATTTAAACTCTGCCCTTCCCCTTACCGTTAGTCGCCTCTGTGTGGGCTGCCAAAAACTGTTGACCCGCATTGCCGTGCTACCTGGTGGGCACATTTAAAAGGCCCTTCCTTGATGCCTTTCACGTTCAGCACCCTTCCCCTTCCACTTAAGCCATCCAGACCAGAGCCTGCCAGGAGGCAAGGGGCAGATCACAAAGCCCTTTCAATTGGTCTCCGAGACCCAATTGTATTTTTTACTCCTTGTGTTTACTATCTTGGGTTTTTCTTTCAAAGAAATCAAAGACTGAATATAAATGCAAACCAATAATTTTTTTAAAAAATGAATTAAGAAGCATTAAGGAGGTGGGCTTTATCCTCACGGTTTCAAATATATGCTTGTGGGGGGGAAAGAAGATTGTAACAGGCATCAGGGATTTATAAGTATAGACCCAGGCGGTCGTAACCATTTCAAGTTAGCGAATTAGGGGTATGATGTTGCATCAGCAGCAGCACGATTGCTTTCCATGTCTGAGAATATCTAGGATTGATCTCTTTGGTTTCTACCAAACCTCAAGCTTTAATAAACCAGGGGTGTTTGAAAATTAGCTCCATGAGTAGAATGGATGGCTGGAAATCTTACAAACAGTATGTGAAGCGCTCTCAACACCTGAAAGTGCTACACAAATGCTAGGTATGGTTGTTTTATACGGTTACTGTGGCCTTAACTCTTTGACACAGCTGAGACTTAGATCCAGGAAACTCAAATTCCCTTCTCAGCTCTGAACACCTTTGAGGCCTGGGGCAAGTCCCAGTTTCCTATCTCTAAAATGGGAACTGGAATCTCTAGGAACCAGTTTCTGTAAGGACAGATGAAAAAGAGCACAAAGCTTTTTTTCTTGGTTAACACAAATCGCGGCTCACCAGCCTTAGGCTGGATGAGAATCCTACACACTTTAGACAACGAGCAACTTTGTCACAGGCTGATTGTGTTGTCAGCAACGAAGACAAGATAAAGTTCAGAAGGAAAGGAGGACAAAAACTATCTCTCCACTTTTGCAATACTGTTACCTCTTGGACCAAGCAAGTTATCTGGTACGTCTACGCTACAAAGCAGGTTTTTCTTAAGTTTTTTCCTCCTTAATTCTTTTCCTCCTTAATTCTTGCTTGACAGACGCTGCATTTTGTCTTTCACACAGACGTTCAATATGTAAATAGCAGGTTACATCACAGAAGGGCTGCTCCATATTTGGTGATTTAGCATGCCTGCAGTACACAGAAGATCAGAAAGCCCTTCCGGCAAGTGCCAGCTTCACTAATCATACCTCATTCCCCTTCAGAATGCAGGCGGCACGTGATACAATGGTCCCCACCATACATTACACCGCAATGGCTTCACCTACATGCTACAGATAAGACCGGCATGCTGCAATGTTGGTTCTTTTAAAATGTAGCAAGTGGTCACAGGAGGATCAAGCAAAGTAGAAGATAATCAGAAGTTTGGATGAATGCGAGTGTCCACTTATGCAGACGACGAGGTCTGACATGGGATTAGCCAGGGGACTCCCAGAAAATATACAGAATATGGAATTTGGGACACAAAGCTGGATAACTGAAGTTCAGATGAAGGAAGATACACGGAGACATATAGAGCACAAGTTGTCAGGAACTGCAATCAGAAATTTACGGAAAGAGGAGTGCTATTTACACAAAGTAAAAACAGTACATTTGCAAAGAACTATGTGGAAACTTAAACGGAATTTTAAAAAAGAGATGCTTATAAATAATTTGGGATCAGAACAGAAAGCAGTATCTTTTATTAGTCCATCTAATTTTCAAAATGGTGGATGGGAGGTGTCAAGTTACACAGAACCTGTCTTCAGGCAGATGTTCTGAGCAAAAATTAAACACAAAAGACACAGGACTACTGCTCATCATAGATCTGCATCATTTTTTTCTATTTTGATGTTTTTATTTGATCACCTACATCTAAGGAAGAATCCTGTGTAACTGGAAAACTTGTGTCTAGCTGGAAAGGTATTTCCTTGCATATTCTGTGAGCTTGTTTGTTCAGCAGGACCACTAGGATTACAAGATTTTGATACACGATGGGTCATTAAAGTTCTACTAAAAATATCCTGACGGCAACAGTATGAAAAAATAATCTAGCAAATCCACACATATACTGTACATGCACAAGCTGTTTAGACCTTCAACCCAATTTAAAAGTTGAGGAAATTGCAAGCCTACAAATTAAAATGTGAATTTTTAGGATGGTCCGAGCTTGGCATTCATTGTTAGAAATTGCTTCTTTGTGTCCAATTTTTGGTAACCAAAAATTAAATTTAAAGCATTGAAATCTAATTATTGCATCTTACTCACGTGCACACACACCCAATCCACAAAAGGCGAAAATCCACCCCGCAGAATCCCACAATTCTGCCGAGAACAATTCCTGAATTTCAAACGCAAAACACCAAAAACCTGAACTACAACGTTTTAGACAATTAGCAAATTTTGCAGTCAGATTGGTCACATTTCTTTCTGCCCTATTATGCCAAAGCTGCCAAATTGTATATGCATATGTATATATGCAAAGTTTATTTTAATTGCTGAGTTTCTGGGAAGACGGTGGGAAAGAGACCCTGTTAGCTCTACCGCTGTCATGGAAAGCAAGCTCTAGGCCCCTTATTCTGCTGCAGACCCCTCTACTTTGTAGGGCTGTATCAATTTAATAGCCTGTGAATTGCTCCCAGATTTATTTGTGAGGGGGAAAAATACAAGGCAGCCTGCAACTTATACACAGTGCTTCTCCTAATACCACAACATCTCTGAGGCTATTAAAACAATACAACAAGTGATACTTTATGCTAACTGTTTTGGCCTTTCCTTATGTTTTACCAGATCTATGTCTGTTTTGATGGTGCATATTTTTAAAGCGGTTTTGAGGGCCAAAAGCTGACGGTCTCGTTTACCATACAGAATACCATCTGTATTCCAATAACTCAACCAGGCCTTATTAGCCCTGTGGTATCAACGAACCTCTCTGCATTCCCATTAACTTCAAACATCTATTTGCTTCAATTGCATGTGTGTGTGTGTGTGTGTGTGTGTGTGTGTGTGTGTGTGTGTGTGTGTTTTAAAGCACAAACACACACAGCATCTTACTAGTAATTAAAATATGTATGTTAACTGCAGGGAACTGCATCCATTACTTTTTATATTACTTTATTCCCCCCCCCCACACACACACACACACACACACACAGATTTGTGCTGTTGCCCGAAAAGCAAATCCATCTCGGACATTTGTATGGGTGACATGCGGCAGTGTAAAAGCCACAGAAGAAAATCAAGATACATCTGTCAAAACCACATCAGAGACAAGACACAGTACGGGGTGAACATTTATCATTTGGCTGAGGAGGCAGGATTGCAGAAGGCAGCCCTCCTCCCCTGTCAAACCAACCTTTTGAAATTTCCAACATGCCCTTAAACTTTTCGAATAAGCAAGCCTGTGCGCTTCAGCAACTGCCCTCCCTACTCTGGCCTGGGCAGTAGAAAATGGCATCTTAAAGTCAAGGTCAGCCGTGTCACTTCGCCAAGGGGGTTGCCTTTAATTACAACCCACACAGTGACAGCCAATATGGATCGGAGGCTGGGGGATGTTAACCCTTCCTCCCCTCGCCCTGAGTTTGCAAGAAATTATAATTAAAAAAGAAAAAGAAAACCATACGACTGGCTCTGAAAGACACAGGTGCAGCTAGGAGTGAAAATGTTGCAGCTGATGGCATTGCATTTGAGGGAGGGAACTGCATTTATTGCTAAGGGAAAAAACTACATAATTGTATGCAAGGACTACTGCAACCAGACTGAGCATTTAGATATCTCAACATATACCGGTATATTTTATGCCATGTTCCATGGCAGAGGGCTCCATTTCTGCTCTGGCTAACGAATAGCATTCTATGCCTGAGTGTTCTATGGTGTTCTATGTCCCAAGCAGAAGGCCAAAACGCCTTCTGGCTCGGCTTCCTGGTATGCCTCAAACTTCTGTGGGGTTACCCTCGGGGGCTGGGTGAAAGGTACAAAAAGAAGCTATGGACCTCTAGATCCAAGAAATCACAAGGAGCAGGGACAACACTGATTTCACAGTACACTTCATGCTTTACAAAGGAACTGTATTTGCTACAAATGCCTTTGAGTTGCCCCCGTGTGTCACAATGTGCGATAGGCAGGTGATCATCCCTAAACACACGACCAGGGACACATGCCAGGGACCGGCAGCCAATCAGTCAACCTCGCACTTGTTCTCTTCGTGAGTAGGAATGCAGTATCCATTGCATTCTATCCATCACACCGGACAGGTTCACTTCAGGAAACAGGAAACGCTAGTGTAACACCAGTGTGTAGACAAGTTAGAACACGATACTCACGTGGGAAATGGCACTAGGTCTGCTGAGTGGGCATTTTCCAATTGGTAAATATGTAGGAAAGCATAAATGAAAACATAAGCACAAAGCAGGTGGAGGGGAATCTTTTCACCTTACACTCCGCCGCCGCCTCCCCACAGCCCCCCCCCCCGGTTGGGTGACTGCTCCTACACCAGCAGGATTCAAAAGGAAATGTATGGAACACAAAAAGAAAGTAGCCAGTTGAGAAGGCGGAGATGGAACCTTACACAGTAGTACGGCATGAGTCTCGATTCTATAGCTACCCAAAAAGAAACTCTGTGTGTGTGTGTGTGTGTGTGTGTGTGTGTGTGTGTGTGTGTGTGTGTGTGTGTGTGTGTGTGTGTGTGTGTGTGTGAGACAACAGACAAGCTCTACACTTGCAAGACCCCCCCCCCATCGCTTTGATTTACCTGCTATATGTTCCTGTTTAGGGCAAATTCCTCTAGATGACGTTGACAAACAGTCGTCATCCTCGGGCGTGACTTGGATGCCAACCTCCACAGGATTGGATGCTTTTCGCAGCTCGCTCGGCGAGGGCGAAGGGGGCTTATCCACAGCCTTCTCTAGGCAAAGCGTGCCATTGCATTGCTTCCGTTTGTGCTCAATAAAAATAAGGATGTCCCCCAAAGGGAAGTTCATCTGACACTGGCCACAGGTAAGGAGGTCATGGTCCCCTTCTGGTGCTCCCAACGTACCATGATCTGGTTCGTCATCGGTGAGAATGGCTTCGATAGGTTCGGCTACAGTTGGGGGAACAAAAAGGAACACAATTAGAACATTCAAGAGAGGAGTACGCAGTAACAGGGAGCATGTGCAAATCTTGCACATAGTAGGCCAAATTTTCCAGAAATCAACAGTGCTTGAGAGTTAGTCAGCATGAAGCTGGAGTATTCTGGAAAAAGGGGTATCCACAGCATTCTATGGAGCAGGTATATTTGCAAGGACAAGAGACTCTTCATTAATATCAAGGCCCTTCCTTAAAATTAGGGGGTGACTTCAGGGACAGCGCATCAAATATAGCCCATTTTAAAGTTTCCTCACATTTTTTTTAAGACAAACAAGACAAGCCTGACCACAAGACACTAAGAGAGCTTCCCCTTTACAGCATGTCATCATTTCAACAGGAAAACGAATTTATCACTGGTGCCGAGCAGTTTTATCTGAAGGAAAAACAACTATAATATGTATAACTGTGAACATGGACACCCCAGACTTTCTGTTGGAAGGCTCAAATAAATCTGCTGTCTTAAAAGAACAATAAATGAAATAAAATCGCCGGTGGGGGGATTGGTATTAATACTGTTCAAAAATAAAGCTATGAAAGCAGCTTCCCATTGGTATTCGCACGAATATTTTTGTATATCTGCGTGTTTATGTTTCAGTGGCCAGTATCATGTTAGGAACTGATGTGTTGCTTATGTGTATGTGTGTGTGCACATGCATACAAAAATATAACAACCAAAAGGTGGTTTGGGTGTGCCTTTCAGCTGGCACACAACACAACATGTTTGTATGTTCGGTGTCATATACATGCAGCTGTGCCCAGGATTTGCAACATCAGAATAACTGTAATTTTCTACAGCAACCATACAAATAGAAGAGCAAGATAACCTGTGATCAGTCAACAAATCTACACATTTTATTGCTAAGGGGGAAAAAAATCACTCAAATTTTCAACTATGTCATCCAGGAAGAAAAATGCATAACACACACACACACACACACACACACACACACACACACACACACACACACACACACACACACAGAGAGAGAGATCCAATTCGCTAGCAATTGCTACATACAAATTTTGGGAAATAAGGACACTTTAAGCCAATTAGTCTGGGGTGGGGTTCCCCCCCTCCGGAAAGGAATGCCCCAATCATCCAAAGTATGTTGGTACTGGTGGCCTTCATAAGGTAAAAATCAGTATAGTGTTGATCAAATTCCAGCTTTTGTAACCAGAGTAGTAAGTCCTTTCTTTAGATTTGAAGTACCTTTCCTAATGTTGTCAGAGTTGATTAATTTCCTGAACAAGGTCCAGAAAGCTCCATTAAGAGCTGTTTCTGCACATACTATCGCCAGCGGATAGTTAAACAAGACAGATTCATACAGTAAGCTTTAGGGGGGTGTTACTTGCTGTTGAATTATCTTGGCAAAAAGGACCATGTAGAATTCACGATTCCAACCTTTCAGAGAGAGGGAAAACCAGCCCCAGGGTCTATTTCCTACCTTTTAGCTACCACTCAGTACTTACAACCCAACACAAACGTGAAATGGCACTCTTGCAAAATATCAAATGCTGCCAGTTAAGGAAAATGTGGCAGGATGGCAACACCTCAACAGTTAATCAGTCTGACCTTCTTTAGCATGCGGCCAATTTCACGTTTAATGAACTTAAAGCCACAGAGAATCAAAAAATAGATTTTAATTTGACTGTACCATATTGGAACAGATTTTGATAAAGTGCAAAAAAAAATTACAACACACTCAGGTTATTTTATTTTAGTCCTATCTAGGTATAATATTGGGGTAGTGGGGGTGGATCTAGAATAATTCCCAAACGTATAGAATAAAATAATATTGAAAGAGGTTTGTACCTCTCGTTCCTTGGCTCCAAATAGAACACAGGGATACATTCCATAATTTCTTGCCTCCAGAATATACTCCTAATTCAAGCGAAGGTCAATTGCAGAAATATGGAGGCTATATTCTTATTTATACTTAAAAGTTTTAAACACATGGAGGTTTTGTCTAAGCTTACTCGACGAAAGAGAACACATTTACGGTAACATGTATGTTAATTTAAAGGGGGGTTTTCTGCAGCATCTGCACATTTTTCTATGGGGGAGAGTGACTATCAGGTTGCACTCGGACAGAGTGGCAACACAAGGACAGGTTGTCCCAGCAGGTAGGTAGGCATGCTCTCTCGCTCTCTATTCTAAGCTGGAAATATTTTTCCATACAAACTTTAGAGCTCACTCCCAGGAGCAAAATGTCAGAACAACTGGATATTACTCTGTAAGAGGAATCTCTGCGTACAGTCAAACTGTAATATTTTAGGCCTGATGTGTTTTGTGAGATAAGTAATACAGTTTAGTAAGGCAAGATAGAACCCTTCTTCAGGCAGTTAAAAGTCATGCTAAACAACAGAAAGGAGGGGAGAAAAAGAGAGGGAGAGATTTCTTAAAGACTCTGTAAAACCAGATTGGATTTTCATCAAAACCAGCAAATGAAGTGGCAACTGAAAACCGTTGTTGATTATACCTCTGCATTTCAGCCAATTAATTTTATAGGAGGCAAAGTTCTTGAAAACAACAAGATATTCAAATGTACAGATATAAAACCCATAACCTCCACCTTTTTTCAGCGCTCTTAACGTAAATGATTGCTAATTAAGAAGAATGATAGGGCAACGTATGAAAGAGGATTGGCACCGAGCTCGTTACAAAACATTTGCCTCCCTAAAGCAGAGAGGCAAGGGCAAAAACTGTTATTGCAGTTATTTGAAAGGAGGTGCACAATGTGACAATACAACTCAAATGTGTGTGTTGCTTATTTGCATGCTACATTTTCTAATTCAGCAGCCAACAAGGTATTTTGTGCACTGAATATCACATTTGTCCATGCCAACGATCTCAAATTAAAATCGGTATTTTTACCTATAAAGGTGCTTGCTCGTTATAAAGTCAATCTAGAGAGAAGTGGGAGATTACATTCAAAAGCAAAACCTCGACATTTCTCAGTATACTTCTCAGTGGATTTCAAGGCTTTCTAAAGAGTAGGATGAAGAAAGAAGGAAAGAGCAGAAAAGACAGGAAGGGAAGAAGGTAAAACCACTTTTCAGATTAGAAAATGTGCCTCATGTTCGAAACGTGGATTTGCAAGGAACAAGTAATCAAACCTTGGCTGCGAATGACGGAGGGCAACCAAACAAACAAAAAAATATTGGTTTTAAATGTTTTTTTTAAAAAAAGGAAACCTTTAGCAGCCCAAGTTGCAAGTTTGCCTAAAAGTGCTATCCTAAGATTACTTTAATGGCTTGAAGACATACCTGAACGCCAAGCCAGGGAGGGGGGACGACTTGTGGTGTGGATTTAAAACATACAGAGAAAAGAAAGGGGACAGAACAGGAGGCGTTTAGGTAAATGGAGCCATGAAAGAAAACTTGGGAAGGAGCTGAGAACACAATGGAGAGGAGAAAAAGGCAGGGAGCCTTCATCTGCAAACACGTGCAAACCAAGCCAAGGTGTTTCCTCGCCTTTTCGCTGGAGGAGCCAGCCCTTCTCTTTCAAATCTATTTTTTAAAAAACTACCCCATTTATTTTCAAAAGCAACTATTGGTTTTCATATAGGAGAAAGGAGGGTGAAGAGAAGTAACAGATCCCTACCAAGCCACCCAAACAAAAGCAGATGCTTTGCAAGTCAAGCCAAAGAAACAAAAAAGTCGTCTCAAGGAAGAAATTAACATCCCAGGTCTTTGCAGAGCTGCACTCTTTCGTTCACTAGCAACATGCCTGGGGAAAGGGTTTTTTAATTAAAAATATGTATATGTACACAAGTCAAGAAGATTTCAGCCGATATTTTGAATACCGAGTGGGTTTGTTGTAGCTGTTTTTGTCCCTTACACTGTTTGCTTTGTACTAAACTGTTTAGTGGCTCGTTTTAATCTGACTGGGAAAAAGCAAAATCAAGTGCAAGGTTGTTGTTAGTCCTCCGTGATCAACCCCAAAATCTTCCCTGCTGTTGCTTCGCAATGGAGGGCTATTGCAGCGGGGTGGGAAGAGCAGCACAACAACAGCAAAATCTTTAACTGAGAATTTAGCAGGAGGAGAGCTAGTAAAAGGTGTGATTTGTAAGCCTGCTTGCTTTCTTCACCATCAACAAAGATAAAAATTAAAAACAAAGGGGGGGTGAATTATTGAATGGGGAGAGAGGAGAGGAACACACACACACACACACACACACAACATAACCCCCCCCCTTTCTCTTTCCTTTGCCAAACGAAAGATGTACAAAATTAAAAGATGTGAACAGAACTGATCAAGGTTCAAGTTCTGGACGCTTTCTTGATCTCACTCTGCCTCCTAGCGGCCAAAACTCACATTTATTTATTTATTTTGAGCAGGAAAAGAATTGTTTTAACCCAACTCTCTCTATACACAGATCTCCACCCCCTCCTCTCCCAGTCTGACCCCCCGTCCAGAATTGGGGGGGGGGGGTTTGAGGGAAAGGAAAAATTAAATGAGTGAAGCTCCTGCATCGATTCCCCTAACACAAACCCATACTCCAATATTTTTTTTAAAACTTGATCTCCCTGTGTCTAATATTTTCTTATAATTGCTAGATGTCCAGGAATTTGGAGTAGGTGGGATGAAGCAGAAGAGACTGTAAGGGTGCAGATGCAGACCTAATCTTTTCATTTGAATGGTTTCGAAAATGTTAGCAGGGCACCTCACACTCTCCTCCCCCCCCCCCCCCATGGCATGTTTGAGATAAAGAGTCAAATTAGGTTATCAGTTTGAGTGAAGGGAGGGAGAAAAAATCTTTCAACGTGTTTGGAAGGCGATAGCACGTCCAAAAGTGTGACAGTTATGTTGCAATATACACAACACAACGTTTTGAATTTCTAAAAAGAAAAAAAAGGCATCGACCGGGAAGGGAAGGTGGACAAGGGAGAGAAAGAAAATACCGAGGGGGAGGCTCTTTAAAAGACAACTTTATGAATTGGGGGGGGGGGGGCTGGCTGTTATTATGGGGTGATTTCAATTAAGCGAAACCAACATTACTCTGCATGGCAATGCAGGCGGGGAGTTATTGGGGGGGGGAGATTGCAACGCAAACTTTTGCAAAAGCCGGGAGGAAAAAAAGGATCTCTTGCAAATTGTAAAGGGGGGGGAGGAGGAATTAACGAGAGAGAAAAATGCACGTGCATTTTCTTTCTCTGTCTCTTTGCAAACGCCAACTTATACGTTTCATCTCTTCTTCCTCCTCCTCTTCCCCCCCCCCCCCACCATCTCAAGTCCAGACTTCCCTTTTGTGTTTGCAAGCAAGCACTACCACTCCAGCTTTTGTGCGCGGCTTGGCTGGGAGGCAAAGAGAAAGACAGAGATGAATCCTATGCATTGAAAATACATTAAATGCAAACAACGCAATAATAAGGATTTCATCCTGGGTTTGAGTTGGCTAACATTGGGATAGGTGGTTTTTTTAATTCTCAAATAATGTCCTCATTGTGACCCAGGGCTGCATCCAGACTGCTTTTTAATATGTGTCGAGCCTGCATGCGCGTGTCTACGTCGCATTATTTCAACCCTTTGCAAAGCGTTTGTTCTCCTGGTCTGTTTTGCTGGCAGCGAGTCCGAAGCACACGCGGCGCTTGTAAACATTCAGACACGAGATTTTTCCCAATCAAAATCCACTTCCACTTTTTTTTTTTTTTGAAAATCTTCCAAAAAATAGTACGAGGGAGAGGAGGGGAATTCCTCTCACCCAGAGAAACAGAATACAGTACTCTCCGTTCTTTCTCGCCTTTAGCTCCATGCCTGCAAGTCCAAGTTTCTGCAAAGCAGGAGTTTGGGGACTGAGAGAAAGGAGGGGGGCAACATACTGACTGGCGAGAGAAAGCGGTTGATGGGGGGAGAGGTAATTGTGGCGGTGCAAGCGGAGAAAAGCAGCCAGATATCTCCGGCCAGACCCAGCCACGGCGTCTGCCCCCTTCGCTTTACTGAGTGGCGGAGGGGGGGGAATGAGCGGGGCACGCAGAGAAGGGTGGGGGGGCGCGATCTCCCACTGCTACCCCCAGATCTCGCCAGTGGAGACAAAAGAAAGAGCGGAAAGGGTCTCCTTTTGCATCTTTTAGTACAAAAAAAGGAGGTGGGTGTATGGGGAGAAGAAAAGCAGGTTTGAAAAAGGGGGTCTTTCCATAAACCAGGGCGCCCCCAATGCTTTTAATCCGGATCTCTCCCTCTGAAAAAAAAGAAGTCTGTTCCTCTTCAAACGCACACATTTTCTTTTTGCACTTTTCACGAGCCGCTCGCCTCTTTCTGCAAAACCTGCTCGCTTTCTTAAGTTGCAATTCATTTGCAAGCTGCAGGCACACACACATACACACGCGCGCGCTCTCTCTCTCTCTTCCGGCAAAATATCTATAGCCGAATCAATTGGAGAGAAAAGAAAGAGAAAATAAACGGAACTTTAAGAGACCGCGCGAGACAGAGACAGCGTGCCGAAGGGAGAGAAAGATATTTTTCAAAAGTAACAGCGATGCAACACGAACAAAAAGGGGGGGCTGAGTTTTAAGGTCAGTTACTTTGCCCCCCAACTAAAAAAAAATCACATAAAATGCCATGCACAAAATGAGCCAAATTGAAATGTGCAAAAAAATCGCCTGTGCGTGTGGGGGGGGGGGGTTGGCCCGGGAGGGGGAGGGGGAGGGGTGCAAAGAGCAGGCGGCGGGCAGACGGTCTACTTACGTGAAAATTCCCGTTTGCTTAAGTGCTGGGGTTTTCCTTGCTTGCGGCGAGACATCGTGGTGTTGGTTGCTCGGGCGGGCGCGCGGCGAGCTCTCTTGCACGGATCACATCGGGAAGCGCCGGGTTAGCAAGGAAGGAGACTCCAGAGAAAATATCTTCATCAATGTCTTTTGACATCCAAAATAAATTAGAAATAATACAAAGATGGCGCGGGGAAGATGAATTGTGGGATAGCAGTCATGGCTTTCTTTTTTTTCTTTCTTTTTTTTCCTTTCTGTGCAAGAGAGGGAGAGAGAGAGGAAAAAAAAGAAGAGAGGGAAAGGAGAGAGAGAGAAAGAAAGAGAGAGAGGGAAAAAAATGGCAAAAGCCCCCCTGAGCTGCAAGTTCAAGTGCGGACGTGACGTCCCTACGAACTTGAACGTCAAGCGACTGGATGGACACAGACATACAAAACATGGGCAGGGCGAAACTGGAGAGAGGGGGAGGAGGCACGGAGAGCGCCACGCCAATGGACAGCCATCGGGGGCTGGACATGATCAAGCAAAAGAGGGGGGGAGCCCGCAGCAGGGCAAGCCAATGGCCAGTGACGGGGGGGCAGCAGGGGGGAGGAGGAGGGAAAGGGGGTTACCCTCCGAGGCATCGGGCACACGCGGCTGCTGCTCCTCGGAAGGGAGGAGTGCGCAAAGGCGCGCGGAAAGGGGCGCAACTGCTGCTCAAGAGTGACCGCAAAAAAAAAAAAAAAAAACACCCCACCGCCGAAGTAAAACAGGAGCAGCCACGCCGGTGGAGTAAAAGGATTTAAGAAGGAGGAGATGCAGCGTTAGGCTTTTTTTTTGTCCCCCTTTTCAGTTTGCAGCAAGGAGGGAAATTCAAAAGCAAGAAGAGGGAGAGGGGGGAAAAAACAGTTAACGACTGAAAAGTCAAAAGCGACGACAAGCCGATTTCTGTTCGTTATTGGTACCTGCTCACACTTAGTGCACAATTTTGAAAGTGCAGGCGATCGGGCAAGCTGCGTGCACAAGCTCACGCCCACGAATGAATGAATGAATGGGAAGGTAAGGATTATGTCGAGACTGGGTGAGACCCAGGCTTTATCCAGTCCAGCAGGCGTCCGCCAAGCAGCTGTTCCTTCCTGGGGAACTCACAGACAGGGGCTGTTATGTGACCTCCACACATACAGTATACACCTGCGCAGCGCGCACACCCCAGCACCCGGCGGCAATCAGAGGTACACTGCCTTTAATCATGGAGGCTCCACGTGGTTCGTCTAACATCCTCCATGAATAGTGAATAGACCTATCTTACATGAACGGAACAGGATTTTTTTGTTTTGTTTTTGACCGTCTTTAAGGTTGCAAACCTATACAGAGTTACGAGGGAGTAAGTCTCATTGAACGCGGTAGCCCTTGCTTCTTCTGGCTAACTATGCTTATGATCGGAGTGTAAACCAGCGGTCACCATCACGACGTTTGTTCATGAATTAATGCGAAACAAACTACTCTATAGACTACGTCGCTTCCCTATCAGCATGGTGTTCGAATCCTCCCTCCACAACACACCTTAAATGTACAGTGAGGAGAGAGAAATACTGTGTGCCTTTTCGTATGTTGTCTTAATACAGGGAGGTTTGTAATCCACATTCATAGCATGAGAGGTCTGACAAGAATCTACGGATGCAGTCCTATGCATTTACCTAGAAGTAAGCCCCTACTTACACAGTGGGACTTGCTTCCGAGTAATCAAGCCCATTCCACCCTTTTACTTCATTTCTTAGTCCTAATTCAAGCCTACACGGCACCACAGGCCAGTCACAATAAATTGATGGTGGGGGAGGGGTTTACATTGGGGAGTCACTTCCAACAAATTTAACAGCAGCACTAATCATGACGGTAACATGAAAATTAAACAAAGGTGCAGAGCGGAGTGGAAGGTGACCTGCTGGAATCTTGTCCTGGAGAAAAGCATCCCCCAACAGGACTCCTCTGGAGGGAGGAGTGGGTTACTTGCGGATCCACCTATACTTTGCAAAACGGGAAGCAACGCTCAGCTCTGCCGACAATGCACTGTGCAAAATATATAAGGAAGAGAAAATGGTTTTTAAGTAAAAAAAAAAACACATAAAAGAAGAAGCAAGATGTTTTTAAAAAGAGGTAGAAGGTTGGCAAGAAAAAGAGGAAGGAGCATTTTGTGATTCCCCACCTACAATGCACGGGGGGGGGGGGGAGGAAACGCCTAATAAGTAAAGTCCGTAACAGTAGGGAAGCCGCAGAAGAGATGAAATAGACAAGGAGGAGGTGAAATTAAGAAGGGGGGGGGGACAAGGGGTCTCCTGCTGCCTTTCAGCGCTTAAGTGTTCGAAATATTGGCCAGGAAGGACAAAGGCAGGCAGGCAAGCCAGCGGAGAGGGGGGGTCCCCCCAAAACAAAACAATCCTGGGGGGCTAACTTTATATCAACGAGCATCACAAGTACTGAAAGAGAAAAAGTTTAGGAAGATATCCCCATGTTCTTATTGAAAGTATAGCAAGGAAAGAAAGGGGAGGGAAAGAGAAGGCAAATCCGAAGTTTAACAAGAAGTGAGGTTTGGAAGCGGGGTGTTGGTAAGTCAAAAAGGAAAAGTTTTATGAATTTATTGTGAATATTTCAGGTTGAGAAATGGGACACACAAAGCGAGTGTCTCATGGAAGGCAGAACGGGGCAGTGGGACTAGAGACATGGCAGGTCTATGCCCCCCCCCCGAAAATCCTGGAAGCTACAGAGCGAAGCAGAAACCCAGAAGGCGGCGGCGGCCACGTGTCGAACTGGGGAGCAGTCGCCCAACTGCAGGATGGGTTTAAGGACAGAGGGAGAGGGAAGCCCCCCCCCCCCAGCAGCGCACGGCTGGGCAGGGCGACCTGCGGGCCACGAGCCAGGCACCGTTAAGCACTGAAGTTCAGTGGGCCTTACTCCCGAGGGGGCTCGCTGGACGGCAAACTGAAACCTAGGCTGAACTCTGCAACTGAAATGGATGGAACTTGAGCTGTGTTTGAGCTGCCACCCTCGGGGGCAAAATCCCACGGAACTCAGTGAGACTTTGCTCCCTCCGATAGGGTTGGGCTGGATCGTGCCACGTAGGCGCTGCCTTTTACACATACGAACAAGCGGACTGAGCCTATGCAGGTCTACTTGGATGTAAAACTATTAGCTCAATGGGGCATCTTCCCCAGCCAGCGTGCACAGGATTGCAGTTACCGTCTCTTTTTTTGACACGCACCACTAATTCTGTTAATAAACCTGTATTCACACAAACGCGCTGTCTCGCTTTCTCCCACATACAGGCTCTGTCTTCTCTACACAAACATAGTCATCGTGTTGCGTGTTGAAAAAAAGTATCTCCACACAAGCTAACTTTCTTGGGGAGCAATCCTAGGCATGTTTACTCGGAAACAAACCTTCAGTGAGGCGAGCGGCTTACTCCCAATCATATGTGCCTCAGACTGCAGCCCTTACACAACTGACAAAAGGCCAAAGTTCATCGCCTACATTCGCACGAACTCTGGACACATGAATTGCACTCCTCACCCATACCTACAAAGCAGCCCGTTCACACACACACACACCCAAGCCTCTTGCACGCCTGCACAAACTTTTAGACAGCGACTCCATCTGCCTTTCCTTGGGAGTAGGACACCGCCCCCTTTTATGGGACATGCCCCCTTCCGAGAGCAGCATCGGAGTCGTTTGTTACTCAAAGGCAGGCAAAAATGCTCTCTTACACACTCAAATTCCTCCTCTTTCCTTTCCCCCTCTTGCTAATATCCCCCAGCGGTTAACAGATATTCAGAAATAAAGCCTCTTGATTGTTTCTGGTCTGTGTGACTAATAAGGATTGATTGATTGATTGATTTCAACTGAACTTCCTTCCAAGTAATGTTCAGTCCAATTCTATACCACGTGTAGAATGTTCCCAGAAGCAAGTTGCAGCGAGCCCAATGGGACCTATACTCTCACGTAGGTGTGCACAGAGAGGATAGGAGAGTGTAAGACTTGTTTTCCACTCACGGTTATTATAAACACTTTTACGCACAATCCTGCTCTCTCGCCATTTCCCCCCTTTTGCAAACACACTTTTCCATGCGCGCTCGCTCGCTCGCTTTCTTTCTGTGTGTGTGTGTGTGTGTGTGTGTGTGACAGAGAGAGAGAGAGAGAGAGCGATCACTAGCTGCTTCACACGCACGCTCGCACCTCCCTGAATCAGACCCGATTGCCGTGAGAAGAAGACGGCAGCAGGCTACATCTGCAAAAGTAGAGTTCTCCAACGCGCGCAGGACTCGATGGCACAGAAGCTCCGAAAGAAGCCAGAATTGAAGGAAAAGGAAGAATGTCCAAGGAATCGATCACTTCCGAGAAAGGAAATGGAGCTTCTTGCGGGGGGGGGGGGGGTAAGCCATGGTTGATTTATCACGCCAAGTGGCCAATAATGATGTGGGGGGGAGGGGAACTTTGAACCCTTTCCCCAGCTTCTCCCACAATTTGGGGAATAAACGTTTAGGAACGTAGAGAGCGGGACGCGCTGGTTGTGGAATGTATACTGTGTTCTTTGCCACTGTGTTCATTCATACCGTCCGTGTGGTTGCATGTTTATCAGCGAGACCTTTTGTACAGTATTACCCGGTATTATGGCTTACTGCTTACTGCACAGTCCTAGGCATATTTACTCAGGAGTAAGGGTCACTGTATAGGATTGCAGTCTCTTTGCAGACAATATATCCTATCTTCTTGTTCCTGTTTACTCAGACGTAAATACCATTGAGGTAAATGGGTCTTACTCGAGAGTAAATGTGCCTAGGCTTGCCGCTTAAGCAGGTAGTATTATAAAAACCCGTCGAGGCTCAGGGGGACTTAACTTCCGAGTAGACGGGTCCAGGATCCAGCTGTACTCCTGTGTGTGTACTTACTAGAGAGTTAGTTCTATGTTTAAATCCGTGGGATTTAGCCTGGCTAGAGTTGCACCGCAGGAAAAGTTCTAAAATACAGTCTTGTGGATTGCAATCTGTCCGATTGGCAGGAATCCCCCCTCCCCCCGCTTCTTTCTCAGAGAGTGGAAACTGACTCGCCGCTGGTTCTGCAGCCCGGATTCTCCCGCTAGCCTCTGCAAGGGCTCCCCCTAGAATCGAGTGGCTGCTGGATTCTCTCCTCCCGTGCCGGGGAGGGGAGGGGGCTTGGTTTGCTAGCTTCCCCTCGCCAGCCCTGCAGCCCTTCCTGCGATCAGGGGCACTTACAGCGGCAGTGTCAAAGGTTTCTTTAGAAAGGGCTGATGCTGGAGGAGGATCAACACCGCGAAATGCAACACGGACGAATGAAATGAAAGGCGGACGCAACAAGGCGCGCATCCCCCGTCCGCAAGAAGTAGAGCTTCCTCCCCCCCCCTTCCTTCTCCCCGCCCGCTCTTCTCTTTCACGTTTTTGCGCTTCTTCTCAGTCGAGAGGTGTCGGTGGTGAAAATGACACCCGGCAACGCTTGGATTTACCTTAATGACTCTGTGTGAATGTGTGTATGTGCGCGTGTGCAGATAGATAAATTGATAGATGGATGGGTAAGATAAGAAGATGACAGAGAGAGAGAAAAGATGATCACACGCACACACGGACGGATAAGATGGAAACATTCTGGACTGGAACAGATACAGACCTAAGCGAGAGAAACAAAGATTATAGGATGGATAGAGATAAAAGAGATAGGTGGGGGGGGGGAGATGATGTGGGTGGGGAGAGAGGGGATGATAGCGCGCAACAGCCAGAAAATATGTTTCAAATATGGGAGAACGTGATAGGAAAATATTCTAGGAGACAGTAGAGAGCACAACCCCTATTCGGAATTATTGTACTTGAGAGTCAACCCCAGTTATTTCCATGGCATTTAAAATGGCAAATAAATTTATATGGTCCTGTACCTGTTTACTCCAAAGTAAGACTCACGGATTTCAGTGGGACTTCTTTCCTAGAAGTTTGGGATTTCATCTTTCCTACTCCCCTAAATCTTAACCAGCTTCATTTAGAAGTAAGATCTCTTAAATCCAATAGGACTTACAAGGGTGTGTGTGTGTGTGTGTGTGTGTGTGAGAGAGAGAGAGAGAGAGAGAGAGAGAGAGAGAGAGAGAGAGAGAGAGAGAGAGAGAGCGAGTCTGACCACTGCACAATGGAATTTACTTTCAAGTAACTGGGTAGGATTGCATTTTACAGTGCAATCCTAAACTTCATTTTTCAGGAGTAATAAGTCCCCCAACTGGACTTACTCGCGAGTAAGTGCGCCTAGGATTGCAGGCCAAGGCGTAATCAGACCAAGTCAGAAAACCAGTGGGGGAGGCTATTGAAACAGTCTTGCACATGTAGCACTAGTCTAGCACATCAACGGGGCACACATCAAAACAAGAATTTAAAGCACTTTCTGACCTCTAAGGATAAAAATTACTTGATAAGAAGCAATATGGAGGTGGGCATGGTTTATATCTTATAATAAACCAGTATTTATATACCTCTTTCCCCCCCCTAAGATTTTGTAGTCTACTCTAGAACACATAGCGCGCGCGCGCCCCCGACACACACACTTATGCACTTTGTTCACCACCCCCATGTAAGAAGGTTCTTGTCTTGCACATGTGTGATGTGAATATCTGTTAAAAAGATTCAAGTTCTATACCCGAGCCTATGGATGTTTACTTGGATGTAAGCCCCACTTGGGTTCATTGGGGCTTACTCTCAAGTCAGTGTACACAGCCGGAGATCTCCAAGTGCAAACTGTGCAAACATCCATTGATCCCACAGAGACAGCCAGGCCTAGGAGTCTGTCTGTCTGTCTGTCATCTTCATGTTCTTTGGCCCCCTTCCTTTTTCTGTCGTGTTGTTTAATTCCGAACAAACGTGATCCAAATCGAGCAACGCCTCTTGTTTCCCTGCTTTTTGTGGTGGACAGTGATAATGAGAAGCAAGCAGGGGAATCACTGGCAGGCAACTAGCAAACGGTGCCTTGGTAACAGTTTGTTCTTTGGGAAGACGACGACGACGACGACGACAACCTATTTTGCGGCCGGCCGCACAATCCGAGGCAGGGGCTGGCTGGCTGGAGCCGTGACTTGGACTCCGGGACAGGTGGCCCGCAGAAGGGCTCGTTGGTCGGACGGAGGGAGGGGAGGGATGAGTGGGTCGGTGGGGGAGGAGCAGGGTGGCCCCTGGAGCTGGGTGGCAACTGCGCCGCGAACGCAGGAGAGGAGAACGCAGGAGGCAAAGAAAGCCCACCACCCTTTGCGTACAAGAGGGGGCACCAGTAAATAGAACTGCTTGTGCTTGAGTAGGAGAGGAATGTGTGTTGTGTTGTGTTGTGTTGGCACATGCTGCAAGACAAGTTATTTGCAAATAGATCGCTGTGTGTGTGTGTGTGTGTGTGTGTGTGTGTGTGTGTGTGTGTGCTTACTCATCACACTTACATTTTGCCACCGACCTCAATTGGTATTACTTCCGAGTAGACATGCATAAGTCAGGCTTGCACTGTTATGGTGTGTGTGTGTGTGTGTGTGTGTGTGTGTGAGAGAGAGAGAGAGAGAGAGAGAGAGAGAGAGAGAGAGAGAGAGAGTTTTATATCCTCCTATGCCACGTCCAAAGTCCTGCGTGTTCCTGTTCCATACTACCTACATAAAGAGACACGCTGTTGTGTATAAGTGGGAGGTGTGTGGGTGTGGGCCTTTTACAGAAGATCTCACCCAAAACGGATGAGTGGGTATGAGACAGGTTCATGTGGAGAGAGAGAGAGAGAGAGAGAGAGAGAGAGAGAGAGAGAGAGAGAGCCCGCATATATAGTCGCCTTGAATGTTGTTTCTGGAAATACGTTGTTACCTCCTGATTCCAGGATCTCTGTAAACACGCACGCCACGCGTGTATTCAAGATTGTGTGGGTGTAACAGTGTTTGGCCTTTTGCGCGCTCTCTCGCTCTCTCTAGCTCTGACCACCAGAGGTGATGGCTGCTGCTTTCTATACGTCCCTTTCCAAGGCTTGCACAAAACAGATGAGATGGATGGTCTGTGTCATCATTCATTTCTGTTACACTCAGGGTACCTGTGCGAGGGGCACGATCCAGCAAAAGTTAAGCAGTTTTAAGTCCTGCTGGGCTGCTGATTTCAACGAGAGACATTGAAACGCCTGCGGACCTCAGTGGGACTTTCCAGAAGCGAATCGTACGGAGCTCCAAGTGCGTCTGTCTGCCAGCATGGCATCAGATCAGCTGTCCTTCCTTCTCGCCTCGCCTGAGCGAGGCCGAGGTGCTTCCTCAGCGCCAGTACCAGGCTGGCTGGGTGTCTCCATATTTGCACGGAACGGAACCTACTATGACGATGACCCCCAAAAGCGTTTCTTTCCCCCTGCCCTTCCCCTTCGTTTTGAAAGGGGCTGTGGTCCGCCCCTCCCAGGCTGAAACTCCCGTGGACGTTTTGAGCTAAAATTCCTGCCCGGGCCGAGCTCGCATTGAACAGCCAGCCTCCATCCATCCGGCAACCATCACCACCCCCTTCGTGGTGGTGGGTCAGCCAAGTCGATGAGAGGCACCGCACGACTGCTGCTGCTGCTGCTGCGGTGATTTTCGTGACAGGAAAGAGAAAAGAACGAGCGGTGTGACGGGGGCTCCTGAGAGCCGTCCCGTCCGTAGCTCGCTTGCCAGCAGATCGGTTCGCTGAGTGAGCCCGCAGCCCCCTCCTCCTCCTCCATCCATACACGTGCAGGAGGAGCTTTGGGGTGCGGCTGGGGGGGGGGCAGCAGCGGAGCCTCGCCCTCCTCCTCCTCTTTCCTCCTGGTGTGGTTCCAGCAGCCAGACTCCCTAGATCGGCTTCGCGCGTTTCACATGCGCGCAGCCTGGGCAGGGAGGATTGGTGGACGGAGCGCACGGCCTGAATGTAGCCACTCGGAAGGAAGAAGTCCTAGGGACGAGACCAGCCCGGGCCAGAGCTGCACCCCCGGCCGCACGCGTCGCGCGAGCGGGCACACACACTGCAGTGCAGAGCAGCGCGGCACAAGCAGCCACCACCAGCCTCCCTTCCGTCCCCGTGTAACCATACGGGGGCAGTGGTGGCAGTAACTGTCTGTCTGTCTGTCTGTCTGGACTCTCCTCCTTTAAGCGCTGCCTTGGCTAAGGGGGTGGTTGTGTGAACTGAGGACCCTGCGATCCAGCTCTCTCTCTCTCTCACCTGAGCCAGGAAAACCGCAGGTGCGTATACCTGCTCTACAGTTTACCTCGGTTTTCTATCCGCATAACTGTCCCGGCTTGCCCCGAAGGTTCCTGGGAATTGTAGTACGCGCGGCCGCGCTGTGTGAATGCTCTATTGCTGAGCTGTCGCCTTTCCCCACCATTAGTTCCCAGGGAGATGTAAAAGTTCCTATAACTACCTACACTGATGTTAAGAAAACACTTCAATTACTTTTTCAGTTTAGAAAAGGCGTAAAGTTTAGAAAGAAGGGAGGGGGAGAGAGCACTACAGATCCATATTAGAAAATATTTTATTTTATTGATTATAAAGTATGTTTTTATATTTCCCCACAAAATTCTAGGTGGTGTTTTATAGTTTAATGGCTGTGGCTTCCCCCAAAGAATTCTGGGACTTGTAGTTTGGTAAGGGAGCTAAGAATTATGTAAATTCACCCTAGCCTCTCCCCTCTTCCCCAGCTGTAGTCCCCAGGGCTCCTTGAGGAGGATGGAATTACTAGTTAAAGTTACTAGTAATTAATTACTAGTTAACACAACCAGTTAGTGTCTTGTGTAGATATTCCCTCAAACGTTGTTTTGGAGACAAATACTGACACATACACTTACTTATTATAACAACTCCAGCAGTTTCATAACAATACAGTTGGGTGTATTTATGCCCTTATTCCTAAATATGTCATCACTTCCTAGGGTCAACTGACCAGAAGACATTTTCTGGCCTGCTCCTTTGCCTTACAGCAGCTTTTGCGACAGTCGTGGGCCGGGTAGGATTGCGCCCTTCTTGGCCTCAGAGCTTGTGACTGGCTTCATGACTGAGCAAAGATCTGGAGCTTGCCTGCTGCTCTACACATGCAGCAAAACTAGATGGTAGAAGAATCCTGAGGTGGCAGAGCAGCCTGAACCAGTTTGGACTGCAGGCAGGTGGACTTGATGTCATTGTGGAGAGTCAGTGTGGGGTAGTGGGGATAGCAATAGACTTGAGGCTTGTCTACATATGCACAGAATGAAATGATAATTAGGGGGCAGAATGGATTGTTCCACTTCAGGTAGCAGGGGGGAGGGGTTAATCTTTCTGAATGCCTTGTAATGTAAAAAAAAAAACCCTGCAAAAAGTGCAAAACAATCAGAGGTCCTACCTCAGCCTGCTCCCTGATCTGCTTCATTTCTACTTGCCATGAGTTTTTAACATAGGGGGACATTAAAAATGTGATCCTTCCATCTGCAGTCTGAAGTACTGCAGTCCATTCTGTCACCTCATTCTGTTGCATGTGTGGACCCAATCCTGCATAACATCCACCACAGCGTGCAAAGCAGGATCCTGCATGGGATTGGGCCCGTGCTGGCAGAGCTGGGGCACACCTTGGGAGAAAGGAACATTCGTCCCTTTTCCCCAGTGTAAGCCAATGGGCCTCCTCCTCTGATGTGTGCCACCTATTTTCCGTGGGGCCAGTGTAAGGCCAGCCAGGCCCGGGAAGGGGTGCACACCGCCGATATCCCCGTCTCTGGCCTGGTCAGCCAACTGCTCCCTCCACCACCACCCCGGCCTGGCACAGCCTCCTGCTGCCACTTACCTGTGTCCTGTGGCGCATCCTTCCTCCAGTGGCGGAGTGAGTGGCACCAGCCTCAGTGCCGGCGCTGCTTACTCCACAGGTGCTACAAACATGCCTTATGGCATGTTTGCTACACCCTGCGCCGGCGCAACATTAGGCAGGATTGTGCTGCTAAGTCCAAAGCTCTTCCCGTTACACTCCTCTGGCTCTCCACAATGGTGTAAAATATCTCTCTCTCTCTCTCTCTCTCTCTCTCTCTCTCTCTCTCTCTCTCGTTCTTTGTTTTTGTTTTGTGGATTCTAGCAAGGGGAAGCTTTTCTCACCCTGTCACTGTTGTAGCAGGATCAGCTGTGCTCTGCCTGCCTGCCACAATCTCCTCTCCTCCACAAGGACCTCCAAAAAGCACTGGGTGCAACTTCCAGGCGTCTTTGAACATTAGCAACTCTCATGTTAGAAGTGGAGGGCTGCGCGAGATGCTTTGTTGCTTGAGGTTTTTTCTCCCCTTCAGATTGTACCCCGCACCCTGTGTTAGCTGCTTGTCCCCACTTGATGTGGCAAGTACAGGTGTAGCGACCACCTGTAAGGCTAAAGCAGCAAGTATTGAGCACCATCCCAGCTGTCCCTTCTGCCCTGCAAATTACTCGCCCCATGAATTGTTGCCAGCCTTTCTCTGCCACCAAACATGGACCTAAGCATTGCTCAGCGGCGAGAGAAGCATTAATGTTCAAAGAAGCCTTCTGAGCCCTTGCCTTTTTTAACATCTTGCTGGTACAGGTGGGGGTGCTGCTGTTTTTATGCTCCTGTTTTAATTGTAGCAATGATCTTTTTAATCGATTTTTAGATACTGTTTTTATTAATTTTCATTAATTGTTTTTTTACTGTTTTAAAATGTGATTATTTTTGTATTGTATTTTCTTTTTTTGTTGTAAGCCGCCTTGGGTCCCTTCGGGGAGAAAGGCAGGATAAAAATATTGTAAATAAATAAATAAATAAATAAATAAATAATGTTACCCCTTAACAGGACATCCTTAACTGGACATTCTGGATAGAGCGAGGAGCTGACTTTTCCATGTTCCATGTAACTTTCATGTTGCACCCGCATAGTTCAAAGTTGAGAATCCAGCTATTATTTTGATCCAGTTTTTCTTCTGCATGCCAGCTTCGGGGGGGGGGGGGGAGTCCAAATAATTACAAACAAGGAACTTGTCCATCAAGAGGCTGGGGAGAGGGCAGCAGCTCACTCAAAAGCCCAGAACCTTCCTTGCCCCAGGGCACCATGGAAGTTGGCAGTGGTCTCACCTGGTTGGCGTCCTTCGAAGCTTTGACAGCAGGAGCACACGGAGTCTCGCCTCGGAGAAGGTCTTGCAGAACGGGCTGCTTCATACAGGAGTAGGGGATCCTTCAGATGACAGGTCCCAGGACATTTAGAGCTCTATCTGCCAAAATTAGGATTTTGAATTGAGCCTGGAGAGAAACCAGAATCTCATTTCTCTACTTTGTCTCTTAAACGGCTCCATATGAGATTCCCTCATCTATGCAACTATTAAGAGGGCAAGAGCCACACTGTCTCCCTAACATGCAGTCTTCCTAAAACATCTGATTGGCAATTAGTTCTTCTGGATGACCATCATCTCCTAATGATGCCAGCAAAGTCTGTTGCTTAAGATGCCGTTTTCTCCTCACCTCTTTTTCGTTTCGGCTGGGCCAACAGCTTCCTTCCAAAGAATGGACCTGGTTCAGGGACTGCAGATGGTGACCCCCCCCCATCATCACCATCACAGCAACCACAAAAGCAAGGGAGCCTTGCATGTTGCATTTTTGCCTGTCATGAAGCTGTGAAAGGGAGGGGGGAGCCGACAACTCCATGAATAACTGTAGGGATGTGGGGGGCTCTTGAGAGCAGCACAGGCCCCTTGTCAGGGCCAAAACAGTAGACTATGTTGCCACCATGAGAACAAAGCCGGGCAAAGAGACCACCCTTGAAAGCCCCCCTCCCAGTGGCGTGAAGAAGGTCAGCATTTTACCTTTGGAATTTGTCTTTCTGATGTGTTGTGATGCTTGAGTTCCCCCACACACACACACACACGAGAAAAGTCTCAAGGAAGACGAGGCTTCTCACTCTGAGACATTTTGCAATTATCATCATTTACAGAAAGTCAGACCACATGGCCAGGCAGATAGGTCATTTTGTGAATTGGCCATCTTCACAGACGTCCTCATTGCCTGGGTCCAACAAGAACAGCAGCCCCCCCCCAGCCCATACCACCCCCAGCTGGGCATCCAAGGTCACATTATTAGGGGCTGGAGTGGAATGTCCAGCTGATCAAAAAACATCCACTCCGATGGGCCGTGACCTCATCTAACCTAGGTAAGGTTCGCTGGTGTGTGCGTGCTGACATGACTCCTGCAGAGTGCATCTCTTTCTTTGTGCAGCCAGTTTCACTTGCCTCTTTGGATTGGAGAGGTTTAATGGAATGCAAAAGGATTCTTGCAGTGAGTACATTAAGGATCAGTGAAACAGGCATCTTATTTTGCTCAGGTTTGCCTGTAATTATCTGCTTTTACTTTTGTGAAGCCCTGTAGCTGTGCTCTTCCATGGTCCAAGCCATTTCTGTATGCCTTCTTAATATTTCCCCCTTTGCCCCTTGTACTATTTTCCCGCCACCAATAAACTCTTCTGTGTTTTAGCTCTTCGCCTGCCTGTTGCTGGAAGTAGAGTTCTTTTTACACCCCAATGGGTGAGGTGAACCAGTAGAAAACACCACAGACCCCGAATTGTAACTGAAACACATCAAATGGTTTATTGATTTATGGGACAGACAGCAAAGCACATGTGATTAAGGAGCATACAAAGACACTAAATAAAAGTGAAATTGACAAACTGACAAAGCAACTAATGCAAATTCATCAAAATAATAAATGTAAATCAAGCTACAATACAGCATAAACCAGATACTGAAATACTATTTTGCAAAAGTCCACTTTCTTCTGTCCTGTACTTAAAGCCAAAAGCCTGTTAGTTTCAGGCTGCAATCCCAAACGCATCCACCTGAAAACAAATACTCAATACAATAATATTCAGGCCGTAGTCATCCTGACAGGATTACTGCCATTAGGTAAAGGTAAATGTAGTCCCTGCTCGAAAGCCAGTTGTGTCCGACTCTAGGGTGCGATGCTCATCTCCGTTTCTAAGGCCAAAGAGCCAGCGCTGTCTGAAGACGCTTCCATGGTCTTGTGGCCGGCATGACTAACGGAATGCTGTTACCTTCCCAGTGCAGCGGTACCTATTTATCTACTTGCAATTTCTTGCTTTCGAACTGCTAAGTTGGCAGGAGCTGGGGCAAGAGACGGGAGCTCACTCCGTCAAGCGGCTCTTGGGTCTCGAACTGCAGTCCTACCGAAGCTGCACTTCAGCGTCTGCACTTCAGCGTCTTAACCACTAAGCCACCGCGGCCCTTATATTACTGTCATTAGAAGTCCCTAATTTAACCCCATAAGTTAACCCCACTAAGTTAGAGGAAAATAATCCTCAAATTCATGGCTACCCACACTTGTTTCTTTCAAGACTGATTGAAGATGGAGAAAGATCTTTTAGAAAAAAAAGATTATGAATCCACAAAAGTAACCCAAACTTAGTCCACAAATTTGATGAGAAAAATGGTTGTGTAGGAAAAGAAAAGCCAGGAAGGACAAAAGCAGGAAAAGAAATCATCTAATGAAAGCGTGTCCATGGTCTCAGAGGGCAATGGACAAGGAACCTCCTGTGGGAGGGAATACCATAGGTAGGGGGCCACCACTGAGAAGGGTCTCCTATACATCTCCTTCAACCTTGGACAGTTGGGGGACATGCAAGACCCCACCCCGAAGACCTAGGGCATGGGTAGGCTCATGGAGAGGAAGGTGGTTCACAGGGAATATACCCTGAATACTAGTCGCTAAGGGCTCTTCATATGTTGTTAGCTAGTAAAAGCTAGTAAAATTATTCTCTGCTGAATGCAAGATTCCTGATGCACTGAATCGCACCTGTACACCTGAGTATACTACAGTTTTGTGGGCATGGCTAAAAGCACATCCAGAACCTACCTGGCTATGTTGGTTTAGGCTGCTTGCTGGACACCATTGCTGGTCTTCTGGGAGTGCACCAGTTCTACATTTTGGAATGGGATAGAAATAGAATTAATTCTCTTCCTTCAATACGATCACTGCTTTTGGTGTCACACTTTTGGCACAAATGAAGGTACCTTGCTTGCTTGGCTCTTTCCACTGCAACTTTCAAAATGCTGCAAGAAAAGATGGGGGGATATTTGGTAAATAAATTTCATGCCACAGGTTTTACAAAGATTAGTGATGTATCAGAGCAACTGCTTGTGGATGATCCCTTTTCATATTTTTCTTAAAGAAGAGGATCTATATTTTTCTGTTACCTTTCCCGACTGTAAAGCAATCACAGAAAACTGCAGGAGGCCCCATAAATATGCAAATCACTGAGAGATAACTGGTTTCAATGGTTCCGCCTTCAAGTCGAAGGAAAGGAGCCAAGCCAGCTCCATTCGAGTAATTTATATGTTAGTGGTGCCCCCTGCTGCATTCACAAGCTGTCCACGAAAGAGACAGTCAAGCATCTAGCTGCTGATCAACAGAAACACCCTATGAAAATCCCCACTTGTACATTAAGGTCTATCAGTATTTCCATTACAAGATGTTATTTTTCAGAGGCTACAGAACCTGAGCATAAAAATTTGCTCTGAGCTAAACTCTGGGTGAATGAAATGTAAGCAAAAGTGGGAAAGAACTGGAAGTTGTACGGAGGCGGTTATTAATTGTTGACCAAAAGCTTTCATTCTGTCTCTCTTTCTTGTTGTATATAGCAAGGTAAAGGCAATTATATAACAAATCTTCCCTTTTATTTTATTTGTTCAAACCTCCCCGCGCTTAAGTTTTAGCCGTTTTGTCTCCTATGCCCAGGAAAGTCTGACAATGTGATATGATCGCTTTTAAATTACAGATCTAGCCAATATATTCACATCTTAACCCCCGTCACCTTTAAGGTTGTCCTAGGCTGCCCATTCATACAGGATATCAGTCCCTCTCTCTCTCTCTCTCTCTCTCTCTCTCTCTCTCTTTGTAATGTACCTGCTCGTAAAAATCTAGCTGTATTTGCCCATGGCACCATAATCTCATTACTGCTAAAACAAATTAAAGGCTATATCTTTTTTATTTTTATAGCCCTGTGTCTGATTGGTTGATTTTGGTCATTTGCTCTTGTATTAGTGAGAAATTTAAATAACGCTTCTGTTTGTTGTCCCCTAATGATGCACATATCGGAAAGTTAACATATAAATGGAGGAGAATAATTTTAGCCATTTCCCTTCCTTGCTTTCCTCTGACATGCCATTAAGAGAGGGTTGGTTTGTTCAAAGTAAAATTTTGCAGGTCATTAGTCCAAAAGATTTTTTTTTTTGAATCCTCATATAGTTCTGTCATTGAAGAGTAAAGGCTATAAGCAGTTGTGCAGTAACTTTATGACTGGCGCTCCTCTGAACACTGCAGCGGTCTCTGCACATAACAGAATAACATGATACAATTCAGGCCCGTGACGGTCTATTGAATACATAATATGCATTTTAAAAATCGCCTGGAAATGTATTCACATGACAGCGTCTAATGGATCAGGAGGCGCTCCCCCTCTATCAAATAATAAAAATTGTTATAGGCCAGTCTATCATGTCATCTAACATGCTCATCTAGGAGAACTGTTTTATGGGGGTGGTAGTTTCCGCTTGTTTTTTGTTTTTACGAAACACTATAGTAAAGAGCAGGATTGGGGGAGGAAAGGGTGGGAGATAAAGAGACTAAGTTGCCCAAATTATATTTAAAATCAGATCTTTACGTTCCAAGCCACACACACAAAAGAAGGAAAATGGAAGATGGTTGACTGTTTGACTTCGCGCTCAGTGCTTTTTGCCATGTGAACATTCAAATTATGCCGTTTAGTGCTTTCTTGGCGGGGGAGACAGACAGTGCCGCCCAGAATTCCAAACTGAGTCCTAAATTTCCTAGATTCTGTTTGATATTTTGTGGCTACTTTTGCTATTTTTCTTAGAAAGAAAAAAAAGTCTTAGCTCCTTTTCTTCATTCTGTATGTATGAAGGAATGGAGTGGAAATGTGGTATTATTGAGGTGGAACAACAAATAAGGCTGCCAATAGAGAGAATTCTGACTATTGTAATGTATTCGAACTGTTGGAGATGGGCAGCATTCGTCTGCTGGACAATGGGGGGAACACTGGGGGGGGCGGTGTGTTGTTTGGTCACCTGAAAGACCTTTTGCCTTGACCTCTCTGTGTTCCAAGGAAGGGGCGTGGCCCCTGATCTATTTCCTCCTTCTTCATGCTCTCTCTCACTCTCTTCTTCTCCTGACTCCAACGAGGTAAGATGTGCCAGGCTTGGGCTCTGCTGGCAGCGGCCATCTTACAGCACACCTCATGCAGGGGGCTCCAGCTATAGGGGGGCTCCGTCCTAAGTTAGAAGTGATCCTCTGATCTTAATCAGATGCTGTATATATGAACTGAAACCGTGGGTAAACTTTCTCTTTTGCAACTTCACTGTGTCTCAGCAGGCACCATTTTAGAATCCTGCAAACCAAAATACCCTACAGTAGAACACAACTACAGGTTGGGTATCCCTTATCCGGACTACTTGGGACGGGAATTTGTCAGGATTTCGGAACATCTGCACAAATATAATGAGACATCTTGGGGATGGGACCTAAGTCCAAACACAAAATTCATTTACGTCTCATATACACATATTTTTTAATAATTTTGTGCCCAAGCATGCCTTGCGCTAGCCAGCCAAGTGCTGGAAGAAGATGTTTTTAAAAAGTCATAGCCCCCCAAATGTCTGGATTTTGGAATAGTCTGGATTTCAGATATCCAGATAAGGAGTAATCAACCTGTATTACAGAATAGTCGGGATATTGAGCATTTACTTGGAACTGTAGCTGCCAGCTGGATCATTTTGTTGTCACACTTGTCTTAGTAGAGGCTTCCCCTCCTGCGTGTGAGCAAAGGGGAATGCCTCTTCTAAGATGGTCCCCTACTACCTGCGGATTTTAAACACACTCACATTAAAAATAGTTGGCTTAAGAAACAATCTGCTGCCAAATCGCTGAAAGGTTTTTCAACCAATTGTTTGAACTGATTAATCGACTAAGCACTGTTACACAGAGGTAGGATACACACACACACACACACACACACACAGATCGTGCACAGCATGTGTGTGTGTGTGTGGGGGGGTGCTGTCAGCGCCATGTTCTTCATCCCTACAAGCTTACTCCCAGTTTGAGTGCTGGCAAAGGTTGATTGCCAGAGGAAAGGACACAGCAGCTGGACTTCGCGCAACCTGCCTTCACCAGCAGAGGCGTCACTGTAGCGTGGCCCGCGGGGCTGAGGGCCCCGGGTGACACGCGCAGAAGGGTGACAAGCGCGCGTCACCTCCCCTGCGCGCGTCACCGGGAGGCTCCGCGTGTCACCCGGGAGGCTCCGAGGCCGGGAGAAGGCCTCGGACCGTCCTCCCGGGCCTGCGCTCCTGGGCCTTCTGAGGAAGGCCCGCTGCGCAAATGTTATTTATAACGTGTTTAGCGCATGTGCAGACCGTTCCTGAGGGAAAAGGGCTGCCCTTTCCCCTCAGGAACGGTCTGCCCATGCGCTAAACACGTTATAAATAACGTTCGCGCAGTGGGCCTTCCTCAGAAGGCCCAGGACAGCCGGCCGGGGAAGATGTCCCCAAGCCGGCTGCAACGATTGAGGGGGCGCCGGGAGCGGCAATCGCGGCGCAGCCTATGGCCGCGCCAAAGATTAGTAAAGGGGGTGTGTCCCGGGGGAGGGGTCACTAGGGTGACACGCGCGCCCGGCCCTGGGGCAGTGCGCGCCCGGCCCTGGGGCAGTGCGCGCCCGGCCCTGGGGCAGTGCGCGCCCGGCCCTGGGGCAGCGCGCGCCCTAGTGACATCTCTGTTCACCAGAACTCTGGCCATCTACATCCTGTCACTCACCTTCCAGATATACAGTACAACCATTCAATCTACTGAATGAAGAGACTGTTTGATCTTATCTGCGTCTGTGAGCTGACTGTCAACCTGCAAAGGCTGCATATTAAATCATCTATAGTGGCTCTATCAAGCTGGGATGATCATTTAATTCCAAATTTATTAACCCTTGGAGTGTAGTCCTCATGCTTAACCTAGTGTGGCTGGCATTTCATTTCACAAGACTGTGAATTTTTACTTTTCAAGGTATGTCTGAGCCAGGGGTTAAAGGATCATTAACGTGAATTGCATTCTTCTATAAAGGGGGGGGGGGGCGTTGTTGTTATCCCCAGGTTTGTTGTCACATCTCTGTAGTTAAGTTTACTTAACACTCCATACTTATGCCTTATTGGTGGGTGTGATCTCCGGAATCTTGCTTCTATATACTGTAGCTGTGTCTGGGTTGTGTCTACTTGTGTGTGCGTGTGCATGTCTGAGTGTGATACAGAAAATGATTTGCTTACAGAAAATTCAGGAGAAATGAAGGGAGAGAAAGACTACACACACTACTGCAGTGATGCAATTCTGCCACAAGGGTGGCCCAACACTGTACAAGGGTCAACAATGTTCAGCACACACACCATCAAAGAACAGCAAGTACACCAATCACAGCAATCCAACCTAGAGCTGTCTCCCCCCAAAATAAATCTAAGTGGATTTAATTTTAATTGATTACTCTGTTAAGTCTGTGTAAAAATTGCATACAAGTAGGAACAAGGAAAAAAACATACTTTTGGTGGGGCTGGATGCAAAGAGCCGTGCCTGGAAGTGCCTTTCTACATTTTTTTTTGATTGGCAGGTTCTACAGCAGTTGGCATATTTCAGCATATGCCAAAGGAAGAACAGTTTGCGACTGTTTCATGTTTACACCTTGCGCCAGAGTGCTGCACCAGGAAACAATCTTTCAAGAGCAGAAGCCACCTTCCGTTTGGGGAAGGACAACTTTGGACCTAACCCTCGGTTTTCAGGAGGTGCTGCATATATTTGAGGTAGCAGGCAGGCACCCTCTTAGAAGAGGCATGCCCTCCTATGTGTGAGAAAGATGGGGGAATGTCTCTTCTACCATGGTGCCTACCCACCCCAAGGGTTTTGTAAGCACTGTACAAAAAAGGAACACAAATGAGTACAAATTGAAAATGCTGAATATTTAAACAATAAAAATACCCTGTCTTAATTAATAGGGGGTAGATCTTTTCAATTCACGAAACATCTTTAAATTTATTAATCCAGCAGATTGACTAACTCCTGCAGCTCCAGTCGCATCTCTAAAAAGTCCCACTGACCACGGATGCAGATTATCATCCTGATATCAGAACTAGGCATTGTGAAGTATCTTCTTAAATGTGTATTTCCTGGAGCATCTTAAATCTGATTCATACACACAACACACCTTCTTTATTATTCTTGCAAGTCGCTGATGCTATCAACATATTCACAGGGGTGTGTGTGTGTGTGTGTGTGTGTCCATTTTTTTCCTCCCAGACACAAACTGCTAAGATGTGTGCCTGATCTCTCTCTCTCTCTGCCTCTCCCTCCCTCTCTGTCTTTAATGTAGCCAAATAACAATTTTAGCATTCAGATGAAGCGATTTCATTCTGTGACTGCCTTTTCTATTAGATTTGATTTTGAGAAAACCCCAGTGGGTGCCTCGGAGGCAGAGAGCTACCTTTGAGGCTGCAACCGATTCAAAAGCATCCTGGGCTAACCTTGACCTTTGACTAGACCCCGTTCCATCTGGTGCGAGCCTAAGGTTTTCTCCCCCCTCCCCAACCCTCCTCCTCTTCCTGGCTTGACAGTCAGCATTGATCAAGGCAGAATCCAATGTCTGTCGCCACCCCCCCCCCCCCGCAACTGCCTTATTCCTCCTGCCCCCTCCTCTTTTTCCAAGGGCTTGGGCGATGCGTGCAAAGGACACCACATTTCAATATATGGAAATGATCAAGCCTCTTATGCAACCATAAATCTGCAGACGGGGCTTGTGTGATGTGATTTTTTTTCCATTCACCTCCAAGGAGTCCCTCGCTCGTCACCGTCCTTATCTCTCTCTCTCTCTGCTCTCCTGCCTCCGCCCCCCCCCCATTTTCTAGCAAGGGTTTTATGCTTTCGGGCAGCAATCCTCACCAGCCAGTCTCCCCACGAACACGCGGAAAAATCACAAAAGCCTGTTTACACGCAGAACAATCCGTGACTGCCCAACATTTGTATTGCAGTGTATCGTTATATACACCGCCTCTCCTTCCAAAATCACGGGATTATTTCGTTGACTGTCCCCCGCGCTATCATTCACGTATTATCTACCTATTATTTACTTCACCCGCGGTGGGGAGGAGTGCGGGAAATGATTGTATAGAAAACTTACGCAGCTCAAATCAAAGATTTTTCTTTTTAAGTGAGGCTTACTTAATATTTACGTAGCTCGATCCGATGCACGCTTGCCCAGAACTTCCACTGAATGCAATGGGGTTTTCCCACATGAAAACATGCGACGCACATTGCAGCAATGGCAAACGAATAGGTTTACTCAGAAGTAAATCCCACTGAGGTCAAAGGGCCTTGTTGCCACTAGCAAGCGTGTATCGGACTGTAGCTTTAGGAGCAAAACAAAACTAAATCATAAAAGAGAAATAATGCAAAAACTAAAAATAATTTAAAACTGTGTAGCAGCACCTCCAAGTAAGCACTACTAGAAGAGTTAAATTAATGTCTTTCAATAAAAAAGGAATCGTAAAGCAATACAAAGAAACGGGCTAGAGAAGCAGGAATGAGTGACAAACATTCCCACGTTCGCTAAGGTGCAGGATCAGAACTTCAGACCAAACTGTCAGAAAGGATTTTTTTAAAAATCCTTGTGTGTAGATTGGAGAGAGAGGTCTGTCTGTAAGGAGGGGCTACCCTTTCAGGTACAGTGCCTTGAGAGAAATCCCCACCCCTCTCGACTGAACTACTTGCTTCTGAGAAAACACGCGGCGTAGGATCTATGGCTGGAGGTCATTTTCCAAGGAAACGGCTCTCTAACGAGTGGAGGGAGCCTTTACACAGAGCCAGGTTCAATCTGGCCCCCTGTGAATCCGATGCGAACAAATCTGCCGTGGTTACCCCAAAGTAAGCCGCCGCACTGATGACTGCTGTCAAAGGTCCTTGCTCCCAGGTGAAGGTGCGCCTCGAGTCCGTGTGCCCGGGATTGCACAGCCTCTTACTCACTTGTGAGCGTGCACTGGATTGCAATCCGGACGTGAGATAGATTTACCGTGAGATGCACACGGACCAGTGCAATCCCTATGCCTGCCCGCTCAGAAGTAAGCCCGAATGAGTTCAATGGGGCTTACTCCCAAGTAATTGTGCACAGGATCGCGTTTTTAAATCTCATGGAGCTCATAGCGATTTACTCCCGAGTTCCGAGCATCGGGCTGACCGGGTGCAACAAACCAACGCGCGCTTGCCTGGGAGGGAGTAAATCCCCCATTTATTTCAGTGCGGCTTCCTTCCGAGTAAACATATCTAGCCACGGGCTGCACAATCGGCTCTCTTGATCTCTCTCTCTCTCTCTCTGCAGCCGGCGGAAGACACAAAGAAACGGTGCGGGGGTAGGAAAAGGAGGCAGCCCTCGTGCGGGGGGGGGCGCAGAGAGAAGGTGGAAGGAGTTTGGCGCCGGCTTTCTTCCGAGCCCACCTGTCCCCGCCACTCAGCCCTCCTCCTCCTCCTGCAAGATCCGAGCCTGCCGTACTTCTTAAATCACATATTACGTGGCTCCTCACCCAGGGCTGGCTGGCTGCTCCCTGCCCGCCCGAGGTGGGAAGAAGTGTAAAGACTCTGGAAGAAAGGGAGGCTGTCACGTGGGAGCAGCCCGGGCCAGGCACGGCGGCAAGCGCTCTTCAAAGGAAATTGCCTGGCTGGCCGCTTGGGCGCATTTCAATATATGGAAATGACCAGCGGCGTGTGCAATAAATCAACACTCAACACTTTTGTCATTCCTCCCCCCCCTCCCGCGCCTCCTTCAATTTCTTATTTGTTCCCCTCCTCCTTTCTTTTTTGCAATGCACCAGCAGCCAGTTCCCTCCCCAGCTCGAACATTCCCCCCTGCCTTGAAACCCTTCGTTTCACCCCGTTTCGAATATTCTGTCCCCTTTATTTATTTAATTCCAGGCACGGGCAGCAGGCATCGCATTGTTCGATGAAGAGTTTCCCTCCCGCTCCCCTTTTCCTTTTTTTTTTTTTTTTTTGCTAAAGTACTGCTGCAATTGCAAACTTGCGAGGGGGGAGGGGAAAATGGGAGGATTCCCTTGCAAAGGGAGAACACTGCAAAAACTTGGATCGGAGCGGTTGCAGTCGGTGCCAGCGTTTGGCCCCCTCGTCCCGGCTTGAAAGACGCAAGGTGTTGGGGGGGGGGGATGTTTTTATCTTCCGGCATTCTTGGAGAGGAGGGAGAATGACTGTGCTTATTATTGGCAGAGCCTGCAACGCCAGGCGAGCCAATCCACGGGCGAAAGGGGGAGGTGCGGCGGGCACGCTGGGGGGGGACTCTGCTCCCCCGCGGCGTCTTCACAGGGCGGCTGGGCTTCGGCGGGAACCGGCTTCTTGCATTCCGCTGCGTCGTTCGGGGAGAGCTGTTTGCACGCTTTCAACTCTTCGCCCGCCCGCTTATGTTAAATTGTTTTGACGTTTTGCACAACGGGCATCTTAGACATCCCAGACAAGCAAGCTCCATTCCACGCATGCTTACTCGGAAGTAAGACTCCTCCCTCAGCGCAATGGGACTTACTCCCTAGTAAGTCTGCATGGCATGGATGGAGGCATCTGGAGTTGGATTTATATTTAATTAAGAGGGGCAGAATTTCTTCTTGCAGTATAACAGCTGAAGGCTGGCCTGTATGCGTGTAGTGTGTGTGTGTGACCCAATGCAACAGAGAAGAAAAGATTCTGTAAGAATCGTTCTCCAGAGAGAGAGGAATCTTGGGAGGGTGAAAAAATGCACCTGACCAATTGCTCTCTTTTGCACACTTACTATTTTATGTGCAAACTCCTGTATCCCCTCCATCTCATTAAAAAAATATCTCAGGGTGGTTTACGATCTACAACTGTAAAGCTACAATTATCAAGAAAACAGCAAATAGGTATTAAAACATGCACACACCCATCTTGGCAAAAGTTAAAATGCTATCAGATGGTAAAAGGCTTGGGAAAATCAAAAAGGTCTTTGCCTGGCACTGAAGAGGCATCAGTGCAGCTACCAGCTGAGCTGCCCTCAGGAGCCATCTACGATCAGGGCGCCACCACTGAGAAGGCCTACCTGGCCTCAGACAGCAGCAGAGCCACAGATCTCAGGGCAAACTGATATGGGAGTAGCTGATCCTTCGGATGCCCTGATCCCACATGGTGTAGGGCAGTGGTTCCCAAACTGGGAGGCGTGTCTCCCAGGGGAGCCGCTGAAACCAGCCAGGGGAGCCGCAGAGTGCGACGGAATCCTCTTGGGAAACAGTGCAATGCCAATTGGCAGGCATCAACAGAATGTCATGGGGAGCCGCACATCCAATGGTTGCCAATGGTCAAGGGAGCCACAAGTCAAAAACGTTTGGGAAACACTGGTGTAGTAGGGGACCTACTAGGGCTTCAAAGCTACTTCGAATTGTGCTCTGGAACGGACCAGTGAAGCTCTTAATTAAAGGTACGGGGGAGCCCTTTCTGTATGGTCACCTCAAGGGGTGCATGTGAGAGAAAGAAAGAGATTGGGTCTTTTCCAGACAGGAGGCTTTCGACCAGTGATCTGGGCAAGAACTGAGGAAGTCGCTTGCAGATGTACAGTACTGTATTTACTTGGAAGCAAGGGAATACAGATTTATAGCTCTTGCTTGGATGTCTCTACCTTTGATGACCAAACAGTGGATGGAAAAACAACAACACCCAGCATTCTGCTTAGGTGCTTTTTAGACATTATGATGAATGTCTGGAGGTTGATGCATGATCTCCGCCCCCCCCCCCACCCCCCGCATTCATATAACATCTGAAAAGGTGGTAGCGTTCAGGTTTGAATGGGTCATCACTGATATCACATTGCAAGTAGAACGTCCATAACACTTCACATCCCCTGAATGTAGGTAATGTATGTATTTAATAATAAAACGACAGTCCCCGCCCCAGATTGCTTACATTCTCTATACTAAGTAATGCATAAAAAGAGGGAAGGAAGGTGGAGGTTAGAGTAAACTACAGAAGATTTTGCACTCCATTTATGCACATTGATGGAGTCTGTTCACATGTCATTTATTTAATTATGTTATCATGGACTTTATTTTCTGCCTTTTGCCCTCACCAGGGCCTCCATGCAGCTTACAATCAATTAAAATATATCAAAATATTTTTTTAAAAAATCACACAAAAAAAGAAAAAACAGTGAATGACAAAGCCATAATAGTGGCTTAAGGAGTCAAATATGGAACCCTGATATGGTGGCCTGTGGGCTGTTTCCAGAGGCCACCATATATAACATTCAACTGATTTACCATCTAAAGCCGCGGGTCATAATTAGGGCTGTCATCCAGTTAAAGAATCTCAGTCAATCATATGAGTTTAATTCAATGGACTAATTTAATTGCAAAATTTGCATCGGAATTAAAGAATAGAAAACTTACTGAAAAAAGCATGCTCTCTTTTTAGATGATGCATGCATGTATCTTAGAAAAGGCATTCCCACTTACTTGAGAGGAAACGGGAATGCCTCTTCTAAGATGGCACCTGCCATCTGCAGCTTCTGTATTAGAAATAATTGACTTCTTTAAAAAAGTGAGCTGCCTGATTAATGGGGGGGAACCCTTTTAATTGATCAAAATGCTTTCGACTGATTCATCTAACTATTTAATTGACTAACTGCGCAATCCTGTGTAAAGATGCGCAGCCGGCCTAAAGGGCGGACCATTGCAACCTAAGCCCATTCCGGGTTGCCCTGGCACTACTAGAGCACACCTTGGGGACTTCATCCCCTTCCCCAGATGTAGGCAAGCCCAGGGCGTATCGGCCTCCCTGGATGTACACCAGCTTCAAAGCTGGCGTACATCTGAAGAGGCCGTGCAAGGCCAGCGCAGGCTGCCACAGGGCTTGGGATATCGCCATCAATATATACCCGCCCCTTCTAGCTCGGGCTGGCCAACGACCCCCTCTCTTGCTGCCATGGCGCACCCTCCTGCTGACCAGCTCAGCCCTTACCTGCGTTGGCTGGTGCAGGACGAGGTAGGTTGCGGAGTGAGCGGTGCTGGCCTCTACACCGGCGCCGCTTGCTCTCCTGTAGTCGCAAACATGCTTTACATGCAGTTTGCGATGCTTTAGGCCAGAGGTCTGCTGGTCTAAACTTACACAGGTTCGGGCTGACCAGGCCCAATCCTATCCCACTTTCCAGCACTGATGCAGCCATGCCAAAGGGGCATGGGCTGCATCCTGCAGTGGGGGGGGGGAGTCATAGCATCCTCCTCAAGGTAAGGGAATGTTTGTTCCCTTACCTCGGGGCTGCATTGCGGCTGCATTGGCACAGGAAACGTGGATAGAACTGGGCCCTAAATGTTGCAGTCTTCATCAGATGGAGAGAAAAAAAGTGCAGCATGAAAAATGTAAGCATTCATAAAATGTAAAAAACAATAACACTTAAACCAGCTCAGTGGCATATTCCTCCCTTTTCTACAGGGTCATTCTGGGCTTCTAAAGCCCAGGATGACAAGACTCCAGAAAGGAGCAATCCCCCTCACACAGTCATAGTTCCTCAGACTCTGACAGAAGTTTGTTGCTCCCATTTACTTTAGCAGAGAAATTGCAGCTCTTTAGCAGAGCTGCAATCAAGACTATGGGAGGGCAAAATTTGCCCACTCCCTAGACAATGGTGACCCTTATGTCCACGGGGACTACAGGTTTGGTCATCTCCCCCTCCCCCATTTGAATAGTGTAATGGATTGCAGTCCTTGTATTTTGTTTCATAGAAATCTTTTATAAGAGAAAATAAGTACATTGCATCAAACTGGCACTTTACTTATTTATGTCTGTGATGTGGGGAAAAAAATGGAGTGCCTTCCCCAATTTGTGTGTGTGTGTGTGTGTTTGTGTGTGTGTGTGTGTGTGTGTGAGAGAGAGAGAGAGAGAGAGAGAGAGAGAGAGATGTTTCAAATTTGACTGGAGCATTAGTGCAGGGAGGTGTTGCTTAACCATTTATTTACCAATAACAATCACGAACTCTGATGCTTTTTTTCTGTGTGGGGAAAAAAGATATGTGAACCCAGAAAAATGTGAAATGGACATGTACTATTTTACTTGTGCTTTCACATGAACGGGAATTTCTTCATGCCTTCTTCATGCCTTGTAATTCCTGCCTGGCTCATAATTACTAGATCATAGTTTACAATGGATGACTTCATCTCCATTCCAAAATAAGTATTATTTGGAAATGATTAAGATGGATAGATGATAAAGGGAAGATAATTTCATGGGGGATAAATCTGTCAATAACTACTACATAACTATGAAAGCTATGAATGAAACCTTCATATATAGAGGCAGTATACCTCAGAGTGGCCAGCAGGTGGCGCAGTGGGTTAAACCGCTGAACCATGAGCTGTCGATCGAAAGGTCGGCAGTTCGAATCCGCGACGGGGTGAGCTCTCGTTGCTTGGCCAGCTCCTGCCAACCTAGCAGTTCCAAAGCATGTTAATGCGAGTAGATAAATAGGTACCACTTGCGGGAAGGTAAACAGCGCTCCGTGTTCCAGCCACATAAATAGGTACCGCTGCGGCAAGGAGAGTCATGCCAGCCACATAACCACGGAGGCGTCTTTGGACAACGCTGGCTCTTCGGCTTTGAAATGGGGATGATCACCACACCCTAGAGTCGGACACAACTGGACTTAATTGTCAGGGGTCACCTTTATCTTTACCTAGGCTTACCAGATCGTCGACTGGGACGGAGTGATCTCCCCTTAAGGGGGCGGAGCGCGGGGGGCCAGAATGCGATGCGCGATGCGTTCTGGCCCCCCCCGTGCCCCGCCCCCTTAAGGGGAGATCGCTCAATCCCGGTCGAGGATCTGGTAAGCCTACCTTTACCTTATACCTCAGAGCACTTGTTGCAGGGAAGAAGCAACAGCTGGTGAACCTCCCAGTGACATCTGGAAATAAATGGCAGCAAGAGCATTAGTAAGACTGTTTAGTGGAACAGAAATCTGCCATTAAAGCACTGCACATTTTCAGAGATGTAAAATTTCAACTTTCTCTTGTGAAAAGAAAGGATGGCAGGATGGAACTGCCAAAGCTGTCCGTGGGTAGACTGAATGATGCTAGCGATGGTTTGAATGAATGTAGAATGTTGTTTGTTACAAACAAAACAAAAGCAGAGGAGAAGGAAAGACTGAAGAAGAGGAAAGGAGAAAAAGAAGGGAGGAGAAGAAATAGCAGCCATTGCATTTTCAACAATTTCCCCCTTCTCCTGCAGCCTCCCCCCATCCGAAGAGTCCCCTTACCGTTAGGAGAGGTTTTCCCAGGCACAGGAAACTGCTGTGGGGAGGTTGGGGTGAGGAAGTGCCCTTGGGATCCTATCTATTAGCATCACGTATAGTTTTACCCTTAGTTGACTCACAGCGCAAGTCTATGCATGTCTACTCAGGAGTAAGGCTTACTGTGCTCAATGGGGATTACTCCAAGGAAAATTTATGCCCATGATTCTAGTAAGAGATAAGGTGCATAGACAAGAGTACATTGCTCCACCATATACTGTACTTTTCAGGTATCTGAAAATATATTTCATTTGGTCTGGAGGAATTTGCTTTTATTTAGAATTACAGTCTGGCTTGTTACTAAAAAAAAAAAACCACAAAAAGACAGCGAAGGAAGTGTGAATAATTCCAAAAATATATATTTTGATCACTTGGATATTACAATTAGTTTCTACAGTATTAAAGAGATGTACAATATTTCCCAAACTTTCAGATGTAAACAAAAAATTGCACGGCATAAGGTTTGTTTGCAACTCTTGCTAGCACATGCCAGGAAAAAAAAAGAGTGTCAATTAATCATAAAATAAAGCTTTACTGTTTTTTTTTTGGGGGGGGGGTTGTTGTTTTACACTCATGTAACTTAACAGGTTTTTGAGAAAATTGCTGAGGCGGATGTGAGATTTAGTTTCCCAGTATCTGCAGAACTAACAATTTTTGTCGTAAGACAACAGCGCTTCCTTAAATAGAACTGTTGGATTTCTCTACTTCCTGCAAATGCCAAAACACATTATACACTCTAAAATAAAAAAAAAATTAAAATACAAGAAATATTCATTTCTTACAGAAAACCTTTTGTTGCAGGGGTCCAACCAGCTGCAACACAATCTCTTACATCTACACATTTGCAGTTGCTCTGCTTTCTCATTACAGGTCTCCAAACTTAGAAATAGTTTAAGAAAACTAGAAACCATTAAAACATCCTTTATATTTTCAGCAAGTGTCAAGCGTAAGAGCAATCTATGTGGCAAATTTCAGTATAGACAGATATTGCTTAATATTGCTTATTGGTTCCAGGGAAGTATACATTTGAACAAGAAAAGAAGAAGATGGTACCTTTTAACAGGCCCACATTTGTTGATGCAGGAATCTATATGCTTGTAATACAAGACTCTTGATCCTAACCAATGAAGATATGTTTAATGCAAAAGAATACATACTCCCACACTAACGGAAGTTAGTTCATTTTGCCTTGCTATGGTTTTTTTCCTTTCTTCAGCTATTGCAACGTATGGAAGGGGTTTAGGGGTATTAATGCTCTCTTAAAAGATGTGCTTAAATCTGGAACTCTCTCTCTCTCTCTCTCTCTCTCTCTCTCTCTCTCTCTCTCTCTCTCTCTCTCTCTCTCTCTCTCTCAGAATCAAGACACAAGAAAATGGAAAAGAAATGCCAAACCAGTGTGAAACATACAAACAATGTCTGTTACAGCAACCATCAGACGGTTTTCCAAACAGATAAAATATGTCAAAAAAGCAGAGTTGTTCAAGCACATCTTTCCAAAAGGACAAAAGATGAGCAGCTGAACATGGGACAGATGGGTTACTATCAACATAATTAATAAAGGAGACCAGGTGGCATAAAAAGAGCCAGACTTACCCACAACCTTAGATGAACAAGTTTCATAGAAAGGGACTTTGGAGGTCATCTAGTCCAACCCCCTGTGCAGCACAGACAACTATAGCAACCCTGACAGATGGCCATCCAACCTCTGCTTGAAAACCTCCAATGACGGAAAGCCAGGCAGCTGTTCCACGAGGCAGCTGTTCCACTGCCAGGCAGCTTTTACAGTTAAGAAATTCTTCATGTCCAGCCTAAATCTACTTCCCCATAGTTTCAACCCATTGGTTCTAGTCCTGTCCTCAGGAACCACCAAAACCAAGCCCTCCTTTTCTTATGTTTGGCAGCCCTTCAGATACGTGAAGACAGCTACTGTATTATATCTCCTCGGGCAGCCCAATCCGTTCGTCCCCTTCCCCCGGTGTAGGGCTGCCCAGCCCCAATGGGTCTCTCGGGTGTATGTCGACTCACGAGCCAACGTATATCCGGGGTGGCGAGGAAAGGGCCGCCGAGCCTGGGAACAAGAGCAGGATATCGACGGCACTCGCCACCGATATCCCCGCCCCAACCCAGGCTGGCTCACCCAATGCCAACGGCCGCCCTCCCTCACCACCCGGCCCTTCCTCCCCCCACCCCTGCACAGACTGGTGCAAATCTTACCTGCATCGGTGGCCCTTACTCCACACACCTCTACTAATGCAGTCCAGCAATGCATTCACTTTTTTTGCAGCTGCATAACAAGACTGGCTCATGTTCAACTTTTGGTCCACAAAGACACCTAGATCTTTTGAGATCACATCTCAAAAAGGATATTCGCATCTCAAAGTGAGCGACCAAAATGATTAGTGGGCTGGGGCACCTCCCTTATGAGGAAAGGCTGCAGTGTTTGGGGCTCTTCAGTCTAAAAAAAAAGGCACCTGAGGGGGGACATGAGAGTGGAAAGAGGGAAGTTCTTTTCCCTCTCACACAACACTAGAACTAGGGGACATCCACTAAAATTGAGTGGCAGGAGAATTAGAATGGACAAAAGAAAATATTTCCTTACTCAGTGTGTAATTAATCTGTGGAACTCCTTGCCACAGGATGTGGTGATGGTACCTGGATGCCTTTAAAAGGGGATTGGACAGATTTATGGAGGAAACGTCCATCACAGGTTACAAAACATGATGGGGATAAGCAACCTCCTGGTTGGAGGAGTAGGTTCTCTCTGTGCCAGGTGCAAGGGAGTGGCGACAGGAAACAGGTTATCTTGTTGTTTGTGTGCTCCCTGAGGCATCTGGTGGGGCCACTGTGAGATACAGGAAGCTGGACAAGATGGGCTTTTGGCCTGATCCAGCAGGGCTCTTCTTATGTTCTTAATGCTAGCTGCTACTTTTCCACTGCACCTCCTCATGTTCTGCCATTATGAGATATAGGAAACTGAACTAGATGGCCCTTTGGCCTGATCCAGCAGGGCTCTTCTGATGTTCTTATGGTTCTTTTTCACACATGCTGCTGCCAAGCCAGGTTCCCACCATCCTGTAGTTGTGTCTCTGACTTTTCTTTCCTATGTGGAGGACGTTATATTTCCCTCCACTGAATGTCATCTTGTTGGTGTGCAATAGTGTGGCTAGCCTGACCGGGGGGGGGGGTCTACTGCACTGACCCAGGGGCCCCCCCCCGCCCACTGCACTTCTGAAAGGCTTCATTTCAAGCCTGCCTGGACCCGGGGTGTGTGGGAGGGCCGGAAAAACACACCGTTTTCGGCACGTTAATGCCCCACGACTGCAAACGCAGCTCTTCGGCTGCAAAACAGCAGCCGTGGAGCACAAATCTCCCCCTGTGGCTCCTCCTCGCGAGGAGACCACGGCTGTCGCCCGTGGGCACTGCATCACCCCCGGTCCCGGCCCTGCTATGCTACTGTTGGTGTGTGCACACTTGTGGAGCCTGTCAAGAGCATTTTGAATCCTAGTTCAGTCTTCAAGGGTGTTAGCTATTCCCCCCCAGCCTTGCGTCATCTGCAAATTTGATAGGCATCCCCCATGCCCCTTATCCAGGCTATTTGTAAACATGTAGAGCACGGGGGGGGGGGGCCAAGACAGAGCCCTGTGGCACTCCACTTGAAACTTCCCTCCAGGTTGATGCGGAGATGTTGAAGAGCATTCTTTGGGAACAGTTCAAAAATGTACAAGGGTAAGTTTTCCACTAAGACCCCCACTCTCTATTCGGACATTTAACAACAGAAAAGGCAGGTCTCTTTCCAGTGATGAGCGATCTGGCGAGGTGGTGTTCTGATGTGATAGAATGGATTGCCTAATTTTAGCCTGAGGTTGAGGAATTGTATTTTGAAAGCTCCTTTGCATAAAAATATTCCCTGCAAGCAGAAAACAAGAAGAGTGAGGAGCTGGCTGGGCCAGAATCTTTCTCCCTCATGTGCTAGTTTTCTACTTGCAGGAAGTGGTTTGCATAAATCTGTGTTAAGAATGGCACCTCTCATCTGCAGTCTGTCATGGTGAAGTCCAGTCTACCACCTTGGGATTCTATAGCTGTGATGAATGCCTGCTTTTCCCCCCTATATATATATTCCTGCAGCAGCCTTTGTCCTTTGTTTAAAACTCCATTATCAACTAGCCATGTGCTCTTGTGGATTTGAGTCATTCTTCATGTCTGGAGGAGCTACAGGGATTGGGATGTGCCTACTGACTGGGCAGCCAAAACTGTTTATCTATGTAAAGGGGTGGGATGGAGAGGCCAGACGAGCTTCACTCCTCCACTCACGTAACGGTATGACATCAAATCTTGGTTACTTAAGATCAAGCACAGGGCTACTCGTGTGTGTTTCTGCCAGGTTATACCCAGTGTTGGTTCTCAGAAGTCACACTCACTCTCCAGTAAGTGCAGGGACTGGGATTCCTGAGACAATTTAAGTAGCTAGCAACAGGGACTGTATTTCTAGATGGATGTGTTCAGGAATTACTTTCATTTTATTTGCTCTTTTTACTCCAAACTGTCTGCAAACTTCACGTTATGCCTTGGTGGGGTTGTGTGCTTTGCTTTTGAATAGCTTCCCAGCTTCATTACTAGTTACTGTACCTAATCTGATCAAGCTTTTCTTTGTGTCCATCCAGCTGAGTTCAGGCATTTTCTTTCTTTTTTTATTTATATATTTATACTTTATTAATATATTAAAACATAAAAACAATACATATTTCAAAAAGTTAAAGCAAGCACGAAGCAATACATCCTACTAGCATACTATTCACTATTTTCTGCATATAATATCCAACTAAGCCAAAATAACACCCACATTCTATTCATTAAATCCGCATATCATCACATCGTTGTTCTCTCTCTCTCTTAAAAAATCAATAAATGGTTTCCAGTTATTCTCGAAAAGGTTAACTAACTTTTCCTTAATTAAAATTGTAAGTTTATCCATTTCAGCATAGTCCAAAACTTTCAGCCACCAATCTTCCAGCGAAGGTATCTCCGAATTCTTCCAATATTGTGCATATAAAATTCTTGCCGCAGCTATCATATATAAAAACAAAGTTTGAAATTTTTCGCCTACATGATCCTCCCACATACCCAACAAAAAGGTTTCCGGTTTCAGTTGAACCTTAATCTTTAAAATCAACTCAATCTGTTTATGAATCTGAGTCCAATACTTCTTTGCTTGGGGGCATGTCCACCACATATGGTAAAAAGTTCCTTCTTGCTTTTTACATTTCCAACAGCTATTCGTCACCTTCTCATACATTTTTGCTAATTTGCTTGGGGTTATATACCATCTATATATCATTTTATACATATTTTCTTTAATATTAACATTTAACGTAAATTTCATCTGCTTTAACCATAGTTGTTCCCATTGTTCCATTAAAATAACATGACCTACATTTTTCGCCCAATGAATCGTACATTCTTTAACCTGTTCTTCTTCTGTCTCGAACTTCAAAAGCAATTTATACATTTTTGAGATTACCTGGTCTTCAGATTTTAATTGTACCTCCAGTATTGATTCTTCTTCTACAAATCCATATGCCTTCTTGTCTACTTTAAATCTCTCCAAAATTTGAACATATACAAACCATTGGCAATTAAAGTCTTCTTCCATTAATTTTTCTCTTGACTTTATGGTACAGTCTCCTTGTGAAAAATTTAATAAGTTCTTGTATAATAGTCCTTTCTCTTTTGGCACGCTGCTTCCACCAAAGTGTGCTTCATATGGTGCAACCCATAATGGTATTTTCTCATAAAACCTCATTTTATATCTGTTCCAAATTCTCCATAATGCATGTCTAACATAGTGGTTTTTAAATTCTAAATTTGCTTTCACTTTATCATACCACAAATACCCATGCCAACCAAATCTCAAGTCGGAGCCTTCTAACTCCAATAATCTTCTATTTTGTAAACACACCCACTCTTTCAACCATAAAAAACAACATGCTGCATAATATACTTTCAAATCCGGTAGTCCTAATCCTCCTCTCTCCTTTGCATCTTGAAGAATCTTGTATTTCACCCTTGGTTTTTTCCCTTGCCAAATAAATTTAGAAATGTCTTTCTGCCATTCTTTAAATGGTGCATCAGATATAATCACTGGTATCGTTTGAAATAAGAACATCATTTTTGGCAATACATTCATCTTAATCACCGATATTCACCGAGTTCCCTAGTAAAGACTATTTCAATCTTTCCCATCTTAACAGATCTTTCTTAATTTCATTCCATACTTTAACATAATTATTTTGAAATAATGTACAATTCATACTCGTCAATACAATTCCCAAATATTTAACTTTTTTTCCACCTTAAATCCTGTTTTATTCATCAATTTCAATTGATCTTGAATCTTCATATTTTTTGTCACTATTTTTGTCTTCTGTTTATTAACTTTAAATCCTGCAAGAGATCCAAATTCTTTTAATTTGCTCATCAACAACTCTATATCTTTTAACGGATTTTCCAGCATTAATACCAAGTCATCTGCGAAGGCTCTTAACTTGAATGTTTCTTTCTTAATCTTCACACCATGTATTCTTTCATCTTGTCTAATATTTCTCTTCAAAACTTCTAACACCAATATAAACAGCAATGGTGATAACGGACATCCTTGTCGCGTACCTTTTTGAATTTCAAATGTCTTAGTCAGCTCGCCATTCACTAATACTCTTGCAGTTTGTGTCACATAAATTGAATTTATCCATTTATAAAAATTTTCCCCAAAGTCCATTTCTTGTAAAACTTCTAGTAAAAAAGACCAGTTCAAATTATCAAAAGCTTTTTCAGCATCTATAAATATTTATGCTAATTGCTTATCTATACGTTTGTCAAAATGTTCCAACATATCCACAACAATTCTTACATTCTCCCTCAAATGTCTTTTTGGTAAAAAACCACATTGATCTTCATGTATGAATTTTTGCAACATCTTCTTCATTCTCTCCGCTAAAATTGATGTAAATATCTTATCATCATTATTAAGCAACGATATAGGTCTATAGTTCTTTATACTACTTGAATCTTGTCCTTCTTTTGGTATCAAAGTTATGTTCGCCTCTTTCCATGAATCTGGCATTCTTCTATTTTGTAAAATTTCATTCATCGTCTGTTGTAATGGAGTACTTATTACATCTTCTAAACATTTATAAAATCTCCCAGTCAAACCATCTGGACCTGGTGCCTTATTCAGCTTAACTCTCTTTATCGCATCTGCCACTTCTCTAGGCATGATCCTTTCATTTAAAATTAATTTCTGATCTTCCAATACTTTTGGTAAATTTTGCTTTGCCAAATATTCCTTTATTTTTGCAGATTCTACATTCTGTCTTTTATATAAATTTGTATAATAATTTACAATCAGTTTTTGTATATCTTCCTGTTCTGTACATATTTTATCTGTCTCTTGTAACTTAGAAATAATTCTTTTCTCTCTGTCTTTCCTCAGTTTGTAAGCTAAAAATTTTCCTGGTTTATTAGCATGTTCAAAATACCTTTGTTTCGCATACTTCATTTTCATTTCTATTTCTCTTGTTATCATCAGGGATAACTGACTCTGTAAAATTTTAATTTGTTGTAGTACTTTTTTATCACCAGGTGTCATCCTCAACTCTTGTTCTTTCTTCTTCATCTCTTCTTCAATCTTTTGAAACTTAATTTGCCTCTTTTTAGTCCATTCTGCATTTTTTTGTATAAAATATCCTCTTATAAAAGCTTTACTCGCATCCCAAACTATTCTTACCTCTGTTCCTTTATTCATATTTAACTCAAAAAAGTCTTTTAATTTGCTTTTAGCGTCTTCTATTATCTCTTCTTTCTGTAATAATAGTTCATTCAGTCTCCATCTATAAGTTTTAATTTTCTTCCTTATTGCCAATGATATCGGATTATGATCTGAAATAGATTTTGCTAAAATCTCTGCTTTAGAAGTTCTAACAGCTATATCCTTTGACACCCAAAACATATCAATTCTTGAACTTGATCCATGTCTCTCTGAATAATGTGTGAACTCCTTAGAGTTCCCATTTTTCTGTCTCCATATGTCCAAAGCCCCTAAAGTTTCCACCATTTCAAAAAAACTTTTAGGTAGTTTCCCTTGGTTATGCTTTATTTCTTTTTCTGAGCTTTTATCACTCAACGGAGAGACCACTCCATTCCAGTCACTCAACAAGCAAAAACTACTATAAGAATAGTTTGCCAACAAATTCATCAAATATCTAAAAAATTCCCCTTTTTGTTGATGTGGTGTATACACCCCCAATATTAATGTTTTTATGCCATCTAATGTTACTTCCACTGCCACCCCTCTTCCTTTATCATCTGAAAATATTAATTCCGGCTTCAAATGTTTTTTAACATATAAAACCACCCCATTCTTCTTTTTGATATTTGTTGAAAAAAATTCTTCTCCCAAACTTTTCTGGATCAAAAATTTTGTATCTCCCTTTTTTATATGAGTTTCTTGGAGGCATATCACATCCTGATTAAGTTTCTTCAAATAATGAAATACTCTTTTTCTTTTTTGCAGAGCACTAGCTCCATTAATATTCCATGATAAAAATTTGTAATCCATCTTTACTGGTCACCGCTTGCAATTGCACCATCTGTCCTTCTTCTTCTTCTTCTTCTTCTTCTTCTTCTTCTTCTTCTTCTTCTTCTTCTTCTTCTTCTCCTCCATCCTGAACTCTTCCCAAAAACTCTTTTGCTTTCTGAATTGTATCCAATCTGTAGGTTTTTCCATGAAGTTTAACAATCACGCCTTCTAATTTTCCCCACCTAAAGGTAATCGTCTTTTTCTTCAGCACCTCCACCAGAAATGCATAATTTTTCCTTTTCTGCAAAATTCTCAACGGGATCTCTTTTAGCACAATGATGTGCCTTCCTTCTACCTCAAGTCGTGATTTGGAATGTTGCTGAAGGACTTTATCTCTTGTTCGTTGTCTCACAAAATGCACCAAGACATCTCTTGGCACTTTCTTTACTGCAGCATATCTTGTATTAATTCTATATGCGTTATCCAAATCAACATCTAGTTCCTCTTGATCTATTTGTAAAAATTCTGCCAGAATCTGTAACATTCTATTTCTTGTATCTTCTCCTTGCTGTTCTGGAATTGCACGAAACCGTAAGGAAGTCTGTTTCCTCTCTTGTTCAGCCAACGCCAACATATCTTGAATCTTACAACTCTCCATTTGAAGATTTATCACTTTATCTTCCTGTGTTTTCATCTTGATATTTATCCCTTGCAGATCACCTTTCATTTCTTTCACAGTTGCATCTAACTGGTACAATTGTTGCTGCAGTTCTCCCTTCATCTTCTGAAATTCTCCCTGCAAAACTCCCAGTTTTACATCAAATTTCTGTTCCCATCTTGTAAAACATTCTTCCAACTGTTCCGCTGGTCCTTCTGCTCCAGGAGACTTTGGAGGTGATCTTTTTTTCTCTGGGAGGTGATCTTTTTTCTAATGTATTCCCTCTTTTTCTTGTAGCCATATTTCTAATTTTCATCAGGTGGCAGACTTTCACTTATTTGATTCACCAACAGCTCAACTTCTTAAAGTGTGTGCAGGCAGCAAATACCAACCAAAATAATAATTCTTCGTTCAATAAACCTTGAACCGGAAGCATTCGGTTCTCTCCTCTGTAGTTCTTTACATAACTTCAAACCACAGGAATTCCAAACAAACAATTTTAAAATCAAACAAATCCTTTTCTCTCACTGGAACAGTCCATAGATAGCTTCCTTTGAATATTTCATTCCCTTCGTACTCAGTTACTTCAAACTTCTGTAAGTATCCAAAATTTATTTAAAACTTTCACTGTAATATTGTAATATATTGTCTTCCTTCCAAGTTGTATCCTCTTCTCAACAAATCTTCTATTCTTAAATTAACTCGTTATCTTAGCTTATTTCTTCAATTCTTACTGCAGTTCCTCGCCACTTGCATAAGCAAAGCAGAAGTATGAGTGGGAGAGGGCTTGACTTACTATTCGTCTGATTTTTGAGCTCGTTGTTGATCCGATCTCTTCCACGCTCAAACCAAAACAAAGCCGATGAGCCTACGCTCTTCGGAAAAGTAATGGGAGCGATCTGAAGATATGTGGTTTATCTCATTGCACACCCTTTTAATCCAGGGTAGAGTAATTAAGTCCATCAGACGTGCTCTGTCGGTGTAGAGCAACCGACAGAGCTACCAGCCAGCCATTTCCCCCTACCGGAAGTTCCACACACAGTGAGTTCAGGCATTTTCAATCAGCCTGCTTGTATTTTTTTTCTACCCCTCCACCTTTTCCCATTGTGTTTAATTCCTTTCTTTTGAAAACTAGTTTTGACTCTTGCCTGCCTGGTCCCTATTCATGGGTAATGCAGTGGGTTGTCATAAAGACATAAGAAGAGCCCTGCTGGATCAGGTCAAGGGCCCATCTACTCCAGCTTCCTGTGTCTCACAGTGGCCCACCAGATGCCTCTGGGAGCACTCAAGGTAACATGATACCTGTGTCCAGTCGCCACTCCCTTGCACCTGGCACAGAGAAAACCCACTTCTAAAACCAGGAGGTTGCTTATGGCTTGTAACCTGTGATGGACATTTCCTCCATAAATCTGTCCAATCCCCTTTTAAAGGCATCTAGGGCAAGTGCCATCACCACATCCTGTGGCCAGGAGTCCCACAGGTTAATTACGCACTGGGTAAAGAAATATTTCCTTTTGTTTGAAAGTCTCCCACCAGTCAATTTGAGTGGATGTCCCCTGGTTCTGATGTTGTGTGAGAGGGAAAAGAACTCCTCTGTGTCCACTCTATCTACCCCATGCATAATTTTATATGTCTCAATCATGCCCCCTCCCAAGGTGCTCTAGACTTTCGAGACTGAACAGTCCTAAATTTTGTAGCCTTTTCTCATAAGGGAGGTGCTCCAGCCCACTAATCATTTGAGTCGCTCTGTTCTGCACCTTTTGCAGTTCCACTGTATCCTTTTTCAGATGTGGTGACCAGAACTAGACACTACTCCAGATGTGTCTGGTCTTCAGCTAAATCCATAAGCGGGCCTGCCGTCTTATTCCCTGACTGTGGAGTTTTCCCAGGAGCCTTTGGTGAAGGGCAGTGTGAATGTCTGATGGCTCTCAGATGCTACTGTGGTCTTGATTTTAAATAAGAACCACTGGGTTCTTGTCTCTTCTGGGGGTGTGTGTGTGTGTGTGTTGCCACATGACCTTTTTAAAATGAGAATGTTGCCAAGAGACTTTGAATGCCAATGACTTGTGACCTAAAATGGAACATGTGCCAGACGGGACTGTATTTTGGACACAACGCGAGGGCCATGCCGCGGTGGTGTTCCTGTGCCATGATTGTGTGGAGTCATGCTGTAAAAGGAAGTCCCCAAGGTCAAGAAGCCATGAGGGAGGAATCTGAGCAGCATTCAGCATTTCTGGTGCCATGAACCGGAAATGCTCACTGCATGTAGGCACATTCCATTCTCTTCCCCCTCTCCACGGAACGGACATAGCCAAAGACTTGTGAAGTGGCCAGTCTGCCAGGAAGGAGAAAATCCACAAAAGATATGCTAACACCAATGTCTGGCCCAGAGCAGGCCAATCCACATCTCCTGCAACACATGGAACCCCCTCCCTCTTCCCCCTTCCCCATTGTATGTGTCTCCACCCCCAGGTGTACCTACTGCCCAAGTAAGGTATTTCCTTTTGCAGCATAAGAGCGACCAGCTTCTCCTCTCTTGCGTAGGCAGAAAAAGGCAGACAGCCAGTCTTGCTCTCTCTCTGGACCCCCTTGCCTCCTGAACTTTTCTTCTTCTTTGCGTGCCCTCTGGCACCAACCCCCTCCCTCTTCCCCTTCCCCCCCACTCTTAACGTGACTTCTCAGTCACTCTACAGACTGCTGAGCCTGTCCAGTTCAGAGCCAATTTGTTTCTTCCTCCTTTTTCATTCACTGTTGTGCCATTACTACAGCATTGCAGCCAAGCTCAACTCTCCAGGATAGGTAAATATCACCCATGTACAAACCAAGGAAACCTGCTAAACCTCTGTAACTTCTACCTAAGTTCCTAGATCTGAATGCTTTGTGGAGTGTGATTGAATTGTTGCATATTGAATTGTTGCATATGTATGAATCTGACTAACTATCTAATAAATATTGGGAAACAACCCACATGTGTCCTCAATATTATTTAAAGCGGAATTTTAGACCGACGGTTCTACATATAGAACATGTACATGTAGATATAGAACGTCGGTTCTACATCTACTCAGCTTTGATTTTAAATGAATTTCTGTCTGCTGTGCTAACGCTAAAATTTTTAGAAGACGGAAGCAGAAACGGACTTTCTTTTATTCTGGCTGTGTTTTTTTTTTCATTTCAGCATGGCTTTTTTACCCGTATTTCCTATATCGTTGAGAGTTAAAGCGGAATTCTGTGGCTGGACTCTGGTATAGCTGGTCTAAAGATCCCTGTATGTATCAAATTGCCATATTTAAGCTATTCCCCAGAACAACAAAGGCAATTTGGCTAACGGGGGGGGGGGGGTGTTGTTGTTTCCCAGACGTCTCTTCTCTGCCTGGTCCCTTTAGCCTGGGGTATCATTTTCCCCCACCCCATTCAGCTGCTGACCAGTAAAAAGGAAAAGTGGGGAGCCAGAAGGGGTGCGTGCTCCGCGCATTGCCAGGAACCACTTCCCTTGGCCAGTCCGGTTTCTCCTGGCAACACCTAATTCTGTTGCATGTGTAGACCAAGCCTAAAACGTTATGGTATCCCTTTGGAAAGTCTTCAGCTAAGTCAGGTGGAAAGGGAGTCCTCAGTTGGGGAAAACAGATTTCACTCCTGGACTAATGCATATTCTGCTCCCCCCCCTCCCTCCCCATTAGGATTTAAAGTCTTCTGGTTTGTTTTTGAGAACTTTGCAGCCTGAAGGAGGAAAAAGGGAGACTGAGAGTGTAAGCTTTTTATCTGCAACAATCTGTTCCTAATTAAGAAATTGTCTCCATTCTCCTCTGCCTGAGGAAGGCGTATGGGCATTCTTCTAGGAAGAATATGTCAGGGATTTGCTCTCTCTCTCTCTCTCTCTCTCTCTCTCTCTCTCTCTCTCTCTCTCTCCCCTTTCCCCGTTTCTTGTGCTTTTAATTGAAGAATGGTACCACTTGGTTATGAAAATATTCCAAGGGTGACTCTTCTTATTCAGGGGAAAGGGCTTTTTAATATCTAAAGCCTCATCTGAACTAGCTTTTTTTATTACTACACGTGAGTGGCGATTTGAGGATATGATGAAAGGCTTAAAACCGTTTTGTTTTAAGCTTAGAAGAAGATGACCAGGAAGGCACACAAATAGAGGCTTAAAAGGCCTTCCTTGCCAGTGGAAGGTCCTGGTTCAACCCCTAATATTGGGGTTAGTAACCTACGGCCCGTGGCCGGATCTGGCCCGCCAGATGATCAGGGCTTCAGCACTGCCTCCTTGGACTCTCCCTTCAGCACCTGAGGCTCTATGGATCGTCCCCCTGAGGTTTGGTGGGTTTGGATGTGGGTGGGGGGCCTTTCCACTGTATGATTTCCACCCCAGGGAGACCTGGAAGGGTGGCTCCTGGATGGCTAAGATGTAGCATTCAAAAATACTTTTGGCTTGGATTAGTTTTATATGCTACTCCTGGCTTTTATATTTTGACTGTTTTAACATTTCCTTGTGGTTGTGGTTCAGTCACCTTGAGGGTCTCTGAGGGAAAATCAGGATATATTTGTACATTTAAATAAATGCACACTAGGGCGAGCATTGTAAGTCATCATAGGTTTACATAAAAACTAACAGCCCGATCCAGCGTAACTTAGGCCGGCTCGGCACCAGCCTAAGGTATCGTAAAGCAACGTGCCATAAGGCACATTTTCGATACCTCATGGGTAAGTGGCGCCGACACAGAGGCCGGTGATGCTCACTCAGTCGACGGACTGACCCAGCACCAGACGCCACAGGTAAGTCCCACATCGGTCAGTGTGGGGTCAGATGGAGGGCGGGCAGGGGCAGCAAGGGAGGAGGACATTGGCCGGCCCAGGCTGGGAGGGGGCATGGATATCGGCGGCGATATCCAGCGCCCCATCGCAGCCCAAATCAGCCTTACACGGCCTTCCCAGCTGCACACCAGCTCTGGAGCTGGCGTGCAACTGAGGAGGCCCATTGTGCCCCGGCCTACCTACGCTGGGGGAAGGGAACGAACCTGAGGTGCTCCCGGGCCGCGCAGGCGCGATGTGGGAACTGTGCAAGAATGGATTAACTTCTCTTCCCAAAATAGCAGGGTGTGTGTGTGTTTCCAATCCATGTTGAGATCATGGCAGGAGGGGCTTCCATGCTTCCCCCCCACTCAGGCTCTCATGGTCCCATGCGATGAGCTCTTGCACTGGGTGAAACCCCAGTATTGCCTCTGGGTTCCAATCCAGATTGCTCTTCCACAGCTGCTATCTCAAATGCCAATGGGAGCTGAGGCAAATAGGGTGTGTGTGTTTGAGAGAGAGAGAGAGAGAGAGAGAGAGAGAGAGAGAGAGAGAGAGAGAGAGAGCTGGACTGCCCACTCCCCACCACTGTAGACCCTATCCAGATTGGCCACCTGGTGGATGCTAATTGTGGAAGAAACGTTCAGCCTGTCCTGCTCCAATAGTGGTGGTGTCAGGGTCTCGTTCAGGTCAGGTAGTGACCAAGGGCCACTTGGAGGACCCATTTGACTGGGCCAACTCTGGAACCCTCACAGGGTGGTAGGGGGTGCCCAATGTGCCATCATCAGTGGCATACAATGAAGAAGGCCAAGTGCAGGGGGCTTTTCCCCAGGACCCCCAACAAGCTGGCCTGGCACCACTAACTGATCTTGAATATACAGTAGTTCTTTTAAATCTGCCCAATTAATGGGGACCACTTTGCAAGCTGACCAACACACAGGTATTCATTCATGAATCATCTATCACATTAATTGTTGCTCTGGTTATTTCCTTAGTGATTAGTTGTATACTGCCTGTATTTTTCCGTACATCTCTTCAGCACAAGAACTAGAGATGACGTCCTTTTAAAAAGAAAGAAAAAAAGAAAGCTGAACTTTCCATGGAGGGGCCTAGAATATTTCGGGGGGGGGGGGGAATCTGCAGTCTGCTGTATAGTTGTGCCCGAGCAAATAAGGTCCAGGAATTGAATTCCAGCTTTTTCTTCAGTATGAAATGATAATCTTCCCCTCTCTTCATGCAGAATAGAAACAAAATATCTTCTATTAAAATTAGAATTTTTTTTTCTCTATGGAAAAGAAATGACTACATCTCTTGAAGTGGCTTTTATCAATAAGATATATTTTGGGGTGGAGGGGAAACATGGGCCCTGTTTCCTTAACCAGTTCATTCATTTTCTAATAAAGCAGCTTTCTACTTCAAAAGAAAGGAGGTTTCAGAGGATTTTTTGCACAAGACTAAAATTACTCACTCACACACCAGCAGGCTGCATATTTATTCTGGCCTGACAATTATTTTTAAAGAATTCTCTGCTTTACATAGCGGGGAAAAAAAATCCTTTTTTCAGAAGATCCAAACCATGGAATAAATAATGTGCTCCATAAGCCTCAGTTTTATCATTTGTTCTCATTTTGGAAGAAGCAAATTGGTGCAGAAACTCCCTTCCAGCAACCTGTTTTATGGATTTTATTTCATTAAACATCTTACAAAATATTCTGCATACCTTAGGGTCACTTCATACATTACATTTTTTTATGTACACTTTAAAAAAAGTATAGTATGGACATTTATTTAATTTATTTTTTAAAACACTTATACCCCACCTTTCTGGTGAGCCACGAGGGTCATGGCACAATAGTGTTTTGCAGTACATCTATCACATACAGGTACACTCATCAGGGTGAGTGAGCTACGACTGGTTAAAGGTAAAGATGTCCCTTGACATTTAAGTTCAGTTTTGTCTGACTCTACAGTGCGGTGCTCATCCCCGTTTCGAAGCCGAAGAGCCAGCGCTGTCCGAAGACGCTTTTGTGGTCATGTGGCCAGCATGACAAAATGGAACGCTGTTTACTTTCCCGCCACAGCGATACCTATTTATCTACTCGCATTAACATGCTTTCAAACTGCTAGGTTGGCAGGAGCTGGGCCGAATGACAAGAGCTCACCCCGTCGCGGGAATCGAACTGCCGACCTTTTGATCGACAGCTCATGGTTCAGTGGTTTAACCCACTGCGCCACCTTACTCAGGCGGCCTTACTTTGGTCAAAATAAACTTGATGTGGGAATTCTGTGACTGGACCTTGACACAATGTCTTTTCCTTTTCCAAAAGGCACCATGGAGTATGGAAGATTTAAATAAGAGTAGTTGTGTGGTTGGAAGGGCTTAACTTTTTGTTCCTGTGGTCTGTGGCACCAGAAGAAGCCAGAAGAAACAGTCGCAGGGCTTCTGCCAGTTAATAACGTCCCCTTGGACTACGCAGTCTGGCACCTGGGCGAAACCCCTCCATTCAAGACCACGTTAATGTGTTCAATGCCTGGCAGGAACATGAATACCTCTGGGCAGAGAAGGACACTGATGGGACTAGTCAGCAAGACCCCCAGCCCAGCAAGACCCCCCACCCAGCACTCTTCAGTCTCCACACTGCAGGCCAGCCAAGTAAGAATACCAGCACACTCCGTTGTGATGTATTCTCTAAGCTCCCTGGCTGTACCCAGCCAGCTACCTCACCTGCTAAGTCACAGGTGGCCAAAACATATGGCTAACTGGGCAAGAGGCACTTTTTCCATGGGTGCTCCTCTTTTATTTAGCAGGGGGAGAGCAACTGCTCCCCTTTCACCCCAGCACAGTCTCTTTTCTGGTGGATGGTTGCTGGTGGTGTTCTGCATCTTTTTTAGATTGTGAGCCCTTTGGAGACAGGGAGCCATTGAATCATTTGATTTTGTCTGTGAACCACTTTGTGAACTTTTTGTTTAAAAGCGGTATATAAATACTGTTAACAACAACAACAACAACAACAACAACAATAATAATATGGAAGACAGAGGCAGGAGGTCAGGCCCAGCCCAGGAAAGGGTTAGGGATGATTGAGGAATCCCAGCACCCCTAGTAAAACTACCTGATAATGGTTTGCAAGCCAGATGGCTTAGTCCAGGTATGTGTTGTTTTGAGGAGGGTAAACGAGGTGTCCCAACTTGACGAGTACTCTATGCCGCAGAAGACAGGACTCATGCGACAAGTGCGCCAAGCAAATACCTCTCTACAAGCAACCTAACAAAAGGGCATTGGCAAATCCCTCTGGCACTTTCTTCCAGGGAAATAACCGGCTTTGCAGCCCCCAAGGGTCTGTTTGATTTCACCCACATGCCTTTAGGGTAGTCTGTCGGATCCTCACCCTCCTCCTCTCTGTAAATATTTCTCCTAATAATAAACCCTCTGATAGCATCCAAGCCTGAGTCCCTGTATATCTCATTCCCCTCGCCCTACGGGGTGGAATTGCCCCCTCTGGGATGAGGCCAAGGGGGTCAACACCCCCACAGTCCCCCCATGCTTCAGCCTCAGTTTAAGTTGCAATTCATCATGGAGGGGAAAATTTACAGGCACAAATTCTGCCCTGTATGTTTTTTCACTTCAGAGCGAATAGTAGCTTGCAGGAGGAGATTTGTGTGGGGCAGGGCTTAACCCCACCCCTTCCCCTGTGCTTTGGCCTCAATCCAACCCCCCTCCTGCTTTTTTTGGGGGGGGGGAGATGGAGTTCAGGAATTCTCCAATCGTAGGACTTCCACATCACAACAGGTTTGGCCTCAGATCCAAACTGCCGCCGCTGACGGTAGCAAAGCTGTTGTCTTCAAATGCTGGTTTGTCCCCCAAACACACCTAAAGCAATTGAGATGGGGTGGAAAGATGGGAGATACTACATATGTTACGTAAATAAATAAAGGAGCACGTGGGCAGGGAAAGCCCCTGGGTTGGGGGGGGCTGCCAAGGGAAAGGAGTCTGGTGTGGTGGCGGGGTGGTCAGTGCTGCGGAGGAGCCCGTAGAGACTGGCTGTTGCCCGGCCAAAGTTCTGGCCTGATGGTTCATCGTGATAGTTCTTCCAGGTCTGACCAAGTTCTTCCAGGAGTGACCAAGGGCTGGGCTGGACGGACAGACGGACGGGGTCACTCCAGAGGACAGTGCCACTTTGCTGCCGGGCCAGCATCACCGGAAGGCACCCTTGGGAGCTGCTGAGGACTACTCAGCACCCAGGGGAGGAGCACCAGCCGGCCACCTGCAGCCACCAGCGGAACGGTCCCCATGCAGGTTTGCTGCTCCATTATCTGTGGCCGGCGGCAGCAACAGGAGCCGTCTAGCCAGCAGCTGCTCCCTGCTACGTCTGTTGACCCTTCTCCAAACAGCGGCTGTGAGCTTGATGCTCGGATAACTCTACAAGTTGGTCATCCACCTTTGAAACCAATCAGACCTGAAAGAGATGGAGAAAGCTGCGCTGCAGACTGGAGTCGGTGGCTTGAACACCCATGCTTATAAAATCCAGGGCGCCTCTTTGGGCATGGGGTGTTCAGAAACCCTGGTACTTTTACAATCCAAGCTGTGATCCTGTGGTGTTCCCGAGGGGGGGTGGCCACTTCCGGTGGCGGTGGGAGAACGTTAGCAAACACTCCGAGAAAGCCCCCTTGAACCTGCAGATTACTTCAATTTGTTTTCAGCCAGTCAAGAACACACAATCCCCTATTGAAAGTGTCTGGCTTCAGGAACAGACAGATGGAGAGCACAGAGGTTAGGTCAGCCAGGCCTTTCCTTGACCTTTCCAGGAGGGATTAAATCAGTCTGACCTTGTTGTGAGGGCTAAATTATATCCATCGAGCTTCCCCCGCCTTACTCATCCTCTGCCCCCAATTCTCAAATAATGCATCTTTAATATGTCTCAGCCTTCTTTTCTAAAGGTCCTTTTTGTAACCTCGGGCGTATTTTGTCCACCAATTGCCATTGTTCAGCTGGAGCTCTTTAGACTAGCATTTTCTGACCCTTCTTTTTGTCTCTTCTGCAAGGAGCACTCCGAAAGCAGGAAAACAGAGCCGCAAAACTGCCGTTTTTGTACAAACGACAGAATGGAATAAAAGTAGGAAAAGAGGAAAGCAGTTGGTTGATGAAATTCAGGGGGCATATACCCTGCAGGTTGGGCTCTTGAGCTTGGGAAAAAGAAGGAAACAAAATAGACATTTAGATTTGTGAAACTGAATATTCAGTGTGTTTTACAGATGTGAAGTCTGAAAACCTTACGTTTCCTTTCTTCTGATTTGAACATTAGCCAGTGTATACAACAAGACAGGAAACATCGAGCTATTGGCATTATCGTTTGTTCTGGAACTTTCCATGGCAGAGGAACTCTGGGCCAAGTTTGCAACTGATGAGAAAATCACACAATGCCGCCAGCTGAGTCTTCCGTTTATTTCGGGCTTCTCGGAATATCTTCATCAATGCCTTACAGACTATTGGTTAAAGAATGTCTTGCGTTATATTCAGGCCCATGAATACTACTGTACTTCGGTCTCTCTGTCCCCCCCCCAAGTCACCCTTATTCAACGTCTAGTTCTATGTCATGAAAAACTAAAATCTGTTATCTGAATTATGCAAATTAAGCATATTTGCATACCTGATGCAAGGTCTGCCTTATCTATTGACATAATTCTTTTTTGCACAACAACAACAAAACCACAAAATAAACAAAAATATAAACCATGTCAATTACAAGCAACAAAATCAAACAATAAGCAGTTAATCACAGCAGGAAAACCAATAAGATTTAAAAAAAAACACCAATGGCATTATGCCAGGGGTTCTCAACCTTTGGAGGCCCGAGTACCCCCCATCACGGTCCAATTTTCTGAAGTACCCCCTGCTAATTAACTGCTAATTAACTGGATTACTTAACTGAATTAATTAATTAGCTAATTAATCATTAAATCAAAAAGTACTAAAACAATTTTAAATGTGAAAAAGTCTTACTTAACTCTCTCTCTCTCTGTGTGTGTGTGACAGACAGACAGACAGACAGACAGACAGACAGACGGGGGATTGCATTTTAAGTTCTAATTAACAAGTAATTAACTACTGATTGATGCTGATAAGGGGCAGGCTCTGGCGTACCCCCTGTCATTGGTCCGCGTACCCCTAGGGGTACTCGTACCACAGGTTGAGAACCCCTGCCTTATGCCAAGCCTTATGTTATGTTTGGAGAAAAACCATATGGAGGGAGCCCCACTGCTGGGGCACAGCCATGGACGAGGCTGTGCCCCACACTTTCCACCAGCCTTACTTCAGCCAGTGCAGGAACCAGGTGCAGAGCTGCCCAGATTCAGTTGCCAGGACAAGTCTCTGCGGCTGGAATCCTATACACACTTACATGGGAGTAAGTCCTGTTGTACTCCATGGAGCTTACCTCTGAGTAAACATGCATAGGATTGTGCTGTGAGATGGGAAGTGGCAACAAGAGTTGCAAATGATATGCCAGGCCACTGGCAATCCAAGCGCCAATTTGGAGAATGTTCTTTGTGTGACATACTCTGGAGGTGCCCCAGAGCTGGAGGTGCCCCAGAGCTGCCGGCAGCAATCGGAAGGTAATGTCCCTGGTCAGCAGGTGAAGGCCCCCGAGTGTACTGATATTTAAAGCCCAGGTTGCAAGAGGCAGGTGACGGCAGAAAGGGGATGAGTGTTGTTTAACATTCCACGTATGCGAGACTCAGAATGAAAGAATGAGAATTATTGTAAAATCCCTGCTGAACCGTGCCCCGCGTTCTCAAGGCAATCTCAAGCTGTAGTAGTTCAGAAAGATTCTCCGGCTGACAATTAATATTAATGGGTAGATTTTGCAACGTGGCATTATCACACTGTGAGATGGGTGGGCATACCATCTGGGTTTTGGCAGGTATTAGATGTAATCAAAGGGATTACTTGGCTCAGGGAGAAAACAGAAAACCTTGTGCTTGTTTAGTTTCTTGCTTTGTTTTTTGTTTAGTTGCAGCTCTAGGTATGCTTAAGCTTTTTCTGACTGTGAGCTTTTTATTTGCTGTCTTCCTGGAGTGTCCATGAGGAAAAGGGGGACACAGAGCAAGCCCCGCCATCTGATTTGGTCCAGGGATGGCTTATTTGATTGCACCACCAGCCCATGTCTCTATTGTTAGAACCTGCCTATTGAATTCAGGCTCTGTGTGATCTGCTGGTGATCATTTATCTGATTTGTTTACAAAGTTATAAGCAGCTCCTTGACAGGGTTCCTAACACAGGCCTGCAGCAGGAATTCTTTTAGGATAAGGGAAGAGCGGGCCGGAGTCTGGGGCTGGGTTGCACTTAAAGGGACGGCACGCAGCTGCTGTACTTCACGATAGAAATCCTCTCCCCAGGGAGACTTGCCTGGCATTGGTTTCCCATATCCAAAAAGGGACAGGGTGCCTATGCCTTTTAAACATTGTAAGAAGAGGGAATTTGGGCAGGTGTAGCTTGTTGCACCCTTCCATGATGAGCTGCACCTGCCCAAATTCCAATGGTTAAAGATATAGGCACCCTGTCCCTTTTCAGATATGAGCACCCTAGCCTGGCACCTACATTGTTGCCTTTTCAGAGCTAGGTTAACTATTCTTTATTTTCTCAGGACTTTTTAGAAAGAATGGTTTTAGTGCTGTTTCAATCTGCTGATGCTTTTAAGCTATAATTGTTTTTATTTGTTTTATTTTATGCTCCAGTGTGTGTGTGTGTGTGTGTGTGTGTGTGTGTGTGTGTGTGTGTGTGTGTGTGTGTGTGTGTGTGTGTGTGTTAATAGAAAAGTGGTCTACAACTTCTTAAAAAACAACAAGCCTACCTCTAATTATCCATCCCTGCATTTGCAGTCCCTTGGCAAATGTGGGTTGAGAGCATGCATTTGCTGAGGCAATTCAAGTTCCAACCATGTCTTTTTTTCTGAATTAATCCTGGACCCTCACGTTGATCTTATTATACCCCCCCCCCCAAAAAAAAGTTAACGGACTGGAATAAGAATTGCCTGTATAAATTGCTTTTGAAGTTTGAGACAGAAGAAGAACAGGTTAAAGAATGTACGATTCATTGGGCGAAAAATGTAGGTCATGTTATTTTAATGGACCAATGGGAACAACTATGGTTAAAGCAGATGAAATTTACGTTAAATGTTAATATTAAAGAAAATATGTATAAAATGATGTATAGATGGTATATAACCCCAAGCAAATTAGCAAAAATGTATGAGAAGGTGACGAATAGATGTTGGAAATGTAAAAAGCAAGAAGGAACTTTTTATCATATGTGGTGGACATGCCCCCAAGCAAAGAAGTATTGGACTCAGATTCATAAACAGATTGAGTTGATTTTAAAGATTAAGGTTCAACTGAAACCGGAAACCTTTTTGTTGGGTATGAGGGATGATCATGTAGGCGAAAAATTTCAAATTTTGTTTTTATATATGACAGCTGCAGCAAGAATTTTATATGCACAATATTGGAAGAATTCGGAGATACCTTCGCTGGAAGATTGGTGGCTGAAAGTTTTGGACTATGCTGAAATGGATAAACTTACAATTTTAATTAAGGAAAAATCAGTTAACCTTTTCGTGAATAACTGGAAACCATTTATCGATTTTTTTAAGAGAGAGAGAGAAGAACGATGTGATGATATGCGGATTTAATGAATAGAACGTGGGTGTTATTTTGGCTTAGTTGGATATTATATGTAGAAAATAGTGAATAGTATGCTAGTAGGATGTATTGCTTCGTGCTTGCTATAACTTTATGAAATATGTATTGTTTTTATGTTTTAATATATCAATAAAATATAAATATATAGGGGAAAAAAGAATTGCCTGCATGGTCCATGGAACTCCCCGCTACTACCACTGTCCTGAGTAAGCCAAGGTCCTGGAGGAGCTTTCATATCATGGGAAGGACAAAGCATGTAGGCTCCTCTGAGGAGTGGAGAATTCTTCTCCCTATCGCACAACACCAGAACCAGGGGACATGCACTAAAATTGAGTGGAGGGAGAGTTAGAACGGACAAAAGAAAATATTTCTTCACCCAGCGTGTGATTCATCTGTGGAACTCCTTGCCACAGGATGTGGTGATGGCACCTGGCCTAGATGCCTTTAAAAGGGGTTTGGACAGATTCATGGAGGAAAAGACCATCACAGGTTACAAGCCATAAGCAACCTCCTGGCTTTAGAAGTAGGTTTTCCTGAGAGGGAGTGACAACAGGAAACAGGTTATCTTGTTGTCTCGTGTGCTCTCGGAGGCATCTGGTGGGGCTACTGTGAGATACAGGAAGCTGGACTAGATGGGCCTTCTTTGGCCTGATCCAGCAGGGCTCTTCTTATGTTCTTATGAGTGGGGATTTTGCTGTGTGCTCTAATTGCTCCTGAAGCAGAGCAGTGGCAGAATGAATGAGCACCTTCAGTGGAGCTTGATTGGAGGAAGAAAGATCAGGGCAGGCAGAGTTACAAATCAGTCAGAGACACCACAAGCAACCTCCTCTGTGAATAGAGGGTACTTTGGACTCAGGTCATTGATTGGTTTCCTGCAGCGCATAGCAGTTCTTTCATGACCCCCTGAGCAGCAGCTCTGAATCCAGTCTTGATGGGGGGGGGGGGGGGAGCCAGACTGGAAGGACACCAGGACAGATCCTGGGCCCATCTGCCAGGCTAGAAACCCCCTCCCCCAGGCAGCCCCTTAGGAGCCCCCTCAAGAACCAGCTCCGGCTACGCTGGAAACCTCACTCTCACTGCTGGCAGCAAGCCAGGGGGGACTTGATGGAGAGGTGGGGTGCAAGCAAAGCTTCAGGCCAGAGGCTTCGTCTTCACCAAGACCCTGTCACACCCTGTCAGTTTCCAACACAACAATCTTGTGAGATAGATTGGGCTGAGAACCAGCAACTAGCCCAAGATTACCCAGTGAGCTTCCGGGTGGTTGGAGTGGGGATTTGAACCCCAGGTCAGCCCAGCCCTAGTCCACTCCAACGCACTAACCACTGCACCACACCAGCTCAGTAGAAAGCCTGAAAACGCACCGGGATGTAGAACTCACACCTTTCATGTTCACTTCTGAAAAATTCAACAGAAATAACCAAGTTTCTTTCTTGTTTGCTCTTCTTTTCAGCATTCTGATTGTAACTAAGTAATCCTCATCAATCTGCAGTAATGCAGGGCCCTGTTTATAGCTGCAGCAGTTAAGTTGTTAATTTTACACTAAACGGTTGTTATGATGATGAATTAGTACCCCCGGCCAACACCCGAGGGACTTAAGCTGATGCAGCCAACCAAAGAGAGGGGTGTTGTTTGGCAAAAGGAAAAAGAAGCTACTCTATAACTTTGTCAACACACCCTCATGAAATCCAGTGACAAAACAAACATTTGCCCCCGAAAAAAGGGCACTGCCTAGTTTTGAAAACAAAACTTATTGTACAGCGCCATAGATATCAGCTATTAGGATCCCTAACAGCTCACTTTTCCAAAACTTGTTTTACTTCGTAATTTCCTGACCATGGGCTCCCATACAACTCTAAGATGTATGTGATGTCTCAAAGCAAACTCATATCTGAAATCTCGAGCAAATGTCTCAAAGACAAATGGCAGAGAGCAACCTATCCCATGTCCATATATTTCATGTTTAATTCATATGCCCTGCTTTCGATCATATAACCAAAACGGTGGTACACATAAAATTACAATTAATTGAATTTTTTTAAAAAAAAAAACTTTAAAAAGATATAACCGCACAACAACCAGCAGCATTAAAAAAAAAAAAATAAAGCAATTTAAATAGTAGAATCCAAACACAAAAAGCCTGTTGGAATATAAACAATATTTTCAAAGTCTGTCTAGGAATGGGGAGAGAGGGAGCCTGTCAGATCTCCTCAGGGTGGGAATTCCACAGCTGTGGTGCCATTACCAGGAAGGCCCTGTGCCAGATACCTGCCAATCAAATGGCCACTAGAGGCAGGCTCAATAGCAGGGCCCGCCGGCCTCCAAAAATGCTCTTAGGGCTGAGGCAACTTTGAGTATGCTACAGAGATAGAAGTCAAATGGCTTTGGCAGAGCCAGTAGAATAGAGTCGCTAAAGCATCAGATTTTGACTGAGGAGATGCATGTTCAAATCTCCACGAAGTTTTCTGTCTGAAATTGGGAAGGGCAATCACTGACTCTCAGGTTAACCTACATCCCAGGGTTGTTGTGAGGGCAAAAGCAGGAGAGCCAGGTATGCCACCCCAAGCTACTGGAGGAAGTGTGGGATAAATATAATAACCCCTAGGGATATGTGAAACTGCTGGAGAAATGGTCTTATCAATACTAATTGACATTCCTCACATATTTCTCCTTCAAAATTGCTTCAGATTTTGCTTTGGGCGAAATGTTCAGGCTGAGAACTGTATGTTAATGACCTAGAACATTAGCTCCTTGACTCTTGTCCAGAGATTCAAATCCTGGGCATGAAGACTTTGACTAAATTCCTTTAAAATTACAAGCCACATCCAGTGGTCCTTATCTCCCATCCACTCCCCCTGTTCCTATTTACCTGGGACAGTCCCTGTTTTCTGCTCCCCGTCTCTGGTATATCATTGCCTCTGCTCTATATTGATTCTTGCCTTTGGAAGAGATCTCAGGGGTGTATTTTATAAAATGGTGTGATTGCACAATAACCTGCTAGCCATCTTCCCTTCCATTCACCACATAACTGCTTCTATCTCTGGTAAATGTTGCTGTGTATTTAAGTTGCAGTTATTCTGGATTTTGTATAGTTTTTAATTATGCAATACATTTTAAAACAGATTGATTTATTTACAATATAATACATATCCTGCTTTTCTGGATGAACCTAAGCATATAGTGTCTTGCATGTTTAGTTTAAGAAACAGTTAATAATAAACCCAACTTGTTATGAGAAAAACAAAGCAGGTAGACACAATTGGAGAACATACCCTTGAGAATCCCTGCGGAAGGAAGCTGCACTTCTACAAATGGACAATGACGGGTTGAGGTGTGCCTTTGTTGGGAGGCCATTCCACAATTTGGGTGCCACAACCAGGAAGGCCCTCTTGCTCATATCCAACTGCTGAACGTCCAGGGGCTGGGGGATGGAGAGTTGGGCCTTTGAAGTACAGTGAAGTTCTTGGGCAAGAGGTTTGTGGAGGCAGTACTTGAACTAGGGGGAAAGGGCAATAAAATTCACAAACTCCAACTCCTGACTTCTATTTTGAGCCAAATCACACACACACACACACACACACACACACACACACACACACACACACACACACACACACACACACACACACACACACACACACACACACAATCTCCTAAATACAGTTCCTAAGAGGGGATTATCACTAAAGGCAGGAGAATCTGCCCCCTGCCCTTGAGCAATGAAAAAGGAGATTCTTGAGATACTCTGGTCCCAGGCTGTTTAGGGTGGTAAAAGTTGAAACCCAACATCTTGGTTTGAGCCTGGAAACAAACCGGCAACCAGTACAGTTGATGGAATATCAGCATCTCACATGATCTGATCTTCTGGCCCTGGACAAAACCCTGGAGGTCATGTTCCAGACTAGAGACATATAGATAAAATGTCTTTATTTTCTTAAATGAGTTGCGCTTATTCTGCAATAAGTACAAAATGCAACCCAATGAGAGAGCATCTGTTTGGCACCTCCTCTCTTAGAGCCCACCTGTGCTGTGCTATATCTGTGGCTTAACCCCTTGTTCCCCATCCACTAGTGAAGAAACATCTCAGAATACGTAACGGTAATGGCCCAAATCTCCTGTTGTCTGCCTGCATCCCCATCCCTCTCTTTTATTCCTGTTTGTCATTGCTTGTGAGCACTTTGGGGTGGGGACACACTCCAACATGTCCCAAAGCAAACTGGGGGGCAGTTTTGTGTGTTTGAAGAAGTGCTCCTATTTTCACAACAAGGATCACTGCCTGAGATCTGGTCGTTCATATGGTTGAAGAAGATTCTTCTCTGCCTGCTCTTCACTTCTGCTGCTGCCCAAACCTGTCCTGCATTGGCTTCAGAAGCAGGGAATCTGTCCATCTGGGTCAAGGATTACGGCCGCCAGGGACAGACAGAAAGCGGTGAGCTGGCATTTTGCATCCACAAAACACTTGGTTGTCTTACAGTGTTGTTGTAAGGATTGTAGCAAGATATGTGAAGTGCTTTGCACACTCAGAAAGCATTATACAAATGCTGCAAAGTATTAATACTGTACATCATCATCATTAAGCTGCCAAGATGGTTTCAATGTCAGCTGGAATGTGTATTATCCTGCTATGCACTTGTTATGATGTTTTTTTTTAAAAAAAAATACATTGTCATTTTATTTGGATGTCAAGCTCCTGGAGCGCACTTCTGTACAGAAAGGTGAGACAGAAATTGATAAAGTAAACGATGGCTACAATCCGACGCTTACTGGGAGTAAATCCCATCGAATACAGTGGAACTTTCATTCCAAGAAACATCCATAGGATTCTATTATAAAAGAATAACACTGTGATTTTTTCCTGCTTCGATAATGGGAAATTTGGGGTGGAGGAAAGAGATATTTGGATCCCTCCTTTTTAGACAAGTACAGTTTTCGGTGAGTTAAGCGCAAAGGAGTTTCTGTGAAACCTTTTCCAACTTGTGCATTCATTTCCCATTATCCAATAACTTTGCCGGTGTACATGCATTTTTCCTCTCTCCTGTTTCACTCACAGGATCTTTTCCAGGCAGGTACAAGGAGCCACACAACTCTGGCTGTAGGACCATGCATGCCAGTGACCTGGGCCACAAAAGTCTAGCTGGAAACCTTTTGTTTCCAATGAAAGTTCTTCCACCAGGCCTACATTTCAGCAAGTAGTTGGCGCCATCTTGAGACTGACATTCTGTACTGCAAGGCACCAGCAAATTCCTGAATGGGCGCTCGTATCTGTGCTACAGAAACTGTGACAAGCGTTTCTATGCATGAATAGTGCCCAGCAGCAGGAACGTGATGGGTCTGGGTTACATTGCTTGGCCTGGCCATGAGTTCCAAGGAGCCTTTTGCGGGCCAGGTGCCATCACCACATCCTGTGGCAAGGAGTTCCACATGCTGGGTGCAGAAATATTTTATTTTCAGCGCAATCCTGCACAATTTAGCTCTGGTGGAGTGAGCACTCCACCAGCCTAGGGTGTCGCGAAAGTGCCATAAAGCACTTTCACAGCATCCTGGGAGTAAGTGGCACCAGCGTCGAGGCTGGCGCCGCTCACTCCACTGCCGCTGGAGACCTGCGCTGCTGGACACAAGTAAACCCTGCGCCAGGTGGCAGGAGGGTGTGGGGAGGGAGGACCTGGGGTGGGGGAGGGGTGATTGGCCAGCCAGGCTGGGGAGGGGGGGATATCAGCAACGCGCTTCACCAATATCCTAATCCCCTTCCCTTGCCTGTTTGGCCTTATTCAGTGTCCCCGGATGTGCTCCAGCAAAATAATTGCCGCGCATCCGAGGAGGCCTATTGGGGCTGCTGGGGCTGACACTGGGGGAAAGGGATGAACATTCTGGTGTTGTGTGAGAGGGAAAAGAACTTCTCTCTATCCACTCTTTCCATCCCATGCATAATTTTATACGTCTCAATCATGTCCCCCCTCAACCGCCTTTTTTCTAGACTGAAGAGCCCCAAATGCTGTAGCCTTTCCTCATAAGGTAGATGCCCCAGCCCACTAATCATTTTGGTCGCTCTCTTCTGCACCTTTTCCAGTTCCACTATATCCTTTTTGAGATGCGGAGACCAGAACTGGACGCAATACTCCAGATGCGGCCTTACCATCGATTTGTACAACGGCATAATAATATTGGCCGTTTTTATTCTCAATCCCTTTTCTAATGATCCCAAGCATGGAATTGGCCTTCTTCACAGCCGCCACACACTGGGTCGACACCTTCATCGACCTGTCCACCAGCACCCCAAGATCTCTTTCCTGATCCGTCACAGACAGCTCAGAACCCGTTAGCGTGTATGTGAAGTTTTGAATTCTTGCCCCAATGTGCATGACTTTGCACTTACTTACATTGAAGCGCATCTGCCATTTTGCTGCCCATTCCCCCAGTTTGGAGAGATCCTTCTGGACAGAGGCAGAAGGAGGATGAAGCGCGTGGAGCAGACATGCCGGGCGAGCGTGGGGGCGGGGGGCACAGAGCGTTGGGGGGGTACTTACCCGCGCAATAGTTCGGCCCTCCCACCCTCCCTGGAGCTCGTTCGGCTCCAAAAAGGTGCCGAAACCGGCCGGGGGGCGTGTTCGTTGTCGCGCTGGGCATGTCACATCTCTTAGGCCCCACCCCCTTGGACCGGGCGCCGGGAGGGCTAGTGGCATTACTGCTTCTGGAGCTCTTCACATCATCACCGAACTTCCGGGTTGCCGAGCTCCCGGAAGCAGCTGCGCAGAGTTTGGCGTGGGAGGCAAAGTCTCCCGCCCAATGTGCCACACATCAGACAGGCACAGGGTATGGCAGAGCTGCCTGCCCAGGCTTGCAGAGTTCTTGTGTAATGGTTGGCACAGGGACTCGCTGGGCAGACAGCTCTGCCTGCCATGCCCTGTCCAGCATGCAGCAAATTGGGTAGGGGGGGTTGCCTCCCACACCAAGCTCCGCACGGGCTGGATGACTTTGGGTGGCAGGCCGGATCCGGTCTCTTGCCTGCTGCTTTCTCCGCAGGGGACTGGCTCCGACAGTGAGGGGGCGAGGCCGCCTCCTGCTCGCTCGGTAAAGAGACTACGATGGAGCGATATTTACAGCCCTGCCCCTACCGAAGCGACGCCACTGCGTAGGTCCAAGGAGACCAATAGTGATCGGACAGACTACCAAAGGGTAAGGAAAAAATATTTTACTTACTTCCTGCAGGCTGCACACACACACTTTATTTATTTATGTATTTGTTTATTTATTTAAAAAAATTATATTCCGCCTCCTATGCCAAAAGGCAAATGCCCAAGGCAGCTTACAACAAAGATTAAAATACACAATTTAAAATAATACATAAAATAAATTTAAACAATACATAACCATACATAAACAAATGTAAAAACAGTAAAATCCACTAAGGGGGGGGGGCGACAGTATGGAGCAGAGAAGCAGCATGGCAGAGCATCTTGAGACACAGGAGGCAGACCACGACCCGTCACCCAAATGCTAGACGAAACAAAAATGTTTTGAGCCCTCGCCGAAAAGTCATGAGGGACGGGGTGGTTCTCAGATCCCCTGGCAGGGAGTTCCACAGTTGTGGCGCCACAGCAGAGAAGGCTCGCCCATGTGTTGCCACTCCCCTAACTTGCGATAGAGGTGGCACTCCGTTGGTGCGGCTGCATATTATAATTTGGTGAGGGATAGGATTGGGCAGTAAGTCCCCTACATAAGTACAGGTTCGGTTCCAGGTTTCTGGGCTTAAGTTGAAACATACTTAAGTCGAAACATCCGGTTCTTGCCAGCCCAGTACTATTGCACCTGTGCAAAAGCACCACCAAAGGATTTCTGTGCTTGTGTGAAAGCGCCGATGCAGCTGTCTGTAACTTGGACGTCCGTAACTCGGGCAGCCAGCGTCGGCCACTTCTGAATGCAGGTGAAAGAGTCCAAAGCTAAAAAGGCCATGTGTCCTGCTCTACCTTCCCACCGACCAAAAGAGACCCATCTCATACTTTCCTGCAGAGCATCAGCACAGAAACATAAACAGGGAAAGGTCAACAGTCTGTGACCTTTGAGGTTACAAACAGAGGTCTCCGTGTACTTGGGTGCAATTTCCTTCTCACTTCACTGTTCTTCCCGCGCCTGAAATGGCAGGTACCCTGAGCAGAGAATGCAGTGTGCAAATTGATTTGGAGGCGATCGATGGCTTGGAGTTCGGCTCTGGCCGGCCGCCATGTCACTGATTGCCTGCGGATCGATTCGCATGCCACTCCTGCTCAGCCTGCCTGCCATGTCAGACAGAGAGGGGACAACAAAGTGAGACAGAAAATGATGCATTCTTTAGGCCTCTTGTGCGGCTCCCAACCTCACGCAAACTTCAACAGACGCAGAGAAACTTGGACTCTCTCTCTCTCTCTCTCTCTCTCTCTCTCTCTCTCTCTCTCTCTGCCATTTACAGATTAGCCAAGGAAAAGCAAAATTACTAGACAGATTAATTATGGACTGCTTCGTCACATGCAGAAACGGCTCTGGAAGGCATATTTGGTTAGGAAAGTCAGGATTTCATTGGGGCGAGGCCTTAGCTCCAGAACTTGCTTTGATAGTCATGGTTGAGACCCAGGAATTGTGACTAAACTACATTCGTACAAATGGAGCTCAAGTGAGGTCAGGACATCACATCCAAAACACCTAACAGAGAAATGGAACGTTAACGCATGAAAGCGCTTCCCTTTCACAACCGGAAAGTACATTAAAAAAAAAATGGTGACGTTGCAGGTGTTTCTTACACCATGTTGATTAAAATTTCTGCCTGCAGAGAGGAATGCCGGGGGAGGGAGGGGAGGCCAAAGAGACTAGAGAGCAGGACTGGGAGACCTAGATTCTCTCTCTCTCTCTCTCTCTCTCTCTCTCTCTCACACACACACACACACACACACACACACACACACACACACACACACACACAGCCATAAGAGGAGCTTTGATGGATCAGAACATGTCTAGTTCAGCATCCCGTTGCCCACAGCGGCCAAGCAGATGCCTCCAGGAAGGAAGCCCACAAGAAGGACTTGAAGGGAAGGCACATCGATCAGAAACATAAGCTCACTGGCACACAGGAGATTCCACATAACCATGATGACTAACAGCCATTGATAGAGCATGAATCTATTTACCTCTTTGAGGGCCACGCGTTACCATTACCAGTTCTTGTGGCAGTGAGTTCCATACACTAACAATATGTTGTGCAATGATGAAACCAGGCAGCTCACTAACAGCCCATTCCAACCCAAGTGCTAAGCAGCCCAAGTCAGACCTAAAGTCAGCCTAAGTCGTTTAGGTCGAAGTTAGGTCTGGAATGCAACCATTTAGGGCAAAGTTAGGTCAAAGTTAGGTCGAAGTTACGACCAACGGACTAAGAACAGCCCATTCCAACCCAAGGGCTAAGCAGCACAAGTCAGACCTAAAGTTGACCTAAAAGTGGGCGGAACATGGGCGGACCGTGGGTGTAACGGGGGCGGAAACCAATTAACGTTGGATTCCAGACCCTGGCAAGCACAGACACGCCCCCTCCAACACAAATGCTGACACAAAATTTAGGTCGACCAAAAAGGTGGACCCAAATTCGAGGAGACCCATAGGAGCCATTTTACCTTACCTAAGCCAGCCCTCTCCTGAAAATTTCTAACACCCTACTCCTGAGTTAGGTCAGAGTTAGGATGGAGTTGGGCCTGCTAGGTCTGGAAACCGACAGAGTTATGCCTAAGATAGGGAGCCTATCAGCACCCAGCCCCACCCAGCCTCATTCCCACAAAAGCCCAGCCCCAGACCTCCAGTCACTCTCTCTCTCTCTGAGCACGTGGCATGGGGTTCTGTCCCTCACAGCCACAAAGTGGGACTTTGTTGGTGGAGGGCAAAATTCACAAACACCCCACTTCTCTCTTCTCCTCTCTGCCTCCCTCTAGGGCAGAGAGGGCTGTTCTGGCTGTGGCCAACCTGTTTACAGCTGTGCCTGGGCAGCTGCCTCCATGCAAGTGTTTGCTAACCCATGTCTTTCTCCCAGCCCCTCTTCCCCCCCCCCCCACAGGCAACAACACCAGCAGGTAAGAGCAGGGTTTGTGCTGACATGTGGTCTGACTGCTGCCTCTTTGCATTTAGAAATATAGGAAGGATACATGCCTCTTTACCAATGTGTTGTCGCATAGCTGTCTGCATAGCCTGCCATGACATGCCTCTCTACCAATGTCTTGTCTCATAGCTGCCTGCATAGCCTGCCATGACATGCCTCTCTACCAATGTGTTGTCTCATAGCTGCCTGCATAGCCTGTTATGATATGCCTCTCTACCAATGTGTTGTCTCATAGCTGCCTGCTTTGCCTGCTATGATATGCCTCTTTACCAATGTGTTGTCTCATAGCTGCCTGCTTTGCCTGCTATGATATATAGGATACATGCCTCTTTACCACTGTTGTGTCTGATTGCTGCCTGTAGTCATGTGAGCAGACAATGCCACAAGTGTGGAACTGTTAGCCTTATGTAGACACCAGCTGTTCCCCCCCCCTTTTCTCCACAGAGTCTACTGACAGCTCAGTATTGCTAGGTTTGCCATGGTTGTGACCCCCAAGTTGTGTTGTCTCTCTCTTTGACTCTTTCCCCTTACAGGATCATGCTCTCCTTACACCCAGGTAAGCAGCTCAGACCATGCTATGTGTGTCACACCTATCAGCTGTGTTTTATTTCTCTCCCTGCAGGCTTTTGCAACCGACACACTGGCTTGTCATCAATGGTGACTGCTTCCACATACCAGCTGACATGTAACTCCCCCTTTTTTGTCTCCCCAGGAATGTCCACTATCACCTACCTTCCTGGGAGCACCCCTGGGCCTGCAGTCTGGTTGCCCCACTGTCGTCTGCCTCGATACTGCCAGAGGTCAGGGAGCCAGCCCTGCAACCCTCCTCAGCTGCCGGTGCTGCTGCTGCTTTACCTCCCTGGCTGTCTTTCTTGCTGCCCCTCCCCTTTCTATGGAGCAGGCTGTGGTTCCACAGGGGAAGAGCCTGCATGTCCAGGTCCATGGGGCAGGTGTGCTGCTGCTGCTTTCTGATTGGCTGCTGTGACTACCCCTGGCAGCCTCGCCTGGCCATCTCTGCTAACATGCCAGAACAATAAAGATGCCCCTCGGGCAGAGTCCCAGTGAAACATATGTGCCCAGTGTTTACACAAGCATTGCCCCACACACACACACAGACAGCCCCCAGCACTGAAGCCCCTACATGAGTCCCATCCAGGGACTGCCATGGCCTTCCCTGGGAGACCCCCATGGCACAGAGGGGAGGGGGGAGTCAGGGGGGCCTCTCAGGCAGGCAAACAGTGACAGCCAGGGCGTCCGCCCGTAATGCAGGCGCCTCCGTCGAAGGTCCACCTGCCATGCAGGTGCCTCCGTCGAAGGTCCGCCCGTAATGCAGGCGCTTCCGTCGAAGGTCCGCCCGTAATGCAGCCGCCTCCGTCGAAGGTCTGCCCGTAATGCAGGCGCCTCCGTCGAAGGTCCGCCCGTCATGCAGCCACTTCCGCCCAAAGTCTGTCTGCATAAGAGGAGCCTGTTTATGCATCACCTTCATCTGCGGAGCGCCCCCTGTGTCCCTATCGGTCTCTGCAGACCCCTCTCTCGGAATCTGTCTCCCACCAGCCTTGTTGTCTGTCTGTCTGTCTCTGACCCACCCATGCCCCTCCCCAGCACCCCCTGTCTGCCTGCCTGTCTGCCTCCCCTCCCACTCCCTGATGATGGCTGCTGGCCATTCCCCACCCTGCCAGAGCGCCTGCCGCGAGGCACCGACGTCGCCCCATCTGGGGGTGTGATGAGCTGCGTGAGCCCTTCACGCTCGCAGCAGACAAGCCCAAGGCATCTCTCGGTCTTGGTCGGGGTACAGAGCAGCAGGCACACCGGGATGCCTTCTTTGTGGGCATTGCCCCGGCCTTGGAGGCCCAGGGCTTCAGGCAGCACACGGGCGAGTCATGTCAGAGGCAGTTCCAGTCCTCATGAGACCCCCCTTGTGTGTGACATTCCCACCCCCTCCCCTTCCCTTCCCTCCCCCGCTCAGCCCCCAGTGCAGCCTCAACGTGGCTTGGGGGTGGCATCGCCTTCTGCAGGAGGGAGGGGACGGCCACTCTCCCCTGCAGCAGGTGGCTGATGCACAGGGTGCCCTGTGGCGGCTGGGCTCAGGCACCTCGCTCACCTGTCACCTGCCCTGCGCCCACCACATGACTGGCGCAACCCCCCTGCCTGCGGTCAGCCCCTTTGCGACCGGGCTGCGACAGACCCTGCGGCAGCTGCCATGGATGGACGCTGACACATGCAGACAGAGGCCTGCACATGCCTGAGCCAGACACGGAGCCTGGAGAAGAGCCTGCCTGCCTGGGAGGTAAGTGTTGCCTGGATCCTGGGGTGGTGCTGGGCCACAGAAACTGCAGCCTGCCTAACTCAGGCATAACTCTGACCTACCTCAGGCATAACTTCTGCCTAACTTAGGCTGCACTTAGGCCACACTTATGCCTGACTTGGAGAGGAGTTGGGTTGGAATGGGCTGTAAGTGGCCTTGAGCAAATCAGATCTATGGCCTACTTGACAGCATTCTGGGAATAAGGGTGAGAGAACATTGTGTTCTGTGTGCTGGAGGCGGCTCCTGAAGAGGAGCAGGAGAGGCTTGTTGGGGCAACGCAGAGCTCCTGTCAGAAGGCCTCAGATACTTCAACAGCTCTGCCCACACGGAAGAAAGGCAGAGCCAGTCCAGCCCACTCATTCCCCGTCTCCCAATGTGTGTCGAAATCCCATATTCTTCTCCAGGGGAAACAGGTCAACTTTTATTGACAAATTGGTTAGCAATTTTCCCAGTTTACTGAGAATTAACCAGTCACGGAAAGAAGCTGCTCTCGCTCCAGGTTTGGCTAACAAGGAAGCTCCATGAAACACATCAGGAAATGGACAAAGCAATTTCTCAAGCCGACTTAGTTTTGCTCCTCCTCCTGTTTGTATCTTTACAACCTAATTCCCCTCTTTTCTAGTACTCGTTCCTGGTAAAAGAGGGTCCCTCTTTGGCCTTGTTAGGGATGGGAGGGGGGGCCTTTTTGTATACCACTTTGCTTCTAAGTCATGTGCCCTGACTGCAGCCGTGCTGTTTCTGTCTCGGTTGCCCAAACACAAAACGTACACTGCACAGAGCCTTCTACCAGAGGTGTATCAGCAGCGAACGTTCTGCGCATGTGCAAAACAACAAGGATAAATAGCGCGCCGTGGCAGTCAGCCGCCTTCAGAAAGCCCTGGCCACCGGTCGTGGTGGACACTCCGGGGCTTTCTCCGGCTCCGAGGCTGGGGGAGAAGGACTCGGAGCGCCCGCCCGCATCACCGGGAGGGCGGCGCGCTCCGTGGAAAGACTGGAGCGAGCGGAGCAGCGCCGCCCGGGGCCGAGGGGCCGCCCGGAGCTGCTGCTCCGCTCGCTCCAGTCTTTCCACGCCTCTACCTTCTACACTACCAGAACTGCTGGTTCAGATTGTGAATGCTGCTGAATGTGCTTGAGTTGCAGTTCTACTCTGATAAATACAACCGTGGCCATTGTGCAATTAAATATCCTATGATAGAGTATCTTTAAAAGGTTTATTTTCAGAAAACAGGTGTGGTCAGTTAGGTTACTAACGCATCCTACTTCCTGAAGCCAGCACAAGAGAGTCTGCGGCAGAGTAAGTTAACACCGTGTACCTTGAAGGCAGTTGCGTAGCTAGCCTCGTGGGGGGTGACCCACATGACACCCCCGTGATGTCACAAGACCCACCCTCGCTTGTGATGTCACAAGCCCTGCCCTTCCGGCGGGTTTTCTGGTGAAAAAACACCCCCCCGGCGTTTTTGTTTTTTTTTTTTTGCCAGAAAACAGCTACTAGGGACCCAGGCAGGTGGGGGGGTGACTCCTTTCCCCCCTTCCATGCCAAAAAAGCGCCTTTTTCCCGCCGCTACCCTGCCGCCGAATTGCCCCCCCCCGGCAGCTTGTTCACCCCCGTGACGCCCGGGGGCGATCCGCCCCCGCCGTCCCCCTTCCTACCCGTCTGTTTGAAGGTGGAGAAAAGTCTTTAATAACTCTGTTCAGACATTTGTTTCAGTACAAGTGAATATATAGAACATGGGAAGCTGCCTTTTGTGGAGTTAGACCCTGGGTCTGTCTAGCATGGTATTGTTGATGTTTAGGCAGGAGATGCTGCCAGTCAGGGGTCTGCATGCAAAGCAGGTGCTGGCGTCCCACTGAGGTGTGGTCCCTCCCAGGGTGGAGGGCGAGACGTATGGGGCTGTCCCCTGCTGGCCTTCATGCATTCAAGTCTCAGGTTTGCCCAGCCCTGCCCTAGAATATGGAGGGTCACATAATGAGCCAATGGGGGGGGGGAGGACTGGAGGCACTATGGGGGCCCGGTACAGGGGTTTGCCCCAGGGCCCGCAGCAACTTGGTATCAGCCCTGGGAGAGCAGGTGATATTTGTGGTAGAAAAGGGGTATTGAATGTCTCTTTTTAATCTATGCATTTCCACTGGAAGATATGCAGAGTGCCTCTCTGAACACCTGCTCAGCCCAGAAAGCTGCTTTTGGTACCAGAACTGAGCGCACAGGCCTTTCATGCAAAACTCCACTCCTTGTGTGTGTGTGTGTGTGTGTGTGTGTGTGTGTGTGTGCGCACTTTCTTAATTTCATCAGCCTGGCTGGGGGTGGAGAGAGAAAGCCTGGTTGTTGCTATCGCCGAGCCACTGGGGTGTGGCACTCCTTGCCTTCCTACTGCAAATCCTGCGGAGGGCATTATGGATCTCTCTCTCTCTCTCTCTCGCTCTCTCCCTCTCCCTCTCCCTCTCTCTCTCTCTCTCTCTCTCTCTGTGCATGGCACCTGGGACAGTAGAGAAGACTAGTGCCTGGCTCACTCCCCGCCCCCCCCCCTTAACACTCGCAAGAAAACATCACTCCGTAAATACATTTATTGCTTGTTTGGCTTCTGGAGGTTTCTTTCTGCTTTTGACAAACAGGGCATGCCTCCTGTCTACCCACAAGAGCATTAGTGTCACAGCTGCAGCTACCAGGCTGACAAATGAGGGTTAAAAAGAGAGAGAGAAAGAGAGAGAGAGAGAGAAGAATCCCTCCAGGCTGTTTCTGCGGTCAGCACATTGAAACCACTAAAGAGAAAGACAACTGATGACTTATTTTAAGGCTGAGAGTTGGTTGCTGGAGAGGCACAGAAAAAGGGGAAGTGAGATCTTTAGTTGGTACATTAGTTTTAAAAGTCCTTCATGGTTTTAAAACCAGGTAGGGGGGTTGGGGGCAAAAATAAAAAATGGAACTTGCAGCCAAAGTGCTGGCTGGTGATTGTGAATTAACCTGTGAAACGAAACCCTCTTTGCCATCTCTACAAGAGAATTCAACATTCCTGCTGTTAGGCCTGATGTGAAATTTTCTTCACCTGTCTCTTGTCTCCCTGGCAGGACACTTTCACACACCCCATTATTTTGGTTCCCAGGTGCCTGAGTGCTGGCATCAGTCTTGGGGGAGGGGCACTGGGCAGTGGGTGCCCACATGCTCTAACACAGTCTCTGTGCATCATGTACCATCCCAGGCTATTACCATCCTTATTTGAGGGACCGTCTCCTTCCTTATAATCCGACCCGTCCTCTGAGGTCGTCAGAGGGGGCCCTGTTAACCGTGCCGCCATTGACAGAGGTGAGGGGGATGGTGGTGAGAAATAGGGCCTTCTCGGTGGTGGCACCCCAACTATGGAATTCCCTCCCCCTGGAATTAAGAACGACTCCCTCTTTAGAAACCTTTCAGTGGGGCCTTAAGACATTTTTATTTAGATCGACATTCGATTGCTGACATGGTGGGCTGATTTTAAAAAAAAAATTAAAGGCAATCTTAGGTGACCCACTGGGGCTTGTCTGTTTTATTTGTTTTAATTACTTTGTTTTACTTATTTTATTGTAACATGTTTTAACTCTGTAAGCTGCCTTGATTGCCCTGTCGGGAGAAAGGCGGGATATACATTCTTTAAATAAAATACATAAATAAATATTACCTGGTCCTTTCCCCCCAGGGCCATAAATCATTGTCCCTATTTTTGCCTCTTGATTGAGGGATGCCTCATTCATATTTTCTTGGTGTGACTTGAAAACATTTTCCTTATTTAGGGTTCAGTCCCCTCCCCAGTGATTTTAGAAACTAAATTCTTCTGTAGCTGGGCAAGTAGGTGGGCGCATCTGGTTTCCAGTGCACCTGTAAGTTAGTCAGGGCATGTGCTCAGTCCCTAAGAGGCCATTTAGTGCACATCCTGCCATTTCAAACACTGGAGCTGCAGAAGTATACCGTATTGTCCTGAGTATAAGACGCACCTGATTATAAGACGCACCCTTAAAGTTTGGTGCTATTAAAAAAAATTAATTAAATCACTGGCATTAAATTGCAACAGCCTGATTATAAGACGCACCCCTAGTTTAAAAACTTAAATTAGGAGAAAAAAGTGAGTCTTATACTCAGACCAATACGGTATATAATATGTTGAGTTATTGAAAAAATGTTGGGGGATGATGATGATGTTTTTCAAATATCTCTTCTTTAACCAAAGGAAGCAGCAGCTACTTGGCTTGGGTACGACACTGTGTGTTGGTGCTGCATGCCAGGCTGGGCGATTGTAAAGTAAGCCAACATACCATACAGCAATTAGCAAAGACACCTTCTTCAGCAGTGTGTAACCCTGGCAGAGGTGACTGGGTGGCAGTCATGCCTGGTATTCAAAGGGGAGCAATTACAAGCAAGCCTCTCCTGTCAACCGTGAGACTGGAGAACACAGGGAGGCCCCTTAGGCTGGAAACGTAGGTGGGGCAAATGGCAGATGATGTCTGCTTGCTGGCTCTGACCTTCGTAGAAGCTGGGCACAAGCAGAGGAGGGCAAAGCTGTTGGGGAAGAGGCCATGTCAAGGACCAAGGCTGGACTTGGAGCCCAGCAAATGCCCAACCTTGCCACCCTCTGGGCTGCTCTAGACTTGTGGACTCCCAAGTCTCCTGGTTTTCCCTGGGCAATTTTTTTAAAAAAATATTTAATTATTTTTAAATGTAAATATTTTAAATTATCTAACCGCGCAATCCAGTGTAAGTAGAGCCCTGGGGCAGGGTGTCGCGCAAGTACCGTAGAGCACTTGCGCAACACCCGGAGGGTGTCTTACAACCACATATCTCACTCCTGTGGATGCTGGACCAGGTAAGTCCTACGCCGGTCGGGGCAGGGAGAGGGCGGACTGGGATGCGAGGCAGGGTGGCCATTGGCCGCCTGGGGACTGGAGGGGGCGGGGATAACAGGGGGCGAGATCCCCGGTGTCCTGAGCTCCCTCCAGGCCCCAGGTACGCCGGCACGGATGGCACGAATGTACGCGAGCTACATTCGAGTAGGCCCATTGGGCTTACCGCTGCTTACATGGGGGGACGGTGACAATCGTCCCCTTCTCCCGTGTTGTCCCCTTCTCCCGAACTTGATTGGATGTGGCGGTCGGCCCTTTAGGCCGACCACCGCAGCCTACACAGGATTGGGCTGTAAATCATATGTAAATCATATGTACATTATAATTTTGTTTAAAGTATATAATTATTTAAATTAATTTTAAAAATAACAAAATTACATACAAATGTTAAGCAAAACAAGACAGGACATAAAAGAAAATGATAAAACACCAAAATTTAATACAAATGCGATATATTCTTACTGAACAGACTTTGTTTCTTTTTCTCTTTCAGGTGTTTTCAGATAGGAAGAAAAGGGAAGCTAGCGAGGAAGCCCTCAGTCAGGAGCTCTCTTTCTGCAAGTGGCACCATGTTTGGCCATTCGCATCATTTCCCAAATTTTATATGTACCCATTCTCCATAAAAGGTTGCAATGGAGTTCTTCCATGTGGTTGTCATTTGAGCCGCAAAAAGGAACTGCACGCAAAGAAACTGGCCTTGGAAAATGCTTGCTCCACCCCTAACTTGAAACTCCCTATTGCTTAGAGAAGTAGGCAGTGTGGTATATCAATATACCATAGTTATAGTGATGCCTTATAATGCATAATACTGTATACTGTATATACAATGCACACACACACACACACAATGTCCATATATAGCACGATACATATATAGCGTTGTACACATATTCATCTTTTTGGGCATTTTCTGTATGTATGCTCAAGGAGGTTTTACTTTAATAACTTCAGTTTGGGGACACATTGTCATTCCTCCGCCCCACTCCCAATTTCAGGACAGGTGTATCTGTCACTTAAAAAGCTTTAATTAAGATTGATCCATTGTGATTTCAGTGTAGTTTTCATGCAAGCTTGATAAATTTATCACAGACAACCTTAACAATACATAACGAATTGTATCTGCTCCAGCTGCAAGCACATGCAATTAATTTCCTATTTGTGAAAGGCAAATGAAAATGAAATATTATGGAGGTTTTAAAGTCAGCAGCAGTTGTAATGAATGCATTTGGACAGTAACCCAAGAGTAGGAAGCTGCCTATGAATGGACACGTATAATGTACCACTGTGCACTCCTCACTTCCCCATGTGGCGAGAAGTTCTGGAGGCAGCAGCACTACTTGGGTTTGGTTTCCTATGGAGGAGAGCGCACTGGACATTTCCGGCATCTTTGTAATACCTGCTTAATTTATAAAGACACAAGTGGGGTAAAAGTGGAAGCAAACAGCAGGAACTCCTACAAGGCAGCAGATCTGCTACCCCATGTTAGATCCCCAGAGAGGCCTTGTATGCACGCACGCACACGCACACATACGCGCACGCACGCACATACGCACACGCACGCTCGCACGCACGCACGCACGCACGGTGCCTTCAGCCAACTCAAAGATCTCTTTTTCTTTCTAGCCTTATATACTGTACATATTCTCCTTCTATGCCTATAGTGAATCATGCACAGAAGGGAAGGGGCAGCCCAATCCTAACCGGGAGCGATGCAGCATGGCTACGTGGCCCACGCTGCATCCTATCTCGGAAAGGAGCAGGTTGGAGGTCTTCTCAAGGTAAGGGGACAGTCATCTCCATACCCTGGGTAAAGCCCCAACCTGCACAACGGGGCCACTTGGATCTGCGCCTGCTAGATTGCTGGCACAGAACTGAGAAGCCCCTTGTGCTGGGCTTCCAAGCCCGGGAGGGGGCATAGGATTTGCCGTGCGCCAGCGCCACCGATCCCACCCCCCTTCCAGCCCTGATCCTCCCCTCCCCGTTACACCTCTCCCCACCCCCATTCTCCTCTCCCCCGTCCTTCCGCTGTCCAGCTTATCGGTACCGTCGGGCGTTCTGCCTTGATGTGGCTCCGGCAGGACGGCACCCGCTGGTGTGCCTTACTCTCAGGTTGTTGCAAAGCATTTTACAGCACTTTTGCGACAGTCAGTGCTGGCACTGAGGTTGCAAGTGCTGGCGCTGGCGGAGAGTAGGATTGCGCCGTAAGATGGTACCACTAACATCTGTGTGATCTGCGCTCGTGGGTAAGGGCTCTTCATGCACACAGCTGCACACAAGCAGATGTCCTTCCGTGTGGATGTCACGGAAGCGTCATCACCTGGTATCATGGAGCCTGGTCAGGTCAGAGGTGGAGGGTTCATTAGGTGTATCGGGGACTCTGGATTTGAACCTAGGCTAGCCTCCTAGGCTAGCCTTGATTAATTAGTCATCCCAAAAGTGGGTACACAGAGTGTGCCCAAGAACAGGGCGTATGGAAGCACACCCCGGCACTGATACACTTTGTGGCCAGGTCCCATGCTAACCTGGTGCTCAGGACTTGTCGGGGGTGTGTGTGTGTGCCACGTTAAGCAGTCATAAGTTGGATTAAGAGCGGCTCCTCTTGCCCAGTCCTAGCTTCTCCCCCCCCCCCATGCAGTGGTGAAATCGCATCCTGCTGCAGTGGGGATTATTTCCAGCAGATTGCAGAGGGGGAAAGCCAGGACAGGGCAGGAGAAGCCTCTGCTGCCATTGCTCCCATCAGAACAGGAGTATTAAAGGGGACAGCAGAAGCCAATTTGTGACTGCCTAACCCAGCAACGGCCAGCAGGTGGCGCAGTGAGTTAAACCGCTGAACCATGAGCTGTCAATCGAAAGATTGGAAGTTCGAATCCGCAACAGGGTGAGCTCTCATTGCTTGGCCAGCTCCTGCCAACCTAGCAGTTCCAAAGCATGTTAATGTGAGTAGAGAAATAGGTACCACTTGCGGGAAGGTAAACAGCGCTTCGTGTTCCAGCCGCATGCTACGCGCTGCGGAAATGAGAGTCATGCCGGCCACATGACCACAGAGGTGTCTTCGGACAACGCTGGCTCTTCGGCTTTGAAATGGGGATGAGCACCACACCCTAGAGTTGGACACGACTGGACTTAATTGTCAGGGGTCACCTTTACCTTTTTTTAACTCAGCAACACTACCAGGGAGAGCCACAGTGTGCCGTATTTTGAGGTTGAACAGGGGGGGGGGGGCTCTAGTCTAAGGACTGTGCACGTGATGTTCAGGCTTCAACCGGTTTCCGGTTGTGCAACATCAGACCCTGTCATTAGTATGAAGCCCCTTGATTGGACAGGTATCTTAAATCCCTAGGCAAGCCACTCCCCAGTCTTCTTCCCCATCTGCAATATGGGGATAATAATATTTACCTTACAGGGTTGATGTAATGATTACAAGAAGATAGTATTTGTGAAATTCTTTGAACTCTCAAAAACGGGGAAATCTAAGGGGGAAATTATTTTTCTATTTGTGGATGGGGAATGGATGGGGAGAGTGAGAGTGGATGGGGATACAGCCACCTTTTGTAGATTTTTTTTCAGCCCAGATTTCAAGCCATTTAAAGCACCACAAGAGGATTCAGTACCTTTTTTTTTCTTTTCCATATGAAGCTGTAAGAACACAACTGCAAGCAAAATATATCTGTGTGTCTGGGAGTGAGACAGGAAAAGGAGGGAAAGTTTCAAAAATGTTTCACCAGGTTTCTTATAAATTGTAATATTTTCCACACCTGCTACTAACAGAGGCACTTTTTCAATTGGTGCTCTGCTCCTCTTATATTTAGCAGGGGGAGAGTAACTGCCCCCTTTCACCCCAGCACAGTCTCTTTTCTGGTGGCTGTTGCTGGTGGTGTTCTGCGTCTTTTTTAGACTGTGAGCCCTTTAGGGACAGGGAGCCATTTAATTATTCATTAATTAGTCTGTAAACCACTTTGTGAACTTTTGGTTGAAAAGTGGTATATACTGTTGTTAATAATAATAATAATAATTCCTTTTTTCTCAGCAAGCATTGGAATACCATCAGTTTGCATTTCTGAAGATTATCTTCCCAACCATAGGGGCTGGAGGAGCTATAAAACTGATTTGTTCATGTAACTCGGTTGAACTTTCCCCTGGTGTTAAGTCTAGCAGGTCACTGTTGTGACACCCGCAGCAAATTTGGCCCTTAACAGGGAAAAAAATAAAAATGAAATATCCAGTTCTGGAACACAAGATGGCACCCTGCAGAGACAACGCTTTCTTATGGTCTAAGCCTGGTATGACAAGCCCCTTATTAAATTTTTCAGTTTTAATAAAAGCTCCACATATCAGGAGACCCCTCTCTGAACTGAATATTCCATCTGCTTCCTACTTTCACCCCTCCATCCTACTCGTTGACATTAATATATGGGCACAGACCAGCAAATTTCACTAATAATGAGCTAATTTCAACACTATGGGAATGAAAGAAAAATTGTGGTAAATAGAAAGTATGTGCTTTTTTTGCTCAGCTGGAACAATTCTCTTCACTTCTGGCAATTTGTTTCCTTTCTTTCAACATTTGTGGCTCAATCCAGCAAGAAAGATCTGTATGTAGAAAAAGGTGATCTACGCTAAGTATGAGTATACTGCAGAATTGCAGTGTACTAAGGATACTGCAACATTGTGGTTGTTCGTGTGGGTCAAAGGAAGAACTGGCTGGATGGCTCTGTGGATGGAGAGGGGGGGGTGCATAGCCCCATCATGCATAGCCCCAACAACCGCCAGCTGTTGTGCTGGCTACAGCTGGATCATTTGCGCTCAAACGCAAGTGATGTAAATCTGTGAAATTGACATGCTGTCTGTGATTCTTTGAGAAACACAACCAAGAGCCATTGTGGCACCTTGAATTCTAACACATTTCTGTGGCATAAGCGTTCATGGGCCACAGCCAACCTTGTCAGATCCATAAAGTGGGCACCTAACAGCCCATTCCAACCCAAGGGCCAAGCAGCCCAAGTCAGACCTAAAGTCAGCCTAAGTCGTTTAGGGCGACTTTAGGTCTGGAACGCAACCATTTAGGGCGAAGTTAGGTCAAAGTTAGGTCGAAGTTACGACCGACGGACTAAGAACAGCCCATTCCAACCCAAGGGCTAAGCAGCACAAGTCAGACCTAAAGTTGACATAAAAGTGGGCGGAACATGGGCGGACCGTGGGTGTAACGGGGGCGGCAACCAATTAACGTTGGATTCCAGACCCTGGCAAGCACAGACACGCCCCTTCCAACACAAATGCTGACACAAATTTTAGGTCGACCAAAAAGGTGGACCCAAATTCGAGGAGACCCATAGGAGCCATTTTACCTTACCCAAGCCAGCCCTCTCCTGAAAATTTCTAACACCCTACTCCTGAGTTAGGTCAGAGTTAGGACGGAGTTGGGCCTGCTAGGTCTGGAAACCGACAGAGATATGCCTAAGATAGGGAGCCTATCAGCACCCAGCCCCACCCAGCCTCTTTCCCACAAAAGCCCAGCCTCAGGCCCCCAGTCTCTCTCTGAGCACGTGGCGTGGGGTTCTGTCCCCCACAGCCACAAAGTGGGACTTTGTCGGTGGAGGGCAAAATTCACAAACACCCCACTTCTCTCTTCTCTTCTCCTCTCTCCTCTCTGCCCCCCTCAAGGGCAGAGAGGGCTGTTCTGGCTTTGGCCAAACTGTTTACAGCTGTGCCTGGGCAGCTGTCTCCATGCTACCATTTGCTAACCCATGTCTTTCTCCCAGCCTCTCCACCCCCAAACACAGGCAACAACACCAGCAGGTAAGTGCAGGTAAGAGCAGGGGTTGTGCTGACATGTGTTTTGACATCTGCCTCTTTGCATATAGAAATATAGGTAGGATACATGCCTCTATACCAATGTCTTGTCTCATAGATGCCTGCATAGACTGCCATGATATGCCTCTTTACCAATGTCTTGTCTCATAGCTGCCTGCATAGCCTGCCACGATATGCCTCTTTACCAATGTGCCCTCTCATGTCTGCCTGCATAGCCTGCCACGATATGCCTCTTTACCAATGTGCCCTCTCATGTCTGCCTGCAATGCCTTCTCTGAAATGCCTCTTTACCAATGAGTAGTCTCATAGCTGCCTGCAATGCCTTCTCTGAAATGTCTCTTTACCAATGTGCCCTCTCATGTCTGCCTGCAATGCCTTCTCTGAAATGCCTCTTTACCAATGAGTAGTCAGATGCCTGCCTGCAATGCCTGCTATGATATATAGGATACATGCCGCTTTACCACTATTGTGTCGGATTGCCGCCTGTTGTCATGTGAGCATACAACACCACGAGTGTGGTGGTGCTGTTAACCGTCTGTAGACACCAGCTGTCCCCCCCCTTTTTTCTCCACAGGGTCAACTGACAGGTCAGTATTGCTAGGATTGCCATGGTTGTGACCCAATATATGTGTTGTCTTCTCTCTCTTTGACCCTTTTCCCTTACAGGATCATGCTCACCTTACACCCAGGTAAGCAGCTCAGACCATGCTATGTGTGTCACACCTATCAGCTGTGTTTTATTTCTCTCCCTGCAGGCTTTTGCAATGACACACTGGCATTTCTTCAATGGCGATTGCTACCACACACCAGCTGCCATGTAACACCCCCTTGTTTTTTGTCTCCCCAGGAACGTCCACTACCACCTACCTTCCTGGGAGCACCCCTGGGCCCGCAGTCTGGTTGCCCCACGGTCCTCTGCCTCGCTGCTGCCAGAGGTCAGAGAGCTAGCCCTGCAACCCTCCTCAGCTGCCGGCGCTGCTGCTGCTCCACCTCCCTGGCTGTCGTTCTTGCTGTCCCTCCCCTTTCTATGGAGCAGGCTGTGGTTCCACAGGGGGAGAGCCTGCGTCTCCAGGTCCATGGGGCATGTGTGCTGCTGCTGCTGCTGCATTCAGATTGGCTGCTGTGACTACCCCTGGCAGCCTCGCCTGGCCATCTCTGCTAATGTTCCAGAACAATAAAGATGGCCCTCGGGCAGAGCCTCCTTGAAACATATGTGCCCAATGTTACACAAGCATTGCCCTCCACACACAGACAGCCCCCAGCACTGAAGCCCCTGCATGAATCCCTTCCAGGGACTGCCACTTCCTTCCCAGGGAGAAAACAGCAGGGAGGCTGCCAGACCCCCATGGGACAGAGGGGAGGGGGAGTTGGGGGGGCCTCTCAGGCAGGCAAACAGTGACAGGCGCCACGGAGCCTATAGCGGGGCCGCTTGTGGCCGCTGCATCTGTGTAGTGGCCGCTCAGCAACCGGGGATCTCGCCAGCCAGGGCGTCCGCCCGTAATGCAGCCGCTTCCATCGAAGGTCCGCCCGTAATGCAGCCGCTTCCGTCGAAGGTCCGCCCGTAATGCAGCCGCTTCCGTCGAAGGTCCGCCCATAATGCAGCCGCTTCCGCCCACAGTCCGTCTGCATAAGAGGCGCCTGTTTCTGCATTGCCTTCATCTGCGGAGCAACCCCTGTGTCCCTATTGGTCTCTGCAGACCCCTCTCTCGGAATCTCTCTCCCACCAGCCTTGTTGTCTGTCTGTCTGTCTGTCTGTCTGTCTCTGACCCACCCGTGCCCCTCCCCAGCACCCACTGTCTGCCTGCCTGTGTGTCTGCCTCCCCTCCCACTCCCTGATGATGGCTGCTGGCCACCCCCCACCCTGCCAGAGCGCCTGCCGAGAGGCACTGTCGTCGCCCCATCTGGGGGCGTGATGAGCTGCGTGAGCCCTTCACGCTCGCAGCAGACAAGCCCAAGGCATCTCTCGGTCTTGGCCGGGGCACAGAGCAGAACGCACGCCGGGATGCCTTCTTTGTGGGCATTGCCCCGGCCCTGGAGGTCCAGGGCTTCAGGCAGCGCACGGGCAAGTCATGTCAGAGGCAGTTCCAGACATCATGAGCCCCCCCTTGTGTGTGACGTTCCCACCCCCCTCCTTCCCTTCCCTCCCCCGCTCCCCCCCATGACTCCCACGTTCAGCCTCAACGTGGCATGGGGGTGGCATTGTCTTCTGCAGGAGAGGGGACGGCCACTCTCCCCTGCAGCAGGTGGCTGATGCACAGGGTGCCCTGTGGCAGCTGGCTCGGGCACCTCGCTCACCTGTCACCTGCCCTGCGTCCACCACATGACTGGCACAACCCCCCTGCCTGCGGTCAGCCCCTTTGCGACCGGGCTGAGACAGACACTGCAGCAGCTGCCATGGATGGACGCTGACATGTGCAGACACACAGGCCTGCACATGCCCGAGCCAGACACCGAGCCTGGAGAGCCTGCCTGCCTGGGAGGTAAGTGTTGCCTGGATCCTGGGGTGGTGCTGGGCCACAGAAACTGCAGCCTGCCTAACTCAGGCATAACTCTGACCTACCTCAGACATAACTTCTGCCTAACTTAGGCTGCACTTAGGCCACACTTATGCCTGACTTGGAGAGGAGTTGGGTTGGAATGGGCTGTTAGTGGTTTATGCCAGAGAAAAAGGGGGAAAATGTTTTTCTTCACAAAGTGAGGTCAAAAGGTCAAACAACAGGAGAGATGGCTTTTGGTGTGTCACAGCAGCACACAACTGAAAATAAGATTCAATCACATTCCGTTAAGGTGGGCACCTTGCTAATGCCTAGTAATGATGAACGCAAGAGGCATTGCAAGACCAACAGTGTTAATACAAACATTTTTGCTGCAACAGATGAACCCGGTGAGCCCAACCGTTGTTCCATTGTTTATTAAGGCACCGTAAGTTGTATTGTGATGAAATTACCTGCTCGGAATCAGACTCCCTGGCATCTTGCGGGAAGGCTGGGATTGGAAAGACACCACCTGAAATTTTGGGACGACACTGTCAGTCTACTCTAGTGTAGGCAAGGAAGGGGACCAAAGCTCTGTCGCAGCAACGTCATACGAGCATGTTAGGAGTGTTCAAGCATGTACTCGCAGCTCACACAAAGCACACAAAACAGTAAGACCCAAAAAGCTTGACCCATGCCCTGCCTGAACTGATCGTGCGCTCAAAAACAGATGCCAGACTCTTCTCTACAGTGCTCCTGAGTTCCGGGCAAACAAGTCAATATGAAAAGACGACTCCAAAAAGAGACAGTTTGAAAACCACTCAGCTAAAGGATACAGGAGGAGTAGCACCTTTGGGGCTAGTGCTTTAACAAAGGAAAGAAGGGGGGAGAAGCGTTCAAATATTGCAAAAGTGTATTATACAAAATGTAAATGTGATTCTGCCTCTCTTTTAAATCAGCATTACAATAGACCATTCGGTTATCCCTATCCACTTCCCCTCCCCCACCCCCCCTGCCTGCCCCAACATTTGCAAAATTAATTTGGCAGAATCGGGATATACCTTACATAGATTAGTGATAAATCTTGTATTTTTAATGAATATCAATAGGAGAAACCCCATGACATAGCCCTGCTATCTAATTTGATTAAACTGTGCTTAAGGCAAACCTACCTCTCTGGCTAGGGAATACCCCCATAATGACTTTGTGAGGATTATTGCAGGCAGTTTTAATGATTTAATGAACTGCCTCTATATTTAGTTCAATAGCCTTAAAATGATTAGTGTTTCAGAAAAAATTAGCTCACTTTGATTTTGATTCTGTTTGATGGTAAGTTTAAATAACCCAACCCTTCTTAGCACAGTGGCAAGGAAGAATAAGATCCTGGAATTACAGCCAGCTAATGGCAGGGAAATTGTTGGAGCAACTGGGAACAACAGTTCATTAATGTTTGGTACAGTAGGAGGACACCAGCCTGGCAGTTCTTTGTTTGCTTTGGGCTAGTTGCCAGAAAGAGAAAGGGCAAGTCCAGTCCCCTACTATATTTTTGGGGCTGTGCACCTAGGTAAGTAACCTATTTTTGCATGGGGCCAGGGCATGAATTCTGGAGAAGACTCTGATGCTGGGAAAGATTGAAGGCAAAAGGAGAAGGGGAAGGCAAAGGATGAGATGGTTAGACAGCATCACCGATGCAACGAACATGAAAATGAGCGAACTCAGGAAGATAGTGGAGGACAGGCAGGCCTGGCGGGATATGGTTCATGGGATCACGGGCATGAATTACAAGGGCCCAGAGGGAGACTAGCCCCTCTTCTTTCTTTCTTTCTTTCTTTCTTTCTTTCTTTCTTTCTTTCTTTCTTTCTTTCGAAGGGTGCTTCCTCAAAAGTAATCCTTCTGTTGCTTTTGGGAGGTGTAAACAGAACACCCTTTTCACGTGGCCAGGGTTGGGTGCTTACTCATGAGTAGATCCAGCAAGGAGAAGGTAGGTTCTGGTGTTCGAAATGGAGCCCTTCTCAGTCAGCACACGAACACACCCTTGGAATGCAGGAGTAGATTTCCAGGCTGGAGCCTGCCTGGCTACCCCAATAGCAGATCTATTCAGAAAGAAGCACCCAGGCAGTCCCTTCATGTGGCAAGCTGGGTCTACCTACGAGAGACCAAAAACTTCTCTGCATTGTAGAGAACTCAAGGCGAAGAGAGAAACTCACTTTTCTGCCACAAAACCTGGGAGCGGTGGTGCACTCAATAGTAACTCCACCTTGCAACAGCTTCTCCTGGGATATATCCTGGGGTGGGGAGAAGCAAGTGTGAACAGAACATTAAAGATGTCTTATCTGTCACTGACTGCCATTATTACAATACAGAAATATAACATCTGGATTCTTTGTGTGCGTGTAACCACTCTCTCGTATGAAAAGGCAGAGGCTGTAGAAAAAAAAATAAACCAGGAAAAATATTATCACGTGAAATATTGCAGTTTGGAGTGCATTTTTTTGCATGCAAAATTAAAACAACAACCCTGTGACTCTTGTGAATCACCCTCCTACATCCTTCCATGGGATTCTGAGGGATTGTCTTGCAATACAGTACAGTAGTTTCAAATACTGTATAACAAGAAATAACTTGGGAGTAAAGGAAAAGGGGAACAAATAGAGAAAACTTTATTCTCTCAGTGTTGACCTATTTTGTTCAGGTCTAACAACTCAGATGCTCCCAATTCCTCGGAACATGGACTGTAAAGCTATAACACTCCTCAATTACTTCTTGTTGGCCAGACAAGCTAAACCTGTTATTTGACAATGCATCATGATCTAAGGCAGTAAACTTTATCTCTCAGAGGTCATGAGAAAATGGCCGCAGGTACTGCTTGGTAACCTTTGTGAGATAATTTTTCACAGTTATCATCCAAGCACTTTAAAAGCATGAAAAGATATGTTATCTGCACGCTCGGTTTATTATAAGGTGTGGGTGAGAATCCCCTATAAAGCCACTTAGAAGTAACTGTTGCATGGTGTTCCTTTACAAAGAGGCAATTCGGCAAAATGTCTTCTTGACAGCGTGAGTACCAAGAATGAAAGGGCAGTCAAGGAGCGAACATGTTTTCAGTCCACCCACCCATTTTTCTCTCTTCCCTGCTGTTACCCTCAAAGGAACAGGATGTTTATTTCTTATCTTCTAATATTTTAATGCTTAATTGATTGGGGGGAAAACACCATATGACTGACTAAGACGGTGCCTCGATTAATCAGGCAGCAGACTTTTAAACATGTATATTTTTAACGCACATCCTTATAAAAACTGCAGGTGGCTGCCTGCTGCCGTCTCTGAAGAGGTATCCATCCCTTCCCAAAGACCTGGTCTAAATGATATGCTTACTTCAGTCATGGGAGGTTTGTCAGCGTAACAACCACGTGCTATTTCCTTGCCATTCCACCTGAGGTATCTACCTCAACTCATCCATGATTTATTTGCCCAATTTAATTGTCAAGTGACATTTGTATAATTTTTAGACCCAGTCTGAGACAAGAGAGGCTTCTAAAAACAAACCAAGTTACGCACACACACACACACACACACACACACACACACACACACACACACACACACACACAAATAAGGAAAGGAGATGGCAGCAGACTCAGGGTGCAAGGCTCCCCAAATCCGCTGCCCCCTCAAACGCCTTGTAATCTGCCACGGGCAGTGCAATCCTGACTAAGGATCCGGCTGGCAGCCCAGGGCCACCCGCCGGATCCTGAGCCCTGGCTGCCATTCTGCTGCCGGGCTGAAGGTCTACTCGGGGAAGGGGACGCTTGTCCCCTTCCCCGGGTGTAAACCGGGTCTGGTCCTATCGGCCACCTCGGATTTTCGCCAGCTAAATAGCTGGCGGAAGTAGAGGAGGCCGTGTAACGGTGTAGCCGGCCCAGCAGGGACGGGGAGTTGGCCGACGCCATCCCCCTCTCCCTCCCAGGCCGGCTAGGCCAATGGGCCCCCTCCGTCGCCCGGCTGGACCACCCATGCGGCCGGTGATGGAGCTCTTACCTTCCACTGCTGTCCGCATGGAGATCCGGCACCAGAGTGAGGGAGGCCAGCCTTGCGCCGGATTCCCTTGCTCCCAAGTCGTTGCAAATGTGCTTTACGGCAGGTTTGCGACGGCTTCCGACAACGGAACGCTTGTTCTGTCGCCGGATGCATTTCCAAGGTTGCGCTCTGATGCAACCAGCATAAGATTGCTGGGCCAGCAGTGAGCATAGCATCTGTATTCTGGACTAATTGCAGTTTCCTAACAGTCTTCAAAGGCAACACCACGTATAACGTGTTATAGTAGGTAGTTGATCCTCTTAACATAGTCAATCCTCTTTACATCTCTTTACATATAAAAATTGGTAACAGGGAAAAGGGCTCTAATGGAGGCTTCTGTCTGATACTTTTCAGAACTTCATTGTTGTAGCCTTGTTCAGACGTGATGTCGGCAGACCCTGTCCACATTCAGTTACAAATGCCTGGCAAGCCCTGCTTCATTTCCCATTGTCTGGAATGCTTGGAGCCAAATGGGGAGAAGGATAACAGAATCAGGCCAAACCCACAAGCAACATGTGAAGCACTACAGGGCAGGCCTAGCTGTGCAAAACATGAAGCATACGGTGCTCTCGCCACATGATCAGGAAACCTAAAAAAGCAGGGATCCCAAACTCGGGCAGAGAGCCTTCCAGACAGAGAGAGCCAGGATGGTGTAGTGGTTTGGGAGTCGGACGTAGACCTGGAAGATCCAGGTTCAAATCCCCGCTCAGCCACGAAGCTTCCTGGGTGACCTTGGGCCAGTCACTATCTCTCAGCCCCACCTACCTCACAGGGTTGTTGTGAGGACAAAAAGGAAGGGAGGAAATATGTACACCACTCTGAGCTCCTTGGAGGAAGGGCGGGATAAAAATGTGAAATAAATAAATAAATAAATAAATACCATTGGACATGTGCAGGCTCTGTGCAGCCCAAATGAATGTGGGACACTGGCAACGGAGGCAGAATGCATGGTTCTGCTGCCAATGCTGCCGCCTCCCCCCCCCCCCACACACACACACACATGTGCTCCTCATCTGAAGGGGCTGTTCTATGCGTGGTGATTTTCTTCCCATGACGGAAGGTTCAGACAACAACATGCAACTTCCCTCTACTCTGAAGCAGTCCAGTCTCGCCTCACCTGCTGTTTCTGTAGGCTGAGCCTGTGTTCACAACGCTCGGCACTGTTGAATCAGTCGGTCCTCTCATTTCCTTTCGCGTTAAGTATTTTACAGTTGGGTCCTTGGCTGATGCAATACAGGCAAGCAAGCATGCATCCATGATCTGGCCTTTCATCCACTGTTTTTATTAGTTGCCCTCTCGTTACACCTCCCAACTCCCGCTGCTTCTTATGCTAACCTACTCTCCAGTGCTCCTAATCAAATTCTGAAATGTAAATAACAGAGCCTAAACACTGGGAGAAGAAGGGCCTCAGTCAGAGCTGCCCATTATAGAAATTAAAAAGTGACTACTTCGACGGGAGGCATCTCATTTTCATTTGTTTATGTTGACTTTCTCTTGCGGGGCTTTTCTTTTTTCCCCAACAAGGTTTTCTGTTGTAGCGCTGCCATCGTGAATATTGCAGCCACATTCTCCAGGATGAATGGCAGCATCACTATTTGCCTAACCAAAAGTTTTCAGAGGTAGGTGTTTATACATAAGCATCTGCTGAATTTTTTAAAATAAGACGCTTATTTATCTGCACTCCTATAGACACTTTTCTGGGAGTCAGCCCCATTGAACACAATGGGACTTCTGAGTAGAAATGCCTAGCACTGTGCATATTTCTTGACTTTTGCAAGTGAGGAGAACGTACATTTTCCTAAGCAGCTTGTTGTTGTTGTTGTTCAGTCGTTAAGTCGTGTCCGACCCTTCGTGATCCCATGAACCATATCCCGCCAGGCCTTCCTGTCCTCCACTATCTTCCTGAGTTCGCTCATTTTCATGAACAGGACTAGGCTCAAGTATGTGGTAGCCTTTAAGGCGCTATAAGGGCATGAAAACCCGCCATGCTGGATCTGGAGCAGATCAATAGTCCACCTCGCTCAACATCCCTGTGAGTTTTTCACTCACATTTGACTTCTATTCTTTGTTTCTGCAAAGTAAGGTGACCAGACTTCTGTCTCCTGGATACATTTCAGCTGAGCCAGTCTTTTTCTTTCCAGCACCCTCGCTCCAGTCCAGCAGGTGGCTCCTAATTAGTTTAATAGCTAAAGATGCTTCTTTAATGGGTGTTGATGGCTAGAAGATGCTTGCTTAAAAGAACACTGATAAATATTGATGTCCGCTAGCTACTAGGTGCATGCAGCATGCATGCTATGTGTGTGGAGGCAAGAGCTGAAAAATCCCACACTTAGTCTGGAGCAGTTGAAATGTAGCCGGTGAAGGAGACAGAAGTCTGAGTGACGTAGCAGACTGAGAAGAAGGGGAAGATATGTGGGTAACTGGTAATCGGTATCTGCCAACAGCCTTTGGTCTTCAAGAAGGGATATTAGATCCAGCTGAATATTTAGTGTTTCCCAAACAGTATCAGGGCTTAAGCCTGTGGCATGCCTTGAACTAGTGACTTGAGGTAGTAGCGACTTAAACCGTGCACAGCCACCCACCCAGCTCTGGCTAAAAGAAAAAACTGCAAAGAGTAAGACTCGCCGGCCAAGTCAGCTTTTTTGCACTGGTGGGCGACCACAGGTCAAGGGATAGTCTGTGATCCGCGAGCCTAGGCAGGTGGCTCTGCCATGCTCTGTCCGGTGTGTGGCCAATTACTAGGCGGGAGGCTTTGCCTCCCAAGACAAGCTCCGCGCAACTGATTCCAGGAGCTCAGCAACCTCGAAGACTGGCGATGATGTGATGATGTCTGGCCACTTGGCCCAAAAAGGTTGCCGACCCCTGGCCTACAGACAGACTCATCTTTGCCACCTCCTGCCTGGAATAGGATCTGGGCCGAGAGCAAATCGCCGTCCTGCTCCAGAGTGGGAAAAGTGAAATGCTGTTCTGTCTCTCATGCGGAGTGATTCCTTTGGTTGCTGGCTGTTTCCCCCTATTATGCCAGAAGAGGGAGCAGTCCGTGTGTCTTCATAGGAAAACGGTGCTGTTGTTTGTGTTTAGGGCTTCCAGTTAAGGCAAATATGAAGAAAAGATGGATTTTAATTTCTCATGTCACTGAACAGGGGTCACCCGCTGGGTTAAAGCAGACTCCAGAGCAATTACAGAATAGGTGCAATGAAAACAAAAGAAGAGTTGGGAAGGATTATACTGTAAGGATTATACTGTAATTAATGAACTGGCGTTTGCTTTGGCAGACACTTAGATTTCTGTAAGTTAATGGACTTGGAACAAGAACTGGTATAATTATTAGTTACATTTCCCCTCACTCTTCCTCCAAGGGGCTCAGGCATCTTGTACATTGGTACAAGGTTCTCCCTCCCACCCCCATTCTCCCTCCCACCCCCATTATGAAGTTGTTCAGCTTTTGAAGGTATTGGCCGGCTCAAGATCATCCAGTGTGGTTCATGGCTTGGCGGGAGATGAACCACCTGGGTTTCCACAGTCCGAATCCAACACAATAACCACTGCAATGTACTGGCTAGCAAGAAGAGTGCCCAAAGTTTCGTGCCCTGCCTGAAGAAGCTAAGCAGGGTCAACCTCGGTTCTCGCTTGGATGGGAGGCAGAAGCTGCTGACGGACCTCGCGGAGACACTGAGAAGACACCATGAGAGGGTGGAATGCGGAGGAGTCAGCTAGAGAGAGAACATCTAGACAACCGTCTGAGTGCAAACTGCGGTGAACTGTGAAGCTTGGAAGTACAGAGCACAAACCAGAAGGACAGCTACACTCGGAAGGGAAATATCTGGGGTATGGACAGGTTCTATATATGAATAGAACAATATTGTAAAGACCCTTCGGGTCTAGAATAGCCTGCCTGTGTAAACCGCCTTGAATAAATCTGATGAGAAATCTGATGATGAGAAAGGCAGTATATAAATACAGAAAATAAATAAATAAATAAATAAATAAATAAATAAGTATCTGACAGGGATGACAAACAATATAATACAGATGATTAACAATATAAGAATCATCTTTTGCTGGATCAAGTCAAAGGCCAATCTAGTCCAGCATCTCTTTCCCACAGTGGCCAGCCAGCTGTCTCTTGGAAGCACACAAGCAGGGCACAAACATTTCAACAGCACTGCCACCCCTGGAAGCTAGGATACAGGAGTTTTCCAGCTAAACATTTCTGTTTCCTTCACAATTTGTGTACAGACAGACACACACGAGTACACAGGGGTTAAAGCAGGGCTATAGTCTGAAGGCACAGGAAGGATGCAGCAGTTTGCCTCTGAATAGCAGTTGCAAGGAGGGAAGAAGGGTGTGTTATTTATTTATTTATTTATTTAAAGAATTTGTAGCCCGCCTTTCTCCCGAAGGCACTCAAGGCGGCTTACAACATATTAAAATACATATAAACAACTTTAAAACAAATTAAACACATTAAAATAATTAAAAACACTTGAGATTAAAAACAACCCCAATGGGTCACCAGCATTTACATATATAACCATTTGTTAAAAAGTCAGCCCACCATGTCAGACATTAAAAGCAGTCCTGAATAAAAACGTCTTAAGGCCCCGCCGAAAAGCCTCTAAAGAGGGAGTCGTTCTTAGTTCCAAGGGGAGGGAATTCCACAATTGGGGCGCCACCGCCGAGAAGGCCCTACTCCGCGCCACCATCCCCCTCACTTCCGCCAATGGCGGCACGGTCAACAGGGCCCCCCCTGATGACCTCAGAGTACGGGTCGGATTATAAGGAAGGAGGCGGTCCCTCAAATACCCTGGACCCGAGCCGTTAAGGGCTTTAAAAGTCAAAACTAGCACTTTGAATTGTGCCCGGAAACGAACCGGTAGCCAGTGTAGCCGCCGAAGCAACGGTCCGACTGAGTCGAACCGACAAGCCCCGGCAACCACCCGGGCCGCCGCATTCTGCACTAGTTGCAGTTTCCGAACAGTCTTCAAAGGCAGCCCCACGTAGAGCGCATTACAGTAATCTAATCTAGATGTCACTAGGGCATGGGTCACTGTGGCCAGGTCTGCACGATCCAAGTACGGTCGCAGCTGGCGCACCAGCCGAAGCTGGGCAAAAGCCCCCCTGGCCACAGCCGCTACCTGGGAATCCAGGAGCAGCTGCGCATCCAGGAGAACCCCCAAGCTGCGGACCTGCTCCTTCAGAGGGAGTACAACCCCATTCAGAGCAGGACGATGATCCAGTACCTGAGTCGTAGACTTCTGGACCAGAAGAACCTCTGTCTTATCAGGATTTAATTTCAGCTTGTTCGCCCCCATCCAGCTCCCAACTGCCTCCAGACAACGATTCAGGACATCGACCGCCCCCTTGGAGTCAGGTGGAAAGGAGAGAAAGAGCTGGGTGTCATCCGCATACTGATGACACCCTACCCCAAACCCCCGGATGACCTCTCCCAGCGGCTTCATATAGATGTTAAACAGCATGGGGGATAGAATTGACCCTTGTGGCACCCCACACCTCAAGGGCAAGGGTGCCGAACAAGCATCCCCCAGCAAGATATGTGGGTATATTGTATATTGTATATTGTATATTGAATGTGCCTAAGTGAATTCTCAATTAGATTCTACCTAGTAACTGGTTATGTTCAGTCTGCTGTTCTTTTGTTTCTATTACAGCCCAATCCTGTCCAGGATTGGGCTATTGGGGCAGGGCTTTATGATAGCAGAAGACTCTGCTGTTGTAAAATGGCTGCCGACAGAGTGCACAGCGCCATTTCCCGAACGCTGCTGCAAGGGGTGGCAGCGCTCCAACCAATGAACCCTGCCGCGCCCACTGGAGAAGTAAGGCAGTGGTAGGGGTGGATGGGGAGGGAGTGAAACTGGGCAGGGGGGGAGGAATGGGAGTGGGGAGGCTGCAGGAGGGGGTTGATCCGGCGGCGATGGCAACCCTAAGATTGAATGGGAAACTAAAAGGGACCTTGTATTGGCCCAGGTATATGAACCCCCTAACTCAAGGCCTGAGAAATACTGATGGCCCTCATTTGGCCCTTTTTACAGTAATCGGGGTGAGCTTTGCAATACATCCGGCTCGTGTAATGTGGGGGATCTGAGTCATCATTCCATCTAAACTCTGCTCTAAAATTTTGGAAGAGCTTCACATGAGAGATCTTTGGGTGATTAAAATGAAGGTCCTGGCAAGAAGTTTTGTATGGTGACCAGGACTTGATCAGCTAATAATAGAACTATTGGCCATGCAATGTGTTGGGTGCCAGCAAACACAGTGTCAGCCCAAGGTTGCACCTCTGCACCCATGGGAATGGCCATCTACTCCATGGCAATACTTGCATATTGACTTTGCAGACCCATTATTGGAACAGAAGTTCCTGATAGTTGTGGATGCCCATTCAAAATGGCCTGAGTTTTTTTGCATTAAAACTACTACCGCTTCCCAGATAATTGCAGTTCTTCAGAGCTTGTTTGCAAAGACAGGTCTGCTAGAGCAAGTTGTCAGTTACAATAAATTTACCTCTGAAGAATTCAAAGACTTCATGCACTGCAATGGCATTCAGCATAATATGTCTGCACTACCGAACCACCCATCCACTAATGGCTTGCTCAAGATTTGTGCAAACTTTAAAGAGATCCTTAAAATTAATGACAAGGGAAAACAAGTCCTTGCAACAGAAACCAGCTCACTTCTTCTTGGCATATTGTAATGCTGCACGTGCTACCACTAGCGAATCGCTAGCAACGCTATTTTTGGACAGAAGCTTGTGTTCACACTTGGACTTGTTAAAACCTGGTTTGCGCAAGCATGTCAGCGATCAAAAACTTAGCCAAGTGTCTACAAGGGGATGCAGTGCACCCCGTTATGTATAAATGGGTCTGACAGTGCTGGCCTGTGGTTACAGGGGACTCAACAAATGGCATCCTGCCATTGGCCACAACCAAAGAGGTCCCTTGTCTTATACTGTCCAGGTATCACCTGATACAATTTGGCGCTGTCACATTGATCAGCTATAGACCTCCAGGGTAAGGCCAGCCAGGACTGCTGAAACTACATCCCCAGGACATTCCAGGATACCATCTCGTGCTGCAGATGGACACAGGTAGCCCAATCCGTATTAAATTCTCCACCCCTGGAATGCGCATTCCACCGTCAGAGCGGGCAGGATCCAGGCAGAAGTGAGGCATCCAGGCTGGAAGTCACACTGTGATGTTGCACGGCGCTCCAGTGCCACCAGCGCAATCGCTGGTAGCCACGTGCGCAGGCTGGTGGATAGGCCGTTGGCTCAAAGTAAGGTGGCGGTGGGGTGATGGGACAAATAGGGACGAGAGGGGATGGATTGGGTGGGTTTCTGGGCAGGGAGGGGGCGGGTGGGAGGTAGAATGAGGGAGAGGGTAGGTTTGGCAGCATGAGTGTGCGACCGAATCCTATCCCTCTCCTCCATTTCCATCACGGTTACATGCCTCAATCCTGTGCCAGCCAAATTTGTATCTGGATTTGTATCTGGTCAGTGGATGGGATTCTACCTGGAAACCCTATATGCTGACTTGAATTTCATCTTAGAAGAAAGGTGGGGTATAATGGTATGTGTACATATATTCAGGATGCCACTAGAAATTCCTCCTCCCAGACTGATGATTTTTACTGTGTGTAGAGGGCAGAGGCGTCACTAGGATTTGCGTCACCCGATGCGAGAGCTCAGCGCGTCACTCCCATGATGGACCCCAGAGGTGAATAGGGAGAAACAAGGTTGGGCTGAGCTGGGTTCTACAAGAGATGCCCATCAGGCAGGACTATGCATTTCTACAGATTACTCTTGGTCTGTGGTGTCACTAGGGTTGGTGTCGCCCGGTCCGGTAACTCATGGTGTCACCCCCATTAACTTTAGTTATTTTAATATATAACAGTACAGATCACCCAACAAATCAGTAACCAACTCGGCTCTCAGAATAGTCTCATTGGTCTGTTTTGAGTGAAGGAAATCCACTTTTTGTTACATAAGATAAGGCAGTTGTGTTTTCTGTTTCCGGTTATCCGACCATACTGTTTGATAGAATACAGATCATTCAGAACGGTTTGTCTCAGTGCATTCATTATGACATTACACATCGAATGATATATAACATGATGGTATGTGGAAAGTAACCATGATACCAGCCACCTTTCTGAGTATGATGAGGACCGGCCAAGAGCTCCCAGTGCCTGAGGCCAGGTGCCAACATGCTCCCCCATCACCTGGTGATGTGCCAGCAGCCTCTGTTACTCCCATTCCCTGGATTGGAAAGAAAAGAGGGGGTGGAGCAGAAGAGGGAGAGTAGAGGAAAGTGGTTGGAGATGTTCTGGAATCTAGATCACCACTGTTCTCTCCTCCACACTTCCTCTTCTGCTCCACCTCCACCCCCTCTTTTCAGTGGCATTGCTGGAGGTGGGGCGGAACGCTAAGTTCTGCACTGTGCTGACCTCCGTTACTCACCGGCACGAGGCGGCCTCGCCTTCAGAGCCATTCAGTGGGGCTCCTGCAACGCGCAGGAGACTCCCTGCGCGTTGCCTTTGCCCCACTGAATGGCTCTGAAGGCGAGGTGGCGGGGCCACCTCGTGCCGGTGAGTAACGGAGGTCAGCGCGGTGCGGAACTTAGCGTTCCGCCCCACCTCCAGCGACGCTACTGCCTCTTTCTTTTCCAATCCAGGGAGTGGGAGAAGCAGCAACAGCAGCAGTGGAGGCAAGTGGGCTGACAGGCACGGGCTCCCCCTGTTGATCTGATGCCTGTGACTGATGGGGTGTTTGTGCTTGTGTGTGCATTGTTTACAGGGCTGGCGCAACCCAGAACGCAGCCTGATGCTGGCTCAGGACTGTGGCCTCCGCGCTAAAAAACAACAACCCAAAACCCTTACCATATGTGCTGCCATGAAACCTAGAAGTGCAGGACTTCCTGTTTCACAGCAGTGTGTAAGAGGAGCATAGTAAGGAGGGGAATGATCTGCTTCTTGCTCGAACCAGGGGGAAGCGGATCTTTGTGGCTTGCATTGTACGGGTGGGCAGTTTGGAGCGAGGTGGTGGCAGCACACTCGGGGTGAAAGGCACTCCGAACCTCCTGCCCCGTCAGACCCCTTACAATCTGCCACTGATGCAACACTCATCAGGTGGCCTCATGGCTGGGCCGGCAGGGATTGTTTATGCCTGTGTGCAAATACAGTATAGATTTCTAGCGACTTGCACGTTTTTCGACATTTTCTTCGCCTTTCCTGTCACAAATATTGCTAACATTTATTTCCATTTTGTTTCTAAGGATTGTAAAATCAGACCTTCATTCAGCAATGACAATCAAGATAAGTTTCTAAAAATTTTTTTTTTTAATTTAAACCCTTTCCACGTATTCCCTGCTCTAGCGAAGGCATCCACTGCTCTGCTTATCTGACCACTATTTTCATTATTAAGACGCTTAGGGATAGATTACTCTTTGACTCCAGGAATATTATATTGGCAGCGAGTTCTGAAGTGATCCTCACTTTTCATATTCAGTGTGTTCTGCATTGACTATCAGCCCTGGGATTTACAGTGAACTCAGAAAAGTCTCTCTCATTCTTTGTCAAAGATTAGAAATTCTAGGGGGTATGTTTCCCTACAGTCACAAGAATTGCTTTCTAGCAATCCCTTTATCATGAACGAACTCCGCTTGGTTGAAATTAGACTAGGCTTATCATTATTTGAGCGTGTGTTTTTTTCTCAGTCTCATCCAGCCAGTATCAAAAAGATTCCTTCATCAATGAAGGCTAACATTTTTTTAAATGCCCCACTATTCTCTCTCTTCTCCCCCCCCCCCCGAACTAAGCCTTATCTTCTACAGTCATGGCTAGCAAATAGCATAACATTTTTGGAATAATTAGGTCAACTGTCGACTTGGAATCCAAATAATGTCCTTCTTTTGCATAGGATGCTTATTGTCTTCAAATTAAAACTTGTACTATAGTATATTGGGTAGCATTATTTGTTTAAAAATAAATGTTCATCATGGCCAGTTTTCACATGAACTCTTTGGTAAACAGTCTGTGCCTAGGGCACACTTCAGAGGATTTTGTGGATAAAGTCTTACAAAAGTCCAGTTTTGAGCACCATTCAGAAGTTTTATTTGGACAGGTCTTTGGTGGTTCCATTTACATCATTCAAGGATGAAATTTCACTTGCTTTCAAAAAGGGATAGATACATTCATGGAGGATCGGTCTATCAACAGCCATGATAGTTAAATGAAACTTCCATGTCCCAAAACAGTATTCCTCTTGATACCTGTTGCTGGGTTGCAACAGTAGGAATCCTGTCTTCATGTCCTGCTTGTGGGTCTCCTGGAGGTAGCTGGTTGGCCATTGTGGGAAGGGAAGCAGGATGCTGAACTAGACGGATCCTTGCTTTGAATGGGGCGGGGTGCTCTGGGTGTTTAATAATTGTGAGCAGACTGATATGTTTTCATGTTCTCCACTTCTGCAGGAAGTGTAACATTCCAGGTAAGGTTTAATTACAGGGTCAGTTTCCTTGCAAAGAAAAGTACTGGAGACTTATGGTATTTTTACATTTGTATCTACAGTTTGACCAGAGACGGGAATCAGTAGCTACACACGCAGGCTGTGCCAGCCCAAAAGCAGTCCAGCCCCACCAGATTCTGAGGACCCAACCCTATCCAACTTTCCAGCACTGATGCAGCTGTGCCAATGGGTATGTACACGCTGCATCCTGTGGTGGGGAGGCAGTCATGGAGGCCTCCTCAAGGTAAGGGAATGTTTGTTCCCTTACCTTAAGGCAGTGACGTCATGAGCTGGCGTGGCACCCCAGCCGAGGGGTCGGCGCATCACCCCCCACCCCGTCACCCCCCGGTACCCCACAGCGGCAGCCCACGCACCGGGAGAGGGTGATGCGCCGCGCCAGCAGGCCGAGCCGCGTCTTCTTCAGCAGCTCAGCCGCTTCTAAGTAGGCCAGGCAAGGCTTCGAGCGGCACATGCACACAACGCTGCTCAAAGCCTTGCCCTCAGAAGGGCCGAAGACCCGATTGGGTCTTCGTTCGGCCATTCTGAGGGCAAGGCTTCAAGCAGTGTTGTGTGCATGTGCCGCTCGAAGCCTTGCCTGGCCTATTTAGAAGCGGCCGAGCCGCCGAAGAAAGCGCAGCTCGGGCTGCTACTCCCGGGGGTGACACGCCAGGAGGAGGGGATGCGCCGGAACTTCCGACGCATCACCCCCCTGGTGCGTCACCCCCTCCAGGCGCCTCCCGCCCCCCCCCCCCCGCCACGCAGCAGTGACTCCACTGCCTTGGGGCTGCATTGAAGTTGCATCAGTGCTGGAACGCTGGATAGGATTGGGTCCTAAGAAGCCTACCAGAACCCTCTTGTCATCCTGTTTCAGCCAGTTCCTGATTTATTCATCTGGAAACATTCGAATTCCAAGCCTCTTGACCTGTTGCAAATGGGTGTGAGCTGACCATCCAAATGACCACAGCTTCTGCCTTAAGCATCCATGACATGACATTATATACCCACCATGTTGGAGAAGCTGCCATGGTTGAGGTTTAAGAAATGTAGACTGGGCAGAGGGTCTTCACCTTCCTTCCAGAGGTCTTCACCTCCTTCCATCCAGAAAAAGGAATGAGCAAATCACCTTGTGTACAACATGAAAGAATGAAGGTAGGACTTCATTCTACGCCCTGACATTTCTGCCTGGGCTTGGACAAGTCTCCAAGTTTCAGATCACCCTCCTTGATGACCTCCATGCCTGCCAGATTTCTTACTCATCTGACAGCCCCCCCCTGCTTTCCTTACATCCTCCAGCCCCCTTCCGTTGTATTCTTCTGCTTAGTCTCTTCCCCAGTTACAGCACAATCCTATCCAACTTAAACCCACCAGTGTAACCAGCGGTGCAGCGAGACCCCAGAACGGGAAGGGGGTTCAAATCCCCTCCAAACGGGGATTCAAAGGGGATTTAAATCTCCCCTCTGAAGCCTCCTGCCCTGCCCTCCCCCGCTGGCAGTGGTGTAACTAGAGTGGAGCAGAGGCAAGTAGTTCTGCAATACTCCGTTACATCGGAGTCAGCGGCCCCTCCCCCTTGCTGTTGGAGCCATTCTGGCAGCAACAGCAACATGCAGGACACTCCCCTGTCGCTGCCGGAATGGCTCCAAGAGCAAAGGGGAGGGGCCGCTGACTCCGGTGTAACCGAGTCTTGCAGAACTACTTGCCTCCGCTCCACTCTAGTTACACCACTGCCCGCTGGCTACACTGGTGGTGGAAGTTGGATAGGATGGCGCTGCGAGTCTCTGAATTCCTGTGCCACTGTCAGATGCTGCTGAGGCTTGAAGCAGGAAGGGAACCCACAGATCGATGTTCTGCTGCTGTGCCATGTTGTCCCGAGCCACCAGGGCTGTAGGTGGGAATGTTCCCTGGCAGGAAAGCGACCCTCGACTCTGTGGTGACTCCACCCACAGAGGCCGGCCAGTGATTCTTTCTGACTTGGAAGAGTGATCAAGGCTTCCAGATCAGACTGGGATTTTGCCTGGGTTACAATCATCTCTCTTGGCTGCAATCCTATACACACGTACCTGGGAGTAAGTCCTCTTGAGCTCAGTGAGACTTACTTCTGAGTAGACATGCCTAGGATTGTGCAGCTGCCTGTGTCTTCTGATTCCTGACTTCCAGCTTCTGACTCCTGGTTCTCGCTCCGCAGCTGCCACACGATGACCAGCGCCGCTAGCTGCCTTCACGAACTAGACCTGCTGCTTCCGAGGCTTCTTGATGCAGAACTTCACCCCAGCCCGTCCCAGTCTTGATGGGACTTGCATCTTCTGCTCTTTAACTGCACAGCTTTACTAGTGCTGACAATAGTATGTTATTCTTTTCTTCTTGATGCTGATTTCTGTGTTTGTGTAGACAGGGAGAACTCTGGGCATATTTCTTCATTGCCTCTGGCTGTGCTGCTGTCTCATCAGAATTTGTCCTTTGCTGAGCGACATGTAGATTCACTTTGGCAACCAACTGTCTTTACTCCTGTAAAAGAAAAGCTTGGTAATTTTCTCAGGGTATTTCATGAAGCTGGAAGAATGGAGAAAGACAAAATGCTCAACACAGACTTTTCGAACTCCTACTCATCCCAAGCCTCGCTGCCAACAATAAACAGATCCCCAAAGCTTAGGAAGAGCAGGGCATAATTAAAAGCAACCCAGCACCAATTAATTAGGGTTGTTTTCTAAATAAATGGCAAAGAATGAAATATGGCTTCATATAATAGTGGAGTGCTGAGTAGTTGTTAGCCGCTTGCCTTTGAAGAGCAAACCGAGCCACCCCAAGGGGCTTTAGCCGATCTAATTCTCATCGATTAAACAAGAGCTCCTCCAGGAAAACAGAATGCTTCAGAAGCGGGGAAACCTTATCTACAGACACATTCCAACCATTTTTAATGGTTTATTGGAAAGAACAAGAGCAATTCAGACTGTTTGAAAGCAAGGTACAAGTATTCACATTATGAAGTGAACACTTCCCCTTTGATTGTGTTGCCACAGGTAGCAATTGGACTAACAGCGCAATCCTGTGCAAACATAGGATCGCGAAGCAAATGCTCCAACGGCCTGGCCCTAAGGAGTTGCAAAAGTGCTGTAAGGCACTTTTGCGGCTCCTCTAGTGTAAGCAGCACTGGCGTAGAGGCAGGCACCACTCACACCGCCACCAGAAGGCCTCCACGCCACTAGATGCAGATGAGTGCTGTGCCGGGCAGCAGGAGGGCGTGCGGAGGGCAGGCAGGGATGGCCAGGCCTGGGAAGGGGTGGGGATATCGGCGCTAGGTTGCACCGATATTTATTTATTTATTTATTTATTTATTAAAAAATATCTCCCGCCTTATCCTATGCCAAAGGCAAATGCCCAAGGCGGCTTACAACAAAAATTAAAATACATAATTTAAAATAATACATAAAATAAGTTTAAACAATACATAACTAAATTTAAAAACAATAAAATCCACTGGGGGGGACGACAGTATGGAGCACAAAAGCAGCATGGCAGAGCATCTTGAGACTCAGGAGGCAGACCGATATCCAACCAACGCCCCTTCCAAGGCCAGGTCAGCATTACACGGTTTCCCCAGACGTGCGCCAGCTAAATAGCTGGCACACATCCGATTTGGCATGCACCTACCCCTGCCCTGCAAACAGCTGAGCTCCTGCAGTTTGCAAGCTTGTGTAAATATAGGGAGATAAATGTTTGAACATCTTTTTTCTGGTGGTTTTTTTCCCCCCAAGTCTATCAATGACAGGTAGTGGGGGCAGGTGAAGGCTGGGTCACATAACTAAGCCTCTCAAGCCTTGAAGCTATTCATTAGGGCTACCTCATTATGAGAAACGGATTGAGGTTTTTTTTGCAAATAAATATATCAAATATTACTTGTAAATAAATACATTTATTATTTCTAGACCACCTTTTTTTTAGGTCTTGTAAAGCTAGGTGGGTCCCGATAGAGTGTCATTTTAAAAAGTGGGTCCTGGTGCTAAAATGTTTGAGAACCACTGCTATAAAGCAAACATGTTTTCGTTTCTATGACTGAAATTTAATGTTGGTTTTTGAAGCTTTGCTTTTTGCCATATATTCAATGTAATTTCAGGAAAATAGCAAATAATAATTGAAAAAATATAAACCAAAAAACTTTGGGGTGTGTATGATCAGTTCAAAATTCTTCTGGGGGTGCATAAGGCACCAAAGGTTTAGAACCTCTGCACTATACTATCCCTTTTCTTTTAAGTTTCAACCATCATGATGCTTTGTTGATTTCATCCTGCATTAGTGATCCCCCTCTTGCATTCGACGGTTGCAGCTTGCACTTTTCGAAAGCATTACACATACCGGTATACCCCAATAGCAGAAGAAAGGTTCCAGAGAGCTTAAGTTGTTCAGTTTATGAGAAATCAGGTCTCTCACCCCGGATTGGCCTGCTAGTTAAACAACTTGTTAAAAACTGTATTATATTAATTACAACATTTTTCCATTTAAAAAAATGTGGATTTGCTGCAGTTCACTATACTTTCTCAGGATGGCTCCCAGCTTGAGTGACTAGATACTGTCCAAAGGGAGATTGAGCTCCTGTACTTTTAGTGGAGTAGAAGAGGGGATATTGACGTGCAGATTGTTGAGCAAGAGTCAGAAAAGCTTCATTTGCTGAAATTCCTTCATCTCTTAAAGTTGCAGGATTCCCATCCTCCACTGCAACTGTTCACCCTAACTCTCAACATCATGGCATGAGTTTGCTATCCCGATGACTGAATCCCCCCCACTACTCTTTGTCCGCGCACACACACACACGCACACAGTTTAGGGTGCTCTGATAATTATCAGTCACTTCTGCCCTTCAAGTTTCTCTGCAAGCAGCAATCAGAATTACATGCAATCTCTGCATGGAACTAATGAATTCATGACCAAGACTACTACTAGGCATGTTAACAAGATTCTTTATCGGGATATTACTGTCCAGCTTTAATGCTGAACACCAGGCCCTTGGCCATGCCTGAGCTATAATGGAACAGACAGGCTAGTGTTGCAAAGTAAGTACGATGGCACACAAGGCTTTCCTTGTTAAATATTTCTCATTATTTAAAAAAAATTGACTGATCCTGACTGCTAACATTAAAAAAGTGATTTTACTATTTTCCTGTCATTAAGCAGCCAAGTGAGCAAAATGTGGGGCCTCTTTTTCTGCAGCATGTTGGGGATCGGGTTTGCTACTGAGTTGGAGTCAGAACATTATATTGCTAGGGGCAGGGTATGGCATGGAATGTCACTGGACCTTATTACTGCTGGCCGTCATGAGGACTAGAATCTGACTTTATATGAGAAAACCAATTCTCACAGTACCAAATGCAGTACTCTACACCAGGTTCAGCACCAGTTTAAATACAGCCATTTCTCTTTGGGAAATGTGACCAGAAATCCAAAATGTCCAATAATAACTTTCTACACTTGATGCCCGTAAAAAGAGAAGGTATTTGAGTGGATACATTAAGGCTGCTGTCCAAGTCAAACTTATGTCAGAGTAATCCTATCCTTACCTTGCGCCGGTGGTGTGTGTGTGCTGTGCTGGCGTTAGCTGGTGCAAAACTGCCGTAAAGCAGTGAGCAACAGTGCGCCAGAAAGAAGCGCCAGCACAGGGAGTGCTGGACACAAGGAGCGGCCCAGCACAAGGAGTGGTGCCTGCTGGAACAGGTAAGGTCTGCACCAAGTGGCAAAGGGGCGGGGAGAGGCCAGATCGGACTAGGGAGAGGGGAAGAACTGGCAGTGCTGGAGCGCATCTTATACTATCCCCTTTCTCAGGCCTGTTCCACCGACATGGGTGCATGTGGACTTGCGCCAGCCATATTGCGTGGGCTTGGGCTTTCTCTGGGGCAAGGGGACAAATGTCCCATTACCTCAAGGAGACCTCCCTGCTAAATTCCCCCATGCTGGCACCACTGCATCGGCGCTGGGGAACTTAGGTAGGATTGGACTGTAAATCCTATAGCAATAAGTTGAGCTTACTTCTGAGTAAACATCTCGGCACAGGATGTAAGGCACACCCATTTCATACAAGAGAGTCACATACTGAAAGCCACATCCCATGACAGGAGCTGAGAGGTAGTCAATAAGTTGTGTGCATTCTGACGGTTCCTTGTCTTACTACCATGCCAAGAATGAAAGACATTGTTGGAAAATAAACAAATATTCAAAACATTCCTTAACTGCATAATTTATTTGGATCACAGAACGTATCCCTGGTGCAAAGTTTTGGTCTATTTTTGACGTAGCTTCTCTAGACATTCCTGCTCCATATGTCGGGCAGCGCAATCGTATGTAAGGATCCGGCCAGCAGCCCATGGCCACCCACTGGATCCTGTTCCCTGGTGGCCAGGCTGCCGCCAGGGCAGAGATCTACTCGGGGAAGGGAACGATCATCCCCTTCCCCGAGTGTAAATGCTGCCCGGGCTGATCGACCTCCTTGGATTTCCGCCAGCAGAATTGCTGGCAGAAGTCGGAGGCGGCCGTGTAACAACCCAGCTGCTCGACGGGGTCCGGGATATGGCCGAGGCCACCCCCTGCCCCCTCCCAGGCCGGCTGGGCCAATGCCCCCCCTCCCTCGCCCTGCAACCCCCCCCCGCCCACCGGATCCTGACTTACCCGGTCCCGCGGCTGTGGGGATGTCCCTGCGCCAGAGCAAGGGAGGCCGGCCTCTGCGCTGGCCTTCCCTGCTCACGGGACATCGCAAACGTGCTTTACGACATGTTCACGACATCTCCTGGCGCCGGAACACTCGTTCCGGCACCGCCCCCCCTCAAGACTGCGCTGTTAGAGTATTACCCATTCATAATTTTTGTGGCTTACTTACTCATCTCTCAGAAATGCTGTCCCTAATAAGTACAACACCTACGATGGACAGAATGTCAGCGCAATCCTAGTGCTACATCGGGCGACGGAACAAGTGTTCCGTCGCCCGAAGCCGTCGCGAACATGCCATAAGGCACGTTCGTGATGACTTGAGAGCAGGGAAGGCCGGCGCAAGGCCGGCCTCCCCTGCTCCTCTGAACGAGCCCTCACCTGGCCACCACCGGACCCAGGTAAGGATCCAGCGAGCAGGGGCGGATCGGGGGTAAAGGGAGGGGGGCCATTGGCCCAGCCAGCCTGGGAGGGGGTGGGAGATGGCTTTGGCCATATCCTGGCCCCCGCCGGGTGGCTGAACTGTTACACGGCCTCCTCCTACTTCTGCCAGCGATTTTGCTGGCGGAAATCCAAGGAGGCCTGGGCCGCCTGACGGATCCTTACGCAGAATTGTTCTGCCTGTCTGTGTTTTTTTGGTGAATGTAGTATTTTGTGTTCAAACTATCTTTAATCAGTCCTGCCTTCCATTTCAAGAATGTGTATTTGCAGGGAAAGGGGCTTCTAGAGGCCACAAAGACCATTAGCAAGGGTATGTTATGGGGGGGGGGGATCTAACCCAATAAGGGTAATTAGAAAAGAAAAGAATGCATAGTGTTAGAGACCTCTTTAGAGATCTTTCGGTGGGGCCTTAAGACATTTTTATTTAGGGAAGCATTTGATGTCTGACATGGTGGGCTGGCGTTTTAACAAATGGCTTCTTAACAAAGTACATACAGGTTGACCCACTGGGGTTGTTGTTTTAGTTGTTTGTTTTAACTGTTTTTAATTACTTGTTTTTAATTTTTAATGTATATGTATTTTAATGTTGTAAGCCACCTTGAGTGCCCTCGCTGGGAGAAAGGCGGGATATAAATTCTTTAAATAAATAAATAATAAGTTATATTTCTCATATTTACTGAGAAAATTGAAATTGTTGTGTAGGAACAGTAAAAGTCTCTAGTGATCATTAGGCATTAAAACCTAGTTTCTCCACTTCACGTAACCGTGAAACTAGTTAAAACAACATGACCAATATAATCCATAATTATATGGTTATAAAAACCATTGCTGTATGCTTGCTTTGTTCCACTGCTTCAGTGGAACACGCTGCCCATAATTCGCCAATACGTATCCACATCCAAAAGTCAGATGATTGTAAATAGGTTACTTCCTCACACACTTTGCAGAAATGTAGGGCAGTAACACATCTCAAGAGATCACCCTGCCTTCTCCCACATCTCACACCTCTGTGCTTTTTGTATTCCATCGGGTTTGTGTGTTGTCTTGCTCTAGATAGAAGAGACATTCTCCTTCTTACTTTTTTTGTAGATAACTGGCTCAGATAATCAAAGACAAAAAACCAGGGGCGATGATACTACTGAGCTATCAGAACAGGTCTGGTTGTAAATTTAAACACCACTTTTATTCATTAATCTCCAGCAGCTAAAGACAAACTAAAAGCAAAATTAACATGATTGCAATGGAAGCACTCTTGTACCCTGGGGCTATTTTGGGGCCTGCTGAGAGAGAGTGAGCTGATCAAAGAAAGAGACCGCATCAAGGGTAGTGTGATTAGCATGGCTTCACTGTGTTAATGGTTAGTTTCTGTTCCTAAACTGTTTTGAGAGCTCGCCAGTACCACAATTAATCTGGGCTTCAATTTGGAGTGAAATAGCACAGTGGCCTGTCCAGTCTAATGACAGTATTTCACGGGGACTTAATGCAAGCAATCATAGCCAGAATATAGCTAGTGGGAGCCCTGGGGCTGTAATCATTTGTGGGGGGGGGGGGCGTTGGATGTGCTTCCCTTTTGCATCATATAGATCATGCATAGTTACAAAAAAAACATAACTGTACATTTTGGATATTACTGTATTAACTCGTTGTTTCCAAAACAAGCCTTAAGGGCAGTGCTTGCTCAACATTCTTTGAAACAAGGAAAAGGAAACCAATGTTGGTGCAATGGTTAAGGGCAACTGCAGATTTTAAATGGCAGTTGTGTTTCCACAGTTGTTGCTAAATTCAACAACTGATTTCATTTATTTATTTATTTAGGTATCAATACGTTTCTCAAGGTGGTTTACCAATAAAAGCATTAAACACCCCCCCCCCCCAACAATGCAATGTTAAAAGAGAGGTTAAAAACAGTTGCACAATTAAATCATTAAAAGGTATGGGGTAATAAAAAGGTATTGGCCTGACACCAAAAAGAGCAGTGTAGTAGGCATCAGGTGAGCTTCTTTGGAGATAAACTTCTACATTTGGGTCACCATAACCAAAAGGTCCTCTCTCCAGTTGCCATTTGCCTTACCTCAGATTGTGGGAGTACCCAAAGGTCAAAGGATAGCCTCCAAAGACAATCTTTAAGCCGGAGCTACACCGCATGCGTTCGCGTTCCGTATGCGTCTGGTGTCCCGCCCCCAGGTTCAAACAATGGGCTCTGATTGTCTGAATGAAACGTGAACAAACCAGAGGCATACGGAACGGGACGCGTGCAGTGTAGCTCCAGGTTTAGTGTATGGACAGATTGATGCTGGGGCAGACATTCCTTCAAGAACTCAGGTCCTAAGCCATGGAGGTTCTTAAAACATCAACGTCAGTCACTTGGCCTGTGAACTGATGCTGCCACTGTGCTTCCCATAGTGGGCATGACAGGTGGGCAGCCTTCAATGCCCAGATATAGTTTTGCTTGTTTTCATTGATATCACACCCTTCTTCAATGGTGGAACCTAAGGTAGCATACATGGGGTCCCAAAGTTTTCCCGGGAGTCCAGCCTGGGTGTTTAAAGACACAAGCCTGCCATTCATTCTTGGCACGTATTCTGTATTTCTTGTAGGAAATGCTGGTGTAACACTAATATTCTGCTGCAGCAAACACCATTGTTTCACTTCAAGATGCTGAGTCTTGTAATGTGGACCACATTGTGGATGTAGAAAAAAGAAGTTTCAAATCCGCATGTGGCTGTGAAGCTGGCTGGGTAGTCTTGGACAAATTCTTACATATTGCTGAGTCTATCACAGAATCATTGTGTGGCTAAAATCTGCTGCTCTGAGCATATTAGAAGAGGGATGGGATGCAAATATAATAAAATAGCAATTAAAAAGTGTGTTGTTTAGTTTATAGTCCACCTACATTTGATGTAGGCTTACCATCGTCCCGGAAATGACCGGGAAAGTCCCGGCAAGCCCCTTTTGTCCCCCCGTCCCCCCCGAACAGTAGTTTAGTCCCGGCCCCGGCCGGCCGGCTACATCGCGGCCGGCTGGAGCACTTCTGAGACTGTGCTGCCTGCTGCAGCACGTCTCCGTCCCTAATCTTCCTAGTCTCGCGCGTTTGCGCGAGACTGGAAGCATTCGGAAGATGTCCGAAGTTCACTCGGACATCTTCCGAGACGTTCCAGCTTCGCGCGCATGCTTCGTCGTATTTGTGCGACGCTGGGAGCTCTCCGGAACAGCCCGAGTTCACTCGGGCCGTTCCGGAGAGCTCTCAGTCTCGTCGCGTATTTGCGTGACGCTGGGAGCTCTTTACTCGGGCTGTTCCGGAGAGCTCCCAGCCTCAAGGGAGGAAGTCCCCGCCCTCAGCCACGCCCCCGGCCACACCCCCAGTCCCGGCCGAGTGCCGGGGAATCTGGTAGGCCTAATTTGATGGAGAGATCAGTTAAGCTCTTCAGAGGTAATGTAGCAAAACCTTGGCCAGACATTTACAGCCCGATCCTCCCCCCCTCCCCGTGCAGTCACTCCAAAAACAGGTGTGCTGTATATGGGAGGCTTTGGAGGCAAAACAGGATTTAAATCCCCTTGCACCTTTGTAAGCCTCCTGCTCTGCAATGGGTCTCCTCGGAAAAGGAGAGAAAAGGGGCGGGGACTGCAGACAAATGGGATAGGATCGGGTCAACTCCATCACAGCTTGGATCCACCCCCTCTTTCAACCTTCCTGCCCCCCCCCCGTTCCTCCTCTCCCCACCCAGTTTTGTCCCTTCCCAGTCCCCATCCAGCCAACTTACCATCCTTAGCGGGCAGCTGGAGATCCACTGGAGCATGGCTAGGCTTACCAGATCTCCAACCGTGCTAGACCTTTAGGAGAAGGAATGTGGGCAGGTGTAGTTTGTTAATCCTTAGAGCACAATCCTAGGCATGTCTACTCAGAAGCAAGCCCTATTGTGTTCAATGGGGCTTGCTTCTGAGTAGACATGCCTAGGATTGTGCTCTAAGGGTTTAACAAGCTACACCTGCCCACATTCCTTCTCCTAAAGGTCTAGCACTCTGTCCCGGTTGGAGATCTGGTAAGCCTAAGCATGGCCATCCTGACAGTGCTCCAGCAGCGCCCTACTTGGCACGCTGCTGGAGCATGCTTTATGGCCATTTTGCAGCAGTTGCGGCCAATTGGGCCGTTAGTGAAAAGTTAACTAGCTTTTAAACATTGTTCCAGTACCAGCTTCCCCATTCGGTGTCTTCCTATTACCATCTCTCTCTCTCTCTCTCTCTCTCTCTCTCTCTCTCTCTCTCTCTCTCTCACTCACTCACACACACACACACACACACACTTTATGCCCAGTGCCCTTTTATGATGTTTTTGTAACCCACCTTGATAATGCAGCTGGAAGTGTGGTATCTAAATACCGGTACATCACAAAACAAGTACTGTACTGTAAAGTACAGTACTTTTGTAAGAGGCCAATACATTCTTACTGCCACCTACTGGTGCATTCTCAAGAAACATCTTTTTCCTGACAATCCTTAACATGTTACATGCAGATTTTCATGGCTGTGGGTAACTGACAAGGTTCTTAACTGTATGGGTTCTGCAGCCATGTCAATGTAAAAATAGAGAAATAAAATCGTTTACCGCTTTTGTTGTTTAGATTTCTTTATATTGTGCAGGTGTAACATACACAGAAAGGTTTTCTTACAATAACAACAACACGGGATCCTACTTCCCAAGCCGACGTTTCACTCCATTCACGGAGCTTTCTCAAGGCAATTTGGCAGTAAAAACTGCTGGATGAAAAAGAATGTTACGGAGTGGTGACAGTTAAACATCAGTCTGTTGCTCAACGTTAGATTTGGCGGCTCCTACTACTGCTGCCAAACCCACCCCCTTCCCGGATCCCATCCGCCCATCACCGTCCCATTCTGCTCACCCTCCCCCCACCCGCCCCCCTACAAGACGATGTCGCAAAAACTTTGTTTCTGCAGGACACAAAGTTTTTGCAGCATCGGCTTGACTTCTATGATGATGACAGCTTTTGCAAGTACAAACTAACTGGCGTCCTAACCTGTGCCCAGGCTGCCAGATGTCTACCCAAGATCTTACCCTTCTTTAAGCATGCCCCAATGGGAACTGAAGAGAGGACTCGTCCACCTCAAAATTCCTATGGGACTCAGGGACTAGGCCAGTGATGGCGAACCTTTTGGGCTTGGTGTGTCAAAAATTCAGAACTTGACTCTGCTGGTGTGTCGTTGTCGCCCCCCCCCCCCCCGAACAAAAGAGAAACAATTCTTCTTGTTCACGTGAACGAAGACTGCGAATATGGGGGACCCTTTAAAAATAGTTTTTAAACAGTAAAAATAAGTCAGAAAAAGCCTTCCCTACCATGTGTGGCAAAACCATGCTGTTTGCAGGCCTGTAGGACAGTCTTCTGCGCTCCTGGAAGCCACTTCTGGGTTGTGCGACAGTCCCTGGCTCACCCATCGCGATGCATTCTGGGGCAAGCCATGGCGTGGGAACGCAGAAGACTGCCCTGCAGGCCTGCAAACAGCACGATTTTGCCACATGGTGGTAGGGAAGTTTTTTCTGACTTTTAAAAATGTTTTTTAAAAGGTCCACCATACCCACTGCCTCCATGGATACTGAGATCACTAGCATCACTGCAGGGGGGGGGCGGAGCTCCAAGTTCCATCGGGCTCTGACCCTCCGTTACACGACGGGAGAAAGCGGCCCCGCCCCCTTGCCTATGGAGCCATTCCGGCCGACAAAGTGCTTTCGTAGGCCGGAATGGCTCCAAAGGCGAGTGGGCGGGGCCGCTTTCTCCCGTTGTGTAACGGAGGGTCAGAGCCCGACAGAACTTGGTGCTCTGCTCCCCCTGCAGTGACGCCAGTGACTGAGATCCTGTAGTTGTCAGGTGTTGGTGAACGCTGGTGTGTCACCCAAAACATTGTGGCGTGTCACCTTTGACACACGTGTCATAGGTTCGCCATCACTGGACTAGGCCATAGGTGGCCAACCCATGGCATGTGTGCCACTTAGTGGCATGCCTAGCCTTTTGAAGTGGCACGCATTGCCGTTCCTGCTCGAGCCGAGCGCTGAAGTCCCTTTCTCTTTCTCGACCCCAGCGCGCCTTTCCAAGCCTGTGGCACTAGAGGGGTCTCTGCACCCCACTGCGCCTTATTCTTCTTGCGCTGTCATTGTGCTTTAAATATTTTCATTACCTTAGATTTATTTATTTATTTATTTATTTAAAGTGGCACGCTCAAGATTATCTACATAAAATGTGGCACATGGCGTGCCACCGGTGGGCCACCACTGGACTAGGCAATTTAGGATTGCAGCCTGAAGCGCCACTGCCTAATTGCATCCATCTACGGCACTCAGAGAGGTGGCTCTGACGACCCCCTGACCCGTGACATACAGGATGGGAATGGCGCCCCAAGACCGCCCCGTGCTCGTGTGGCCGTCCTATTGGCGAGGAAGCCTGAGGGGCTGTCGGGACTGAGGAGGCGCCGTCAGAACTGGCCCAAAAGAGTGGCTTCTTTCAGTAAGTTCGAATAAAACTACTGAGCTGCTATTTGGTGGTACTGCTATTTGGTGGACTAGTTAAGAAAAAGCTGAAAGGGAAGGTAAAAAGAGTCCAATCGCTCCAGAGTGCATGGAGGCTGTTTAAAACAACAGTCATAGAGGCCCAGCGGGAGTGTATCCCACAAAGGAGGAAGGGCTCGACCAAGTCTAGGAGGGTGCCGGCATGGCTAACAAGCACAGTTAAGGAGGCTATAAAAGGCAAGGAAGCTTCCTTCCGTAAATGGAAGTCTAGCCCTAATGAGGAAAATAAACAGGAGCACAAACTGTGGCAAAAGAAATGTAAAAAGATGATACGGGAGGCCAAGAAAGACTTTGAGGAACGTATGGCAGGCAACATAAAAGGGAATAATAAAAGCTTCTTCAAATATGTTAGAAGCAGGAAACCTGCCAGGGAAACGGTTGGTCCGCTGGATGGTGAGGGAGAGAAAGGGGTGATAAAAGGGGACTTGGAGACTGCAGAGAAATTAAATGAGTTCTTTGCATCTGTCTTCACGGCAGAAGACCTCGGGCAAATACCGCTGCCAGAACGGTCTCCCCTGACTAAAGAATTAAGTCAAATAGAGGTTAAAAGAGAAGATGTCTCAGACTTAATTGACAAAATAAAGATCAATAAATCACCAGGCCCGGATGGCATCCACCCAAGAGTTCTGAAGGAACTCAAGAATGAAGTTGCTGACCTCTTGACCAAAATATGCAACTTGTCCCTTAAAATGGCCACTGTGCCAGAGGATTGGAGGATAGCTAATGTCACGCCAATCTTTAAAAAAGGAAGGAGGGGGGACCCGGGAAACTACAGGCCGGTCAGCCTAACATCTGTTCCAGGGAAGATGGTGGAAAGTCTCATTAAGGATAAAATCTTAAAATACATAGAAGAACAAGCTCTGCTGAGGGAGAGTCAGCATGGCTTCTGCAAGGGGAAGTCTTGCCTCACAAACCTGTTAGAATTTTTTGAAAAGGTCAACAGGCATGTGGATGCGAGCGAACCCGTGGATATTATATATCTGGATTTTCAGAAGGCGTTTGACACGGTCCCTCATGAAAGGCTCCTGCGAAAACTCCACAGTCAGGGAATAAGAGGGCAGGTCCTCTTGTGGATTAGGAACTGGCTGAAGACCAGGAAACAGCGAGTGGGAGTCAATGGGCAATTTTCACAATGGCGAGAGGTGAAAAGCGGTGTGCCCCAAGGATCGGTCTTGGGACCGGTGCTTTTCAACTTATTCATAAATGACCTGGAGTTGGGGATAGGCAGTGAGGTGGCCACGTTTGCGGATGACACTAAACTTTTCCGGGTGGTAAAGACCAGCAGGGATTGTGAAGAGCTCCAGAAGGATCTCTCCAAACTGGGAGAATGGGCAGCAAAATGGCAGATGCGCATCAATGTAAGTAAGTGCAAAGTGATGCACATTGGGGCAAGAAACCAAAATTTCACATATACGCTAATGGGTTCTGAGTTGTCTGTGACGGATGAAGAGAGAGATCTTGCGGTGCTGGTGGACAGGTCGATGAAAGTGTCGACCCAGTGTGCGGCGGCTGTGAAGAAGGCCAATTCCATGCTCGGGATCATTAAAAAGGGGATTGAGAATAAAACGGCCAATATCATTATGCCTTTGTACAAATCGATGGTAAGGCCACATCTGGAGTATTGTGTCCAGTTCTGGTCACCATACCTCAAAAAGGATATAGTTGAATTGGAAAAGGTGCAGAAAAGAGCGACCAGAATGATTTGTGGGCTGGAGCACCTCCCTTACGAGGAAAGGCTACAGCGTCTGAGGCTTTTCAGCCTAGAAAAAAGGCGCCTGAGGGGGGACATGATTGAGACTTATAAAATTATGCATGGGATGGAGAGAGTGGATAGAGGGAAATTCTTCTCCCTCTCGCACAACACCAGAACCAGGGGACACGCACTAAAATTGAGTGGAGGGAGAGTTAGAACAGACAAAAGAAAATATTTCTTTACCCAGCGTGTGATTCATCTGTGGAACTCCTTGCCACAGGATGTGGTGATGGCACCTGGCCTAGATGCCTTTAAAAGGGGTTTGGACAAATTCATGGAGGAAAAGACCATCACAGGTTACAAGCCATAAGCAACCTCCTGGTTTTAGAGGTTTTAGAAGTGGGTTTTCTCTGTGCCAGGTGCAAGGGAGTGACAACGGTCTTGTGCTCCCTGAGGCATCTGGTGGGGCCACTGTGTGACACAGGAAGCTGGACTAGATGGGCTTTTGGCCTGATCCAGCAGGGCTCTTCTTATGTTCTTATGTTCTTACTGTACTGTGTATTGCTGGCTTTTTAACAACATGATTGTCACAACGTATTTGGGAGTAGGGGCGGTATTTGGGGGGGGTTGCAGTGATCAGAATAATTCGTAATAATTGATTCTATTGTTTACTTTAAAAAATTCAGATTGCAGTGCACCACAACCAAGCTCGATCAAACACTTTGAAGTGAATAGGCGGGAAACGCCGTTACGAAGCTCTGTCAGCGCTGAGCTCTCAGAATCTCGCGCAAACGCTGCTGGGAAAAGCAGCCGCGCGAGTGGCGGCTTCGCGCCTGTTATTTTAAAAGGAGGGCGTGCCACAAAATACGACACGCGACGCAAGAGATCGACGGGAAACACTGCGCCCTCCGCGCTCTTTATATAGGGGCGGAGGGAGGGGCGTGGCTTGTTGTAGGTTCTGCGTGCGCCTTGGAGGCGCGTGGAGGAACTCATGTTGGTGGTGGCCATGAAGGAGACGAGCGAGTAAGGCGGGAAGGGGGCGGGGCTTCGGTGGGGCGTGCTGGACGTGGCGATGCTCCTTGTCTAGTTTGCGGGAGAAAAGACCCGTTGGCATTGGGAGGGATTCTAAGTAGCTGTCTAGAAAACTGCGCTTTAGGTGTTCTCGGTGCTCTTTAGTTCCAGAGAAGGGGTTGCCCTGTTTTCCATTCTGAGGTTTTTACAAACTGTTGGAGAATAGAGTTTTGCCAGCCCTGCTTTGTGCTTCACTCCTGGAAGTTGTAACTTCGGGGGGTGCCTGCCTGCCTGCCTCTGTGGATTTCTGGTTGCTAGTTTTCTGCAATTACTAGCTTTCTGCTACAGAAGTCTCTATCTTTATTTACTGCATGTATATATCCTTTCTCCAAGGAGCTCAGGATGATGATCCCGGTCCTATGCTGTCTGCCCTCCAATTTTATTTTTGCAATAATCCTGTGGCTGAGTAGGGGTTTGAACTCTGGTCTTACTTTAGCCCTAGTTTATTTTGTTTGCTTTTCATGTTTTTATGCTGCCTTTCCTCCTAGGAGCTCACAGTGGTGTACATGGTTTCTTCCCTCCCTTTGTCCTCACAACGACCCTGTGAGGTAGGTTAGACTGAGAGATAGTGACTGCCCCAAGTCAACCAGGAAGCTTCATGGCTGAGCCAGAGACTTGAACCTGGCTCTTCCAGGCTTGAGTCCAGCACCAGAACCACAGCACCATCCTGACAGTCTAGGTCAGCATTCTAACTGCTGAAGGATTCCATCTCTGTTATGATAATGTGTCTGTCAGTGGTTCAGCCCTGGTTAGCAATTTGGTTTCCTAGGGCTGCTTTGATACTTGAGCTGGGGGGGAGCTGCCAAGTCCCCACCTCCCAAAAGAGTCCACTGCCAGGTGTGGCAAGTTCTATTTTCAGCCCTTGGGTGACAGCTAAAAGGCTGGTTGGTATCCGCAGAAGAGGATTAGATTAGACCAGAGGCCTCCATTTACATTGCAACGTAAACAGATAGGTCTCTGCCCCAAAGCATCTACACCTTCACTGTCTAAACCTGTTTCTAACCATTTAGAAGTCTAAACGTTTCAGTCTAACCCTACACTGGAGAGGGTTGAGTATGAGAGGAAAGGAGTTCCCTACCTTTCAACCTTTACTCTTGGTTTTTTGGGGGTGAATTCTGGGAAACGTTTTTCTACTCTGTTCTCTCTCTTGTGTGTGCCCGTGTAGTTATTTGGAAGTGAGGCCTGTTTGAGTTCAAGACGGCTTGAGAACACATCCCATGTGATGGTGGGATAAAAATATCAAATTGATTAACTTTCAGAAAAATTGTGCATATAATACGATTGTAGCATTGTTGCTGAGAACAGGTAGCACTTGTATAGTACTATAGGCTTTAAAAGATTTTCCCTCAAGGAGTTATAAAAAGTTGATTCTTTGGTCATTAAGTGCTTCTACCATGCTCCTTGGATGAGGTGGTTGCTACCAGTTGACACTTCTTGCTGTGAGGGAGCTGCATGCTGGTTCTTCTGTCTCTGCCTTTTCACTTTGCCAGTTCATCCCCTTCGTAGTTGCCTTTGACAGAGTCACTCTAGCCTATGTTTCTGAGCTGCTTTTGCATATGATGCTGTCATTATCCTCTCCTCCATCCTTGCCCTTTAAAGATGCATTTATTGCCTGGGAAGTGGTGGCAGAGAGGAAGGAGATGTGTTCTTTCATCGGCCCTTAAAATCTTCAGATGTGTTTTTATGGAAAACCGCGCAAGACCAGGCTGGTGGGGGGGGGGGGAGAGCTGTTAGCTATCTGGCCGTGTATGTTTTTTTTAGTCCTGTAAAGTAAACAGCAGTCATGGAGGTGGAAACCAGTCTGGATCAGGATCACTGGAGAAGGGTGGGAGTTCAACACTTTGCCTTTGGTTATGATCCCGTTATTGGGATACCTTCTCTCCCCCCCCCCCCCCGTTCTGCTGCAGAAGTGGGACTGCCACTAGCTTTCTCTCCTCCCGCTTTCCTTCCAAATTCCTCCCTGTTAAAAGGGTTGTTTAGCTCTTAAATTAAAGGAACGAGTTGTATAGTGTTGGTTGATGAAGTCTGAATGTTTTTGCATGCATCTTATTCACTAGAGAAGAGTGTTGGAGTGGCTGATGGAACTCACTGAGCTATTTCTTACCACTCTCCATCTCATTCTTACTGTTTCTCTACAGACGCTGGTGTGTGTTTAAAGGAGCGGCACCTAGAAAACTTCAGCTTATATCCTAGCTTGCACTAGTGCTTTTGGTAAAACGGTGTTAGGTTTCTCCTGTGATGAAACTGTTATGTGGTCCTTCAGATGTCAGGGAATTGTATACTAGATTTCCTAAAGTTTGATTTGTTTTCCTAGAAGGTTAGACCATTACAGTAGAAAAGTACTCTGAGTTTACTTTTCCTAGGAATGTCATTTTGAATGCATATGTTGATTGGCTGCATTAATAGCATTTGTTTAGTAGATGTAGTTTTATAAAGCAAGTAGGTAGTTCTGCTGGTATGGGGGGAGCCTCTCATTCTCACCATGTTTAATGCATTTTCCTGGTACAGAAATGTGTTGGAGAATCAGCCGCAAAGGCACTATGGAGTCACTTCTCCAATTAGTTTGGCTGTTCCTCGGGAGATTGATTACCGCTACACTCAGAAGCTAGTGGAAGCCATGAAGCCTTTTGGTGTATTTGAAAGTGAGGACGAGCTGAATCACAGGTAACTAGTATGGCTAGTACAGTTGACCTAAAGCGGTGAACCATTTTGATCCAGGGTTGGCAACCTTCTTTCACTTAGGGACCAGGTATCAGGTCCATCAATTATAAGAAGGCATGTGCGTTTGATACACATGCGCAAACCTCCCGATTACACCATAGAGCTGAGAAAAAAGAGATGGGCATGGCATGGAGAGACGCATACCTGGATAGTAAACTACGTTCCTGCCCTTGGTCTGCTTACACTGTAAGCCTTACAGAGATAGAATTGCAAACTGGAATTCTTTTTTAGGACCACTGTGGGCCAGGTGGATATATATTTTGGGGACTGTGGGCTGGATGCGGCCCGAAGGCTGTAGGTTGCCTACCCCTGATTTTGATGGTTGTAATATTAATATAGTATTAATAGCAGCCAAATTCCAACTGGCCTCATGTTTGGAGATGCTCCCAAATAGCACTTATTAATATTTCTCAAAACTTGGGAAAAATTTTTATTGTGGATAAATATCAACACAGACTAGTACCACTTTAAGTTCTGATCACAATCTTGCGTCCAAAAATGGTTTCTGTTTCTTCTTTATATGGGCTTACAAAAGAGTCTATGAAAGGCTAGTGAGACAGTAACCCCACATCTATCCTGCGATACTGATACTTCCTCTTTGTAAATTGAGTTTCCTTGACCTATGGAAAGGATGCACAAGTAAAACTTATTGTAATGCGAATGGATGTTTTTTTTAATCTCTAGACCAGTGCTACTCAAAAGGTCTGCTATTGCGGGCATTTTTTAAAAATGTGCCACTATACTGTATTCATATAGAGGGGAAGATGAGTGGCAGTCTACAGCACATAGGTCTTCCTGTTTCCTTCTTCTGGCTTCTTGGAGCCTCTCGCGAGGTGTTGTGTCCGTCCAAGTTGCTCAGCAAGCTTTGGGAGACTCTGAGAAGCCGGAAGAAGGAAGCGCCAGGAGACACGCAGACGGGCAACTAGTCCATAGACCATAGTTTTAGAAGCACTGCTGATCTGCAAAGAATATATGTAATATTATGTTGGTACCATTCAGACACCTGTTGGTGTAGTTCAGACACTGGCTAAGAAAAAGAGAAGTTGCTTAGTGCGCTCTTATGTTTAAATGAAATATTTTTAAAATTAAACATGTTAAAAATAGTGATATTAAAATTGGTGAAATTATTATGGCACAAACATCTTAAAGCCATAGCTCAAGTGTTTAGCACTAGGTCTTGTATTGTCATTTAAATTTTTTCCCATCATTGTAGGTTTTTTGTTCTTGGTAAACTAAATAATTTGGTCAAAGAGTGGATTGCAGAAGTTGGTGAAAATAAGGTAAGAGCCTTGCCAAAGTTCCACTCTTCTTAGAAAACAGCTGTCTTGTACTGCTTCTTGAATTCTGTTCTTAGCTAGCAGTTTCTGCAACTGTTCTTTAAAGGGTGGTTTACATTAAAAATTTATGCCCAGCCCACAGGTGTATGCATTTAACTCCAGATTACACCCTTGGGCAAAAATGCCTTAACTCAGTGGACTGCTGACTGTTGTCATGATGCAGTTATCCTCCGCTATGGCAGAAGGGTACAAATTTATTTATTTGAACAATTTTTACTCTTCCTTGCTCCTGCAATGGAGTGCCCAAGGTGTCTTGATGCAGTTATCCTCCGCTATGGCAGAAGGGTACAAATTTATTTATTTGAACAATTTTTACTCTTCCTTGCTCCTGCAATGGAGTGCCCAAGGTGTCTTACAATATATAATAAAATACAATAAGACAAGAATATTAGCAGTGCAATAAAATAACTAAGAAGATAAAAGCAGCATACAATACAAAGAACAGTGCAGATGAAAACAATCAAAAATAGCAGCATAACCCCCCCCCAATTCACGCACTCCCAAAAAGGAAAGCTTTCAAACCCTGCTGGAAAACCCTCAGGGCGGGCACATATCCAGAGGGAAGGAGTTCATAATTGCAGTGCTGTCCTACCTCTTGTTGCCACCCACTTGTTTCAGTCCTAGGCAGCATGTGTGGGAGGGTCCCCCCAGATGCTCTCCAGGGTCAAGCTACTATATATGGAAGGAGGCGGTCCTCCGATACCCTGGACCCGAGCTATAAAGGGCTTTAACACAGCACCTTGAATTGCCTGGAAACAAACCTGCAGCCAGTGTAGGCACAGGAGATGTGGTCCGACAGAATTGAACCACCAAGCGCCTGTGACCACCCAGGCTACTGCATTCTGCACTAATTGCTGTGTCCCTCCAGACAGTCTTCACGGGCAGCCCCATGTAGAGCTCATTGCGGGAATCAATCACCCAAGGCGTGGAATAAATCCGTTCTGTGCTCATGGGGCCCTTTTTTTCACCCCATCCTTCTCTTTGAAGGTGATTGAAATGGCTTTTCAAAACTTCAGCAGTTTCTGTGGCAGCTGCAATCTGTGATGGTGCTTGATAGACTCTTACTGTGGCGTGAACTTCCGTAAAAAAAATTTGCCTCCTTCAGGTGCCTTCATTTGATTCTGTAAATGCACGCAAAATAGAAGTTGCTACAAATTCAAGCATCGATGCTATTGCTTTTGGCTTTTATAACTGCAATTAAAGACGCACACTGGTTGTTCCAAATCCTAATTAAAGACCCCTTTGTACTGAGAAGGTTCTTTTCTCATTGAAGATGGAAAAGACCAGAAGGGCCAGTGTAGGACTGTTACTGTAGTTCTATTTTGTTTTTATATTTATATGCTGTGTTTCTGCTAAAGAACTCAAAGCAATTCAAGATGGTGGTTTTTGATATGTGTTTGATGCTTGAGGTTACTTGCAGTACAGAAGCTCTTCTACTTAAGAACAGGTTAGGTTCTAGGGGTCTGCTTGTAAGTTGTTTTGCTCTTCAGTCCAACATAACTATTATCAGAGGCAAGCATGTTGTGAAATATGGAAAAATATATTAACAGTGGAGTACTCTATTATATAGGCCAGCGGGTGGTGCAGCGGGTTAAACCGCTGAACCATAAGCTGTCGATCGAAAGGTCGGCAGTTCGATTCCCGCGACGGGGTGAGCGCTCGTTGCTTGGCCAGCTCCTGCCAACCTAGCAGTTCCAAAGCATGTCAATGCGAGTAGATAAATAGGTACCGCTTGCGGGAAGGTAAACAGCGCTCCGTGTTCCAGCTGCATGCTACGCGCTGCGGCAAGGAAAGTCATGCCGGCCACATGACCACGGAGGCGTCTTTGGACAACGCTGGCTCTTCGGCTTTGAAATGGGGATGAGCACCACACCCTAGAGTCGGACACGACTGGCCTTAATTGTCAGGGGATACCTTTACCTTTACCTTACTCTATTATATAATCTTGAAAAGCAGACCAACAGGGTTTGCTGGGGCTGGCTGGAATAAGATGGGGAATATTCGGAAATGCTGGGAATGGCTGCTATTGCCATCTATGGATGTATGGCCAGGCATGTTTGAAATTTCTTAAGTTGAATGTTCTTAAGTAGGGGAGCTTCTGTATATGCTTTGTTAGAAGGAGTTATACATATCATTTCCCTTGATAGAGATCATTTGAACATGGGGACAAAAGGGGGACGGGAGAAGAAGCAAGCAAATTTGGGTACTTCGCTCATTATATGAGACAGTTTGGGAAGGAAGGGACGGATCCAGCCACGACAATGGCAGGGGGGTGTCCCAGTCTTGGATCTTCCTTGGAGGCAGCTGGGTAGGATGGCCACTGATAGAAATAGTCATCGTGTTAGCCAAATTGCCTTTATCATTAGGGGAATAGCTTAAATATGGCAATTTGGTAATATACAGGGATCTTCAGACCAGCTATACCAGAGTTGGGCTTCCAGAGTTCAGTTTAAATAATATTGAGGACACACGCGGTTACTTTCCAATATTTACTAGATAGTTAGTCAGATTCATACAAAAATATAATCATACACATCATACAGAGAACTAGGAAACTTAGGTAGAACAACAGAGAATTAGCAGGTTTCCTTGGTTTTGTACATGGGTGATATTTACCTATCCTGGAGGGTAGACTTTGGCTGCGATGCTGTATAGGAGTGATGGCACAGCAGTGGATGAAAGGAGGAAGAAACAAATTGGCTCTGAACTGGACAGGCTCAGCAGTCTGTAGAGACTGAGAAGTAATGCAAAGAGAAGGGAGGGGGGCTGCAGAGAGAGGGGGGCAGAGGAGGGGGGTAAGGAGAACACGATGGAGCAGAAAGAGAGCCTACCAGTACTCCAAAACACGAGAGGAGAGAGAGAGAGAGACTGGCAGGCTGTCTCTACTTTTTATAGGGCCAAACATATCCTGGGGGGCACAAAGAGCACATGGTGGAAGAAGAGGAGGAGGATACCTTAGGCACTTGGGGAAAAATGGGGAGGGGGAAATGGGAGGAATGTACCTTGAATGGACCTCCAGTACACCTCTGGGTAAAACTGTACATAAACAATGGGACGGGAAGAGGGTGATCAGTTTGATGGTCCAGCCATTACAGAGCTGGCCGATTTAATCATGAGACAAAGCAAAGTCTCTGGAAAGTCCAGGATGAGTCATTTCAGGTAGCCTTCTGTATTGTCTTCTTCCAGGAACATATTTAGCATATCAGTGTGGGGGGGAATGCAGAGTAGAGTCTGAGAGCTTCTTGGACACATGGCGAAATGGAGGCTGCTGCTCAGGGTTTCTTTCCCTCATCATGGTTCAACTTCTGGCCTTGGGGAAATCATTACAGCATCTCATAGCGCAGGAACACAAGCACAGCATGACCCTCGCGCTGTGTCACAATACAGTCCGGTCTGGCACATGTTCCATTTTTGCTCTCAACCCTTTTCAAAAAACCTCATGGCAACACACATTTTTCTTTTGGCAACAGTTCTCATTTTGAAAGGTCATGGGGCAACAATCGGAGCATGGATATTGACTCCTTTGTCTCCGTGCCCCCTGAAATCCTGGCACATGCACAAATATTGATGTTTTCATGGTACAGGAGTTTGGCTGTTGTGCAGCATCTATGCAGATCTGAGAAATCTGGAATTTTTAGTGTGCAAGCACACCTGATGCAACATCGCATCCTTCTGAGAAGTGGGCTGCTTATGCTAAGAACCAAAGCTGCTGAACAGCTTTCTCATCACTTTTTAATACATGTTGTGTTAGCGGAGATTTCTGAGATAAAATATTTGCAACTCTTCTTTAACAGAACCTCCCGTCTTCAATTTTATCAAGCTCTCTTGGCAAAATTTTCACATTTGGTTCCTATCGGCTTGGAGTTCACACAAAAGGTACAGTAATCAGTCTTGACTCATGAATTGGCTAGTCTTGAGTGACGCTACCAATTCCGGTTGTGACTTTTTTTCTCTCGGTAGGTGCCGATATAGATGCACTTTGTGTTGCCCCTAGACATGTGGAAAGATCAGACTTCTTCCAGTCATTCTTTGAAAAGCTAAAGCTCCAAGATGGTATCAGAAACTTGAGAGTAAGTTTCTTGAGTCATTTGGTCCAGTTTGTGTGTGTATATGCAACTGGATTGAGACGTATAAAATTATGCATGGGATGGATAGAGAAGATAGAGGGAAGTTCTTTTCCCTCTCGCACAACACCAGAACCAGGGGTCATCCACTAAAACTGAGTGGCGGGAGAATTAGAACATATAAAAGGAAATATTTCTTCACCAGTGTGTAATTAATCTGTGGAAGGCCTGGATGCCTTTAAATTAGACAGAGGCTAGGTAGAGCCTTTTCCTCCATAAAAGTTCATCACAGGTTACAAGCCATGATGGGTATATGCAACCTCCTGGTTTTAGTAGTAGGCTATCTCTTAATGCTAGTTATACAGGTGGTGACAGGATACACAGGTATCTTGTTGTCTTGTGTGCTCCCTGAGGCATCTGGTGGGGCCACTGTGAGATGCAGGAAGCTGGACTAGATGGGTCTTTGGCCTGATCCAGCAGGGCTGCTCTTATGTTATGGATTACTCACTAGTAGCTGAATGTGTGAGCCATCTGCATTGACAAGCAATGTGTTTAAAGTATTTATAATGTTATGAAGCTACTTTTATACTCTCCTATGGCCAGCGGGTGGCGCAGCGGGTTAAACCGCTGAACCATAAGCTGTCAATCAAAAGGTCGGCAGTTCGATTCCCGCGACGGGGTGAGCGCTCGTTGCTTGGCCAGCTCCTGCCAACTTAGCAGTTCCAAAGCATGTCAATGCGAGTAGATAAATAGGTACTGCTTGCGGGAAGGTAAACAGCGCTCCGTGTTCCAGCTGCATGCTATGCGCTGCGGCAAGGAGAGTCATGCCGGCCACATGACCATGGAGGCGTCTTCGGACAGCGCTGGCTCTTTGGCTTTGAAATGGAGATGAGCACCACACCCTAGAGTCGGGCACGACTGGACTTAATTGTCAGGGGTCACCTTTACCTTTTTATGTCCCTACCACAATATTGATCACTCTGACCTCATGCTGTCTACATGGCTGCAACTCTCCAAGATGTTGACCTGAGTCTCTGTTCTTGAGCACTGAAAACAGTTACCTGGTGTGCTTTTTAGAACATGCATAACATGTGCACACAGAGAAAATCTGTTGTGTGTGCAGAGTCTGAGTGTGTGCAGAGCCAGTGGCACAGCTCAATAGTTGAGCAGATAAGACAGGATTGTAAAACTTCCTTTTGAAATAATAGCTTTTCTCTCCTTCCTGCAGGCGGTAGAAGATGCTTATGTCCCAGTAATCAAGTTTGAATTTGATGCTATTGAGGTAAAAAGATGTCGACTTTGTTAAAAACACCGTGTGTATAACTTGTGGAATTCATAGCCACAAGATGCGATGGCAGTAGAAAAGTCCATCACAGGTTACAAGCCATGATGGGGATAAGCAATCTCCTGGTTTTAGTAATAGACTATTTCTTTGTGCCAGGTGCAAGGGAGTGGCAACAAGATACAGGTATCTTGTTGTCTTGTGTGCTCCCTGAGGCATCTGGTGGGGCCACTGTGAGATACAGGAAGCTGGACTAGATGGACCTTTGATCCAGCATTATGTTCTTATGTAGAAGGGGATTAAACAAACTCATGAACCATGTACATAGATATCGGATATCTGGATTTAAAAACCATGTAAAAATCTTCATGTTAAAAACGAGTCTAAAAACACTAACAATAGTTTTAAAAACAAGTAAAACAGTTAAAACACGGTCATAACGTTTCATCCACGAATCTGTGGACCTCTTCAGGTGAACAGCTAAGAGCTGTGAGATGTTAACGCAGATGCTGCCAGGTCGTCATTAAAATAGTAAAAAGGGCGCAAAAGGGTGAAGATGCGAAAGCCCTTCGTGCCTTTTTACTATTTTAATGATGACCTGGCAGCGTCTGCGTTAACAGCTAAGAGCTCTTAGCTGTTCACCTGAAGAGGTCCACAGATTCGTGGATGAAACGTTGTGACCGTGTTAACTGTTTTACTTGTTTAAAACTGTTTAGTGTTTTTAGACTTGTTTTTAATGTGTTTTTACATAAAGATTTTTACGTGGCTTTTAAACGCGGATATCCAATATCTATATACATTGTAACGGGCCATGAAAACATTTGACCTTTTCATGAAGAACAGTCTGTCGCTAGCTGTTGGTCATGGTGGCTATATGGAGCCTTCATGTGTAGAAGCAGGATGCCACTGAATACCAGTTACGGGGGGGGGGGGGCGGCTATTGCCTTCATATAGTGGCACAGCTGGGTGGGTGGGACAAATATTCTTGTGTGAATATGAACAGCCTCTGCAAATGGTGCTGGTATGTACACTGGCATCACTGCAGGGGGGGCGGAGCTCTAAGTTCCTCCGTGATCCGAGCCCCCTGCGCGTTGTTTTCACCGCTTTGAATGGTTCGAAAGGCGCGGGGGCCGGGCGCTTTGTTCCTCCGTGTAACGGAGGCTCGGATCACGGAGGAACTTAGAGCTCCGCCCCCCCCTGCAGTGACGCCAGTGGGTATGTATCCCTGTGTGGAGCCTTCATATGGTTGTAACTGAGAGATGCACAGGAAATAGTACCCTGACACATCTGTGGGGCACCCCCAAAAGGCATTTCTCCTACCCTAGAGCAGGTTGCTTAGACTTTCCAGTATGCCTGACGTTTGGTAGCGCAAGCTGTTAGAAAAGGTGGCTGCTGAAAGACTGTCATTTCTTACCTCTTTAGATCGACCTTGTGTTTGCACGACTGGCGCTGCAGACAATTTCTGATAACCTTGATCTTCGGGATGATTCGTGCCTGAGGAGCCTCGATATAAGATGTATTCGGAGCTTAAACGGTAACCTTTTATTTCTCCAAAGGCCTTAATGTGGCTCCCCCATCAGCATTTTATCTTTGAAGTAAGCCTGTGAGGTAGATTAAACTAAGAGGAAGTGATTGGCGTAAGAATATCAAGTGACCCACTACTCAAATAATTGGTACCTAGAGGTGTATGCTGCTGAATGCACTTTTATTAATGCTTCAAAGATTGTTTGTTTGGTTGAATGAGGCTTTGCCTTTTATCTATACAGTCAAATTTTTTGAAGTACCCCCTGTGCCAATTAATTAATTAGCAATTAATTAATGTAATAAAATGTAAAATTTAATTATTAAAATTACTCGGCTTACACTGTTAGCTCTGGAAATCACTGCTTTCAATTGCTTCCTGGTTACTCAATTTTTGCCACCCCTTTTATTTATTTTTTTAAAGAAAATATCACCACAGGTCTCCCATCCAAAAACGAACTAAGGCAATTCCTGCTTGTCTTTCTTAAGACAGAGAACCAGCTCAATTTGCCATGAGAGCAGAATCCTCAAGAAGAGGAGCCAGGAGCCCAGGAGCAGATCTAAAAGAAAATAGAACTAAAATAGCCCAGAATCACAGCTCAACAGCAGATAGGGGGAAAGTGAAAGCGAAAGTCAGGAGAGCAGCTAGTTTGCAGCCCCAGCATCGAAAACCCAGCGCATAAATTGAACCAGCCAGTAGGAAAGCACTTAATTTGCATTCCACTCAAAGCCTTTTGGGAGCAGTCTGGGGGGAGAGAAGGGGTGGTTTTGTTGCACAAGAATCTCTTCTGTTCACTGTCAATTCTTCTCCCTCTCTCACAACACCAGAACCAGGGGACAAGCACGAAAATTGAGTGGAGGGAGAGTTAGAACGGACAAAAGAAAAGATTTCTTTACCCAGCGTGTAATTCATCTGTGGAACTCATTGCCACAGGATGTGGTGATGGCACCTGGCCTAGATGCCTTTAAAAGGGGTTTGGATAGATTCATGGAGGAAAAGACCATCACAGGTTACAAGCCATAAGCAACCTCCTGGTTTTAGAAGTGGGTTTTCTCTGTGCCAGGTGCAAGGGAGTGGCAACAGGATGCAGGTCTCTTGTTGTCTTCTGTGCTCCCTGAGGCATCTGGTGGGGCCACTGTGTGATACAGGAAGCTGGACTAGATGGGCCTTTGGCCTGATCCAGCAGGGCTCTTCTTATGTTCCCCTTTTCAGTAAGAAATTGGGGACTATTTAGTCAGAGAGAACTTACTCAGTTAGTGTCACCCTAACTTGGATGCAAATGCTAGAGAGAGGTTGATGTAGAGATTTGGCAGAGGTTTTTTTTTTTGTATGGGAGCCCTGTGAGTCAGTTAGCCGGGAGTGGATGCCAACTCACAGCTGATCGCAGCTGATAAGGCAAGCAAGCTGCGTACCCCCGCCAGTCGGTATGCATACCACAGGTTGGGAACGCCTGGTATAGTGCTTAATACTGTGCTGCAAATCAGGACTTCCCTGGTTTGAACCTTGCTTTTGCCGTGAACGCACTAGGTGGCCATAGGCAATCTACTCCTTCTCAGCCTCAGTCTTCCCTGTCTGCAAAAGGGGGATAATAACTTTACAGCATTCCTGTAAGGACAAACATTAAGATAATACATGTGAATAAATGCATGCTCAACTGAACTACAAAAAACAGCTTAAAGTTGTTCTGTTATAAGTCATTTCATTTTAAAGTTGTTGAGGGAAAACAAATCAATTCCTGGCCAGGGCCACATTCTCCCCATGTCTGCGTAGGTTTTCTCTGACCCGGAAAGCTCACTTTTATTTCAGTGTTTAATATTAGAAATGTTTTGGGTCTTTAGAAGTTTGATGTTTTTGGGACCAGAAATATGCCATAAACTCTTGTTTATGTATGTCAAGTTGTTGTTGTTGTTGTTAAGTCGTGTCCGACCCTTTGTTATCCCGTGAACCACATCCCGCCAGGCCTTCCTGTCCTCCACTATCTTCCTGAGTTCGCTCATTTTCATGTTTGTTGCATCGGTGATGCTGTCTAACCATCTCATCCTTTGCCTTCCCCTTCTCCTTTTGCCTTCAATCTTTCCCAGCATCAGAGTCTTCTCCAGAGATTCTTCTCTTCGCATTAGGTGGCCAAAATATTTGAGCTTCAGCCTCAGTACCTGTCCTTCCAGGGAACAGTCAGGGTTGATTTCATTTAGGATTGACTGATTTGATCTCCTAGCAGTCCAAGGGACTCTCAGGAGTCTTCTCCAGCACCACAGTTCGAAAGCATCTATTCTTTGGCGCTCAGCCTTCCTTATGGTCCAACTCTCGCAACCATACATTGCTACTGGGAACATATTCGTCAGAAGTGGGTTTCATCAGTCCTTTCTTTGATGCCTTTCACTTGTCTTCCTTGTATCTATTGTCGGAAGAGAGAGCATGCTAGATCCAAAGGCCTTTTTTAGATATTTGATGGGTTTTAAGAAATTGGAACTAGGACGTGCCAAATTAATTACTTTTATCCCGAGCTCTTTCCAGGGAGCTCATGGAAGCCTATGTGGTTCTTTCCTCTTTCTCTTCCCCCCCCCCCAACCAGCACTTTCTTTGAAACAACCCATTGAGGTAGATTAAGCTAAGAGGAGGTGATTGGCCCAAGGACATCATGTGAAACTGACTGGAGATCTCAACTTGAGTTGTCTTGGTCCTTTAACTGCATATCAGTCTGCTTTTGAAACTTCTGCAATTTCAAAAGTAGCTCACCATGAACAAATGTCTCTCTTGAGCACATGGGATTGACTGGGTGGCTCTTTGAATCTGGCCACAGTGTGGGCCAGGTAGATCTAGCATTTCTGCTTGGCTGTCTGTCCAAACATGCTGTGCAGGATGACTTACCTCATGCAAAATGAGAGCCTCGTTCTGCACCACATCTGTCTTTGTGTTAAAAGCTTGCTGCCTCTTGGTAGGCTGGTGCCTTTAGTTTAATGTGAAGGCTTAACTTTTGCTGGCAGGTTGCAGAGTCACTGATGAAATACTTCATTTAGTACCAAACAAGGAGAACTTCAGGCTGACGCTCAGAGCAATTAAACTGTGGGCAAAACGTAAGTACTTAATACATCAAATTTTGTGGTGTCGGCCTCTAAGCTTAATAGTCCTTGAAATGACTCTTAGGCTAAGCCAAGTGAGCTTGTCACATATGCATGTTGCCTTAGAATCTGCATAATGGCGAGTATGCTGCAAATTCTAGGGATCTGTCTTTTCTATAAACAAGTTTGTGTCTAATGGCTGAAGAGAAATGCCTGGAAATATAAGCACTATTCGGGCAAGTGCACAAAACCAAATTGGGATCTAGTGGCCAGTAGAGCGCCAATATGTGGCATGTTGCGAGTCCATCTCCCCGTTGTTCAAAGACATAGTCTGATCCTTTTGTAGGGATGGGGATGCAAAAAGACCCAGATGCACAGTAGCTGTTTGCACCTTAAACTACAGCTGGCACCAAGCTTTTTGCAATGATCAAGAAGCAGATTTCTCCTTCAACCTGGTTTCTAAGAAAAATATTGCTAGCTCTAAAATTTTGCAGACTCCCCCCCCTTTTCTTGCCTCACTTGTTGCAATGTAAGCTTTCCAGTCGATAGTGGTTCTATAAAATGTCTTTTGATAGCAGCCAAGAATATGGCAGAACAGTGCTTTTATAACGCAGTAGATCCATTCAGAGTATAGGACTGCTATTGGCAGTAGTAGCTAAATGGACTTTGGTGGACAGAGGCAGTACACTCTTGAAAATTTGATGCTGGGGACATAAAGCAGGTTGAGGAAGGTCACCATCTCCATGCCCTGCTTGTGAGCACTCAGAGGTTTTTGGCTGGTGCATGCATAAAACAGCATGCTGCATTGGATGGACCTTGGCCTGATGCAGCCAAGTAATTCTTAGGTTCTTACCAGTTTAATAAATAGAGCATAAGAGTCTTGACTTCACTGCAAGGTTACAGATGAGATTCGTGAACCAAAACTGAGATTTATTCTTCACTTTGGGGCAGTGACCAGTTGCAAAAAGGAGGGGAAATGACTATTGTCTGGCATCAGTATTGCTAGGGCTGTGTGAGTAACTCGGGAGTAAAATTATAGGTGGGTGCATGATCACTTTTTCTTAAGGATAGCATGTTTGGTGAACTATGGCTTGGGTGATGTGCCATAATCCCTTATTGTGAGAATGTATGTAGTTAAATGTGTGGATAGAAATTATTTATCTAAAGATGCATACTTCTTCCAAATGTGTGTGTATTTGTGGGAGCCCTGGAGATGTGCCAGAATTATCCCAAACACTACATCCCATGCCAAGCTCTTCAGTCGAAATTGCATCTTGGCTGCTCATCTAATCTCCTTGCAGGGATGTTTGCAGATCAATATCAAGGAGCTTTCATGCATGGTTGCAAGTGTGTGTGTGTGTGTGTGTCACACAGAGCGAGACACACACACACACACACACACACAGAGCGAGAGCGAGCGCTATGCCTTTGCTAGATGAGCGCTATGCCTTTGCTAGATGAGCAGAGGAAAGTTAACATGGAATGCAGCTCACTCCTTTGTAGAAGGAAGGAAATGGGTGCCACAAGGGGGAGCCATTTGAAAAGCAAAACGTGTGTCTGAATCCAAACCTGGAGGCCAATTATGTACTACACTAGCTGTAAAGTTAAGCAATACTTGAAAGAATTTGCTTAGATATTCTCTGAGTGTCTGGTGCAGTTTCATATAGGTATTTGGGTTCTCCTAAGTATTAAGAAAAAAACGAATAAGTTTATTGAAATGTGTGATGCTGATCAGTTCTCTTGCTGTCCTATTTTGCAGCAGGAGGTAGGGAGAAAGGGTGCTAACTTGAAATAAAGGACTTTAAATGCAGAGGAAGAAACCTGAATTCCAAATGTCTACCCTAGGGCGTGGGATTTATTCCAATGTGCTGGGATTTCTTGGTGGTGTTTCCTGGGCCATGTTGGTGGCAAGAACATGCCAGTTGTACCCAAATGCTTTGGCATCAACGCTAGTTCACAAATTCTTCCTGATTTTTTCCAAGTGGTAAGTATCTGATAGGCTGTCATGATTCATAGCTCATATGAAACAATCTTATATGGGCAGAGCAGCATAATCGGGTCTGTGGCCTGCAAAACATTGCCTGCTAGTTATAACTTAGTGGTAAAGTAACCATGAAATTGTACATTTCATGATGCAATACTCCTAGAATCCATCCCAGAAACCTCAAGGCTGACTGTGGTAAATGTGTCTTTCTCCTTTCATCCCAGTTGGTTCTGCAAAGATGTTTGCTTGGGCTGGAGAGTCCATTGAGAAGCTGCTGATCTTGATTCTGAGTGACTTATTATGCTTTGCCTTCTGTAGCTTCATGCACAAGTACAGGTGGGCCCCCATCCGTTCCAGGCCCCTCCGTGGATACTTGAAACCGTGGATAAGAGCGAACCCCCCCTCCATGGTTTCCTGAGCCCCCCCCACCCTGCCTCCCCTGCAGGCAGGCATGCTTGCCCCCCAAGCTCTTATTTTTCTTCCAGCAAGCTTTGTTTCTTCCTTAAAACAAACAGGGAAGCAGCCTCCATTGCAGGCAAGTAGAACAAGACTAAGTCCTAGAGAGGCTCTGCAAGGTTTCTGTTAACCTTGTAGAGCCTCTCCAGTACTTAGTCTCCTTCTACTTGCGTGTAATAAGTTTACTGTTTCTTTAAGGAAGAAACGAAGCTTACTGGGAAAAAAGTAAAAGCCTGGGGGGTCCCCACGATCTGTGGATAACTGAAACTGTGGATAGTGAATCAGTGGATATGGGGGGCCACCATGAAACTGTATTTCAAGTAAGAAGCATACTTTCCATTGCTATATAGGTATCTTCCTGAAATAAACATTTAGGGCAATGGAGGTTGATCAAGTTAACTCCCATGATAGCTAAACAAAGCATGTATTTGACAGTTTCATTTTATAGCCCATCTTCTGCACTCAAAGCAGCGTAATAAGAAATGGACTGTTTCGAATGGAGTTACTGAACATAGTGCCCATTTTATAACTGATTGGCTACTACTAACTCAAAGCCGTGGAAAATAGGAGGGGAAAGTCCTATACAATATTGTCCTGGGATCCTATGACCCTCATCCTGAGGATCCCTATCCCACTCCCACCTGAGTCAGTCTCCAGTTTCCTAGCCCTCTCCTCTCACAAGAGCGGGTAGTCCACCCCAACACAAACCTCAGGCCAAAAATTAGGACTCTCATTATACCCCAAAAGATCTTGGAGGTCCATGTCTTTGTAGCATGGACAAGGAACCTTTTTTGCTTCTTCCCTCAGGGAGGGGGTCAGGAGCAGGCTGCAGTCTTGAGCACTCGCGCCCGTCCTCCACTGTCCTATCTACAGGGAGAGAGGAATGCTTTAATGGGAAGAGCCTGCAGTTCTTTGAATGTGAGGTCTTGTTACCTCAAGAGATGAAACCCTCTTAAACTCATGCATAATTTACAGTGCAATCCTGACTAGGATCTGGCCAGCGGCCCATGGCTGCCTGCCAGATCCTGTGCACCGGCAGCCAGCGTGGCCGCCGGGTGGGAGGTCTACTCAGGGAAGGGGACGCTTGTCCCCTTCCCCGAGTGTAAACGGAGGCTGCCCAGATGGACCTCCTCGGATTTCCGCCAGTTATTTTGCTGGCAGAAGTAAGAGGAGGCTGTGTAAAGGCCTCAGTGCCCGACAGGGGTCAGGATATGGCCAAAGGCTGCCCCCCTTCCCCTCCTGGGCCAATGGCCACCCTCCCTCACCCTGCGATCCGCCTGCCTGCCGAATCCTGTCCTACCTGGGTCTGGTGGCCGGTGGGAGCTCCATCTTCGGAGCAGCCTTCCCTGCTCTAGAGTAGTCAGAAAGGCGGGGTATCTTTAAATAAATAAATAAATGTGCTTTACGGCACATTTGCGACTACTCCCTGTGCCAGAACACTTGTTCCGGCGCCGGAGTTTACTTGAGGATTGGGCTGTTAGTCTTAACTAGTATAACTTGAATCTGGTTTTTTGTGGTGTAGAACTCCTACCAAACCTGTTTGGTTTCCTGCACGTGTGATAATGCAAACCTTGTTTCCTGGTGTCTGAACTGGTAAGAGTAAGACATGCAGATTCCTAGGCTGTAGTAAACAGCCTGTATCTGAAGGAGGAGGAACAAGAATGGCAGCTGTGGGCTACCTTAGCTCCATATCTTCTACAGCCTGTTGTCATTGGTCTTTCTCTTGCAGGGAATGGCCAAATCCAGTCTTGCTGAAACAACCGGAAGAGAGCAATCTCAATCTGCCAGTCTGGGACCCCAGGGTTTGTAAAGCATGCTGTTTTGAAGTGGGTCTGTCTTTCTCCGCAGTTCTGTCTGAGAACTGCAGCCTTGAGGGGAGGAAGCAAGGAGGGACTTGCCCCAAGCTCAGCTTGAGAGTCATGTTGCCTCCCAACTTCCCCACAATAGCAATGGCGCCCCTGCCAAATGTGCCCCAAACACGGATGTCCTTATGAGAACACAAACCAGCCACATTCAATCCTTATTCCAGTTGGTAAGACAGGCTGTTACGCTATTATAAATTGGGTTGGGAGATTAAGGTGGCTAGTGGCTTGCCTCGGGCCAACCAGTCAGTTCATAGATGAAGTACGGTTTCAGAGTGGGCTGTTTCCAGTTCATGTTCTTAACTATCTTGCTACATCAGCTCTCTGTTCAACGTAACCCTTCATGTATTGCAGGTGAATCCATCTGACAGATATCACCTGATGCCCATCATCACACCAGCCTATCCACAGCAGAACTCCACATATAATGTGTCTACTTCAACCCGAACGATAATGGTCGAAGAATTCAAACAAGGTAATGCATTTATGATCGCCCAGCATATCCTCTCTCTTCCCCAGATACTCTACCCTTGGCAGCCACCAGTTGGACAAGAGGGGTAACGGTATAAGGAGAGAGCTGGCGTAGCATAGTGGCTAAGACACGGAGCTGGAAGTTAGGGCTTCTTTGGTTGGAATCTTGCCTGTGTCCTGAACTCAGTAGGTGGCCTTATGCAAGCGTCGGCCTCGCCTCCACTTCCGTATGGGGAATACTTGCCTTCCAAGGTAGTTCTAAGGATTGCATCGAGACAATACAAGGTTATTCAAAAAGGATGGTGCAAAAGTAAAGCTGATTTATTCTTAAATGAACTGACATACCACAACCGCCAGGACCTGAAAAGAGAGAAACTGTCCAAGTTTCACATGCTTGTTACAGATGTTCGATGTGGGCACTTGCTACCTACAATGGGGCAAGGGGAGCAAACAGCTGCAGTCTCCTCATAAGGAGACTGCGTCTGTCACGCGGGGCATTGGCGCCGCCCCATTGTAGCTACGCAAGTGCCCATATCGAACATTTGTCATATGCATGTGAAACTTCCTTTTCATGTCCTGATGGTTGTGGTATGTCAGTTCAGCGTTAACTTCTGCACCATCCTTTTTGAATAACCCTGTACATGTGTGGGGCTGGCCTGCTACTGAGGTGTGGTGATGTGGCTGCCTCTGGCTGCAGACTGGGCTGCCCCATCTGCTCTGGCTGCAGACTGGGCTGCGCCCCCTCCCCTGACTCTGCACCAGCAGTGCATCAGCCCTGGTCATTGTGCTGCTTCTCCTCCTGTTGGTTCTGTTCATATCCCAGTGGATCCTATGGACATGGAGCTACTTACAGCAATTTCTGTATGTTCACAATCCTTCCCCAAGGGACTCCGTCTAGAATTAATAGTCTGGAACAGTGTTTCTCAAGCTGTGGGTAGGGACCCACTTGGTGGGTCACGACCTGATTTCTGGTGGGTCCCAGGTGATGGAAAGATCAGATAAGCAATTGTCACAAACCCTGAGGCTATTCAAAAAATCAGCTGCTAATTGCCTTTCAAAGAGCTGAGCTCATGAAGTTTGCAAGATAGCTGCTAATTACTCTACGAACAGCTGAGCTCCTGCAGTTTGCAAGGAGCTGAGCTCCTGCAGTTTGCAAGCTTAAGTGGGTCTTGGTGCTAAAAAGTTTGAGAACCATTGGTCTGGAAGAATAAAAGTGGCCAAAATGACGTAAGCATAAAGTATACTTTTTAAAGAGAAAAGAGCTCAGTCCTAAGCAGAGTGTTGACATGGTCTCGACATCTGCTGGCCTCCTAGGCAGAGGTCTAAACTCCAGGTCCTGGAATGCTGCTCCTCTTCCAGCACCAGAAGCATCAACTGGGGAGTGTAGAGTAGTGGCCTAGAGAGCACCTATGGGGGGGGGGGGGAAGGTTGTACACTTCTTCTGTCTTTAAAAAGTTGCAGAAAGAGGAGGCAGCAGTGCTAAGGTGAAACAGGTGGCATCAGGTAGAGTGTAGGCTGTGGATCCAGATCCATCCAAGGGCCCACCTGGCCAGACTGACCCCGTAAACCTCAGTACTGTGGCAGTGCCCAGTATACCATCAGGAGATGGGGATTGCCATGGAGATCCCAGTGCATGGATTTGCCCAGAGTCCCCAGCAGCCTGGTGCCAGCACTGGGCAGGGGAGCGGGTGCATGTGCATGCTTCCTCTCTTGGCTAGGCGCCATAGGGGGAGAGCATGGCACTGCCCAACAGGGTGACAGATGGATCAGAACAGGACATGCAACTTGCTGAGCTTCCTTGGGTACAAGGATGACAAATGGCCACTACCTGATTGAGTTCAGTGCATGTGAAGAGCTTTCCATCCTCAAAGTGCCATATAAATTTTTTTATTTAAAGAATTTTTACCCCGCCTTTCTCCTGTTAAGGGCAATCAAGGCGGCTTGAATCAAGAAATGCATTCTTCTTATTCTGTGAACTTGTGTCGGAAGCCCTCTAAATGCAGGTTCTATATATGCAAGTAATCTCTTGATGGGACAGTCATTAAGGGATGAACATGCATGTGTGAACGTCCCTCAGAGTGTACAAAAAGGGGTGGTAGGAACAAGAAACTGAGTGTCCTTCAGAATAGCAAGGTGTTGTGTGAAAACCTTTTTACAACATAATTGCCTCATCTTTTTTCTTTCAGCTGGAAAGCTGAAAGTGACTTTCAGTCAAAACAGTAAAATCAGACTATATCAAAATATAATCCATCAGTGATGGAATGGAACATCGGCAGAGAGCCAGGCAGTGCATCAAATAAAGTAACACCCAGAGAAGTGGCCACCTCTGGGACTCCAGCCTGATATTCCCACTAACGTCCAGTATAATGCAACCGCCAACCTGACTTTGCTGTGTATTTTCCAGTCTCTGTCTCATTTCTCCTTCTCGGGGGTAGGGAAGTACAGCGATGTGCCAGTGCTAGATGAAAGCAGGAAGAAGAGTTCCGTGCCATTTGTATTACCTAGTAACTATGCGGGGGAGCATCTCGCGTGCCCCCAACCTGTGGCCCGAGTACCCCTAAGGATACGCGTACCACAGGTTGAGAACCTCTGATCTAGTTGGCATGAAGAGTAAAACTGGCCAAGTTAGATTAGTGAGAAATTGTGGTTCTTCTCTCTCCCACACTTTCTGGATGATGGTGGAGACCAAGGGATGGGTGCCTATGATTTTTGATTAGACAGTGTGTGCATCTCTAGAGTTTGCAACTTCTGTCTATTTCTGGTTCCTGTCTTGGTGCTACAAGTTGTGCTGTAATGGCTGCGCCCCTTCCCAGTCCTGCAAGCTCTGGTCCTCTGAAAGTGCTCCAGGAATATAGTAAATGAATTTGTTCTAATCGCAAGATCTTCAGAAGCACTCATAAGAGTTTTATGTATTAAAACAGGTCTTATGGTCACAGATGAGATTCTCCAGGGAAAATCAGACTGGCCGAAGCTGCTTGAACCACCTAACTTTTTCCAAAAGTACAAGTATGTGAGAGACTACTTGAATTTTCAGAATCTTACACTCTTTGTTGAAAAGGAAAGCCATTTTATCTCCTTTAATCTCAGTTTTCTTTCCTATAGTCTTTAAATGAGCTCCTCATAAGAAGAAATCTTCAAATATGGCAGTCAACTATCTTCTGAAGAGAACTGGAGCATGCTAGCTTGCCTGAAAACTAAGACTTGAAACTGTAGTTTTAGTGCTTCTCTTTAAAAAAAATCAGCCTACTGCTAATATGTCTAAACAGAGAATCTACTTTTCTGTCACTTTTAGGTTGCCTTTGTTGATGAACGTAGTATATTTAGGTGGCCAGGGGGATTAATGCATTGTCTCTTGCCGCTAGCTAGCTTGTATATTTCTAAACATCAATTTAAAAAATATAGTGTGAGTTGCCCAGCAAACTTAGTGAAAACCTGCAACCCTTTTTCTGAAGCTCACAGACTTGACTGCCATGGCACTTTTGCTAGTTAGTGGCAGCCCTGTGCTTGATGGGGGGTACAGAGGCAGGGTGGTGCACTAGGACCTTGGGGGCAGGAAGAAGAGGTGCAGATTCATAACGCAACTTCTTTGGGAGGGGAAGCTAATTGCAGGTTGTGCAGCTAGGAAAGACTTTGCAGAAGACATGGGTGTGAAGGAAGTGTTTAAGCAGAGATGGAAATTGTCTAGCATGTGAGAATATTTTATACTACAGTGCTGATATTGGATTCATTTTAACAATCAACTTCCTTTCTAGGCATTACATTGTACTAACTGCCCACTCCTCCACTGAAGAGCACCATTTGGAATGGTAAGTCTTTATAAATACTGATATAATCCTGATATTGGGTTTAGCATAATTGGCATCCACACAGCTGTGTGGTTAATTTACTTAGTTTAATTAGTTTGCTCGAGTTGCAACTTATGAATGGATTGACACACCACATTAAGGCATTTTTACCCAAGGGTGTATATATGTAACAGGAGTTAAATGTGTACACCTGTGGGCTGGGAGGAAATATATATATTTGCCAGGAAATATATACACATTTTACTCCTGTTACGTATATACACCCTTGGGTAAAAATGTCTTAATGATGTGGTGTGTCAATCCATTCATAAGTAAGTTGTAAGTGGGGCTGTATGCACTCTGCACTTAAAATTCTACACCCAAGCAATCCAAATTCTGTGCCAAAAAAGGCTTCTTCAATCTGCATACATCATGCAACTCGAGCAAACTAATTCTACAACTTTTACTTCCTTGCATGACGTACTCTAGCTTTGCTTGTCATGGAGAAGGAAAGAGTTTTGCATAACATTGAAGCTCTGCTTTCAACCCTTGGAAAACTTGCTTGGCCATCCCTGAAGCAATTTCAGCCCCTGAAGTAACATCTGTAGTAACTTCAGATACTTTACTAAAGACTGCCTACATACTTTCAAGCATACAGTATCTTTATAGTCATGTGGGCTAGAGACTTTAATTGAAAGATTTCTATACTGCTTTTCTAAAATTCGAAGCGGTGTACAACAGAAATGAACAAAACAACTTAATACAACATTAAAACCAATTAAAACAATTCACAAAATTAACAGTTGAAATTAAAATTAAAATTAAAAATGGTACAAGGCAGATTAAAAGTAAAAACCATATAGCAGCAACAAACGAAGAGTCCCTAGGTAGTTCCTCTATCCTCAAATGCCAGATGAAACAAATAGGTCTTTAAACCATGCTGGAAGCCATGTAGCAATGGGGCTGTCCTCAAATCCTCTGGTAGCCAATTCCAGAGGCGTGGTGCCACAGAGAAGGCGCTACACTTTGCCGCCATCCCTCTGGCTTCAGTACAGGACTGTATGGGGGAAGGCGGTCCTTGAGGTATTCTGGTCCTATGCCATAGAGGTCTTTAAAGGTCATCACTAATACCTTGAATTGGGCTCGGAAAGAATGGACAGCCAGTGTACCTTCCAGAGCAATGGCATAGCAAAGTCTGCACGCCGAGGCCCGGTGACCACATGGGCCGCTGCATTCTGCACCAGCTACGACTTCCAAACAAGGGTAGCCCTATGTAGAGTGCATTACAGTAGTCTAAACAAGCTATCACTAGGGCATGGACCACCGTCACTAGGTCCAGGTTCGGCCTCAGCTGGCGCACCAGTCGAGGCTGGGCAAAGGCCCCCCTGCATCTGAACCTCCAGGGACATAAGAAGAGCCCTGCTGGATCAGGCCAAAAGCCCATCTAGTCCAGCTTCCTGTGTCACACAGTGGCCCCACCAGATGCCTCAGGGAGCACACGAGACAACAAGATAACCTGTTTCCCGTTGACACTCCCTTGCACCTGGCACAGAGAAACCCCAAGTCCAAAACCAGGAGGTTGCTTATGGCTTGTAACCTGTGATGGTCTTTTCCTCCATGAATCTGTCCAAACCCCTTTTAAAGGCATCTAGGCCAGATGCCATCACCACATCCTGTGGCAAGGAGTTCCACAGATGAATTACATGCTGGGTAAAGAAATATTTTCTTTTGTCTGTTCTAACTCTCCCTCCACTCAATTTTAGTGCATGTTCCCTGGTTCTGGTGTTGTGCGAGAGGGAGAAGAATTTCCCTCTATCCACTTTCTCCATCCCATGCATAATTTTATAAGTCTCAATCATGTCCCCCCTCAGGCGCCTTTTTTCTAGACTGAAAAGCCCAGACGCTGTAGCCTTTCCTCATAAGGGAGGCTTTCCTCATAATGTTATGCTCCAGCCCACAAATCATTCTGGTCGCTCTTTTCTGCACCTTTTCCAATTCAACTATATCCTTTTTGAGGTGTGGTGACCAGAACTGGACACAATACTCCAGATGTGACCTTACCATCGATTTGTACAAAGGCAGAATGATATTGGCCGTTTTATTCTCAATCCCTTTTTTAATGATCCCGAGCATGGAATTGGCCTTCTTCACAGCCGCCGCACACTGGGTCGACACTTTCATCGACCTGTCCACCAGCACCCCAAGATCTTTCTCTTGATCCGTCACAGACAACTCAGAACCCATTAGCGTATATGTGAAATTTTGGTTTCTTGCCCCAATGTGCATCACTTTGCATTTACTTACATTGAAGCGCATCTGCCATTTTGCTGCCCATTCTCCCAGTTTGGAGAGATCCTTCTGGAGCTCTTCACAATCTCTGCTGGTCTTCACCACCCGGAAAAGTTTAGTGTCATCTGCAAACTTGGCCACCTCACTGCCTATCCCCGACTCCAGGTCATTTATGAATAAGTTGAAAAGCACCGGTCCCAAGACCAATCCTTGGGGCACACCGCTTTTCACCTCTCGCCATTGTGAAAATTGCCCATTGACTCCCACTCGCTGTTTCCTGGTCTTCAACCAGTCCCCAATCCATAGGAGGACCTGCCCTCTTATTCCCTGACTGTGGAGTTTTCTCAGGAGCCTTTCATGAGGGACCGTGTCAAATGCCTTCTGAAAATCCAGATATATAATATCCACGGGTTCGCTCGCATCCACATGCCTGTTGACCTTTTCAAAGAATTCTAAAAGGTTTGTGAGGCAAGACTTCCCCTTGCAGAAGCCATGCTGACTCTCCCTCAGCAGAGCTTGTTCTTCGATATGTTTTAAGATTTTATCCTTGATGAGACTTTCCACCCTCTTACCTGGAACAGATGTTAAGCTGACCGGCCTGTAGTTTGTTTGTTTGTTTGTTTGTTTGTTTAAAAAAATTATATCCCGCCTTATCCTATGCCGAGGCAAATGCCCAAGGCGGCTTACAACAAAAATTAAAAAACATAGTTTAAAATACAGAAATAAGTTTAAAACAATACATAATTTAAAAACACTAAGTTTCCCATCCTCTCACCCTCATTCCCTAGGGATGAGGAGTCCCGAACCGGATGCCCCTCGGCTCCTGTCGGCTTTCCCCCAGGAGTCAGTTTAAAAGCTGCTCTGCCACCTTCTTAATGTTACGCGCCAGAGGTCTGGTTCCGTTTTGGTTCAAGTGAAGCCCGTCCCTCTTGTACAGGCCCGGCTTGTCCCAAAACGTTCCCCAGTGCCTAACAAACCTAAACCCCTCCTCCTGACACCAGTGTCTCATCCACGCATTGAGACCCCTGAGCTCCGCCTGCCTAGCTGGCCCTGCGCGTGGAACAGGTAGCACTTCTGAGAACGCTACCTTTGGGGTCCTGGATTTGAGCTTCCTACCTAGCAACCTAAATTTGGCCTCCAGGACCGCCCGGCTACATTTCCCCACGTCGTTGGTGCCAACATGCACCACAACCGCTACCTCCTCCCCAGCACTCTCTACCAGCCTATCTAGACGAGAGGTGATGTCCGCAACCTTCGCACCAGGTAGGCAAGTCACCATGCGGTCCTCACATCCGTCACAGACCCCCCTCTCTATGTTCCTGACTATAGAGTCACCCACGACAAGAAGCCCCCCTCGCCCCCTCCCCAGAGGAGTATCCATAGTGCGACTGGATACGGGCCCATCACCTGAAGAAGGGGTCCCCACTGTGGGATTGTTTCCCTCTTTTCCAGAGCGATGTCCTCCAGCCCTGAGACTCCCTTTCCTGGCATCTGAGGAGCTGGCCAACTGAGGGTGGGACGCTGCTTCCACGTCCCTAGAAGTCTCACCCTGGTTCCTCTCTACCTGTCTCTGCTTCTCCAGGTCAGCAACCGTGGCTTCAAGGGAGCAAACCCGTTCCCTGAGAGCCTGGAGCTCTTTGCACCGAGCACACACCCATGACTTGTGCCCAAGAGGCAGATAGTCATACATGTGACACTCAGTGCAAAACACTGGATAGCTCCCACCCCTCTGCTGGCTGTCTGACTGCATAGCTTTTGAGTGTAAGTTATGGATTTATCAAGTTTGGGTACCTTAATGTTGTTGGAGCTCTCTCCTCTCTTCAAGGGACGTACCGGGCAGTGTGTGGGGCCTGGCTTCCTCGCCCCACCGCTGAACTCGCCCAGCTGCTTAACTCGCTGTGTCTTTTTTACCTTGCCACTTTGTCCCAGTGAGGCCACTCGCTGCTCCTGAAAGGGCTCACTCGCAAACCAGCCCCAGATTTAAACTGTTTTGTAGCTCCTCCCCCTGCCTACCTGAAAGTTTGAAAAGATTGGCCTCTAAGGGGGGTGGGGCCTGATGGGGTTTACTGGCAGGAAATTCCTGTTGCTATTGTTCCTGTTGCTGCCTCAATTTACATCTGACCTACTTAGCTGGCAGGAATGTATGTTGCCACCTTATCTGGCCTACTGTAGTTTTAAATTCTGCTTAAGTTTAACTCTGCTAAAGGTGAAGTTTAGTTTGCTTTCTCACCTTCTTTTAGCCTCCTCCTGTTTTGTTTTGGGCTCCTACTCTAAAGTAGACTCAGGTCTCTGCCCTGGGCTTTTACTCTCGAGTAAACACTGGTTTTACTCAGAGTAGACCTGTTTAGATTTGGACTGCAATTCTCTTTAGAATCCGCTCCCAGGCTTGTCAAGTTTCTGCCCCTGTCTTTTAGATAGGTGCTTGTTTGTTTATTTGAATCTATTTAATTTCCCCACCTAGCTTCTGTGCCTGTGTCCTAGCTACTGGACCTTAAAATTCCCCTCCTCAGGTTATATTTAGTTCTACTTAGCTAGGCTTAGTTCTTAGCTAGGCTTAGTTCTATCTTAAGTTTAAGGTAGCTTAAGGTAGCTTTAACCAAGTCCTTTACAGTTAATGGTAAATTAAAGTTAGACAAAGCTGCACAACTGAGAGAGTTCACTTACCTTCTCCTCGCCCAGCTGCTTAACTCGCTGTGTCTTTTTTACCTTGCCACTTTGTCCCAGTGAGCCACTTCGTCCCAGTGAGGCCACTCGCTGCTCCTGAAAGCTGAGAAACATGTGTGCTTTGTAAAATGAAATGTCAAGATACTCAGAATTTTATTCTGCTTTTACATTGCTTGGCTGCCTCTGGGAGACAGGGGCTTCATCCATCTGGCTGGAACCATATTCCCTTTGGATCCTCCTCGGTCCTTTTTGATGTACCTCAACTTGCTGCTTTCATCTTCCCTTCCTGTCCTTTTCTTTTTTTGTACTGTCTAAAATAATGGCTGGCCATTTTAACAAACTGAACTGCTTTAAGTGTCTTGGCAGAAAGGCAGGATATACATGTAAATCTTCAATATTTCTGCATCCATGTAGAATTTCATACGACTCTGGGTATAGTCATTGGGGCCACACAGTTAGGTCTTCTCCCAACTTGAGTGGGCATGTTGTCTGGCTCGTTCACATCAGAGTAAACATTGCTGTGTTCTCCTGCCTTCTGATCTATACACACCAGTTCATTGTGCATACAGCTGTACATGCAGTCTGTATGCAACATTTTTGAGGAGTCTAGTCCCCAGGTTGACTTTTAAAATGATGCATTTAAATTCACATGCTCATACAGATACCTATGCATGCATACAACAAGTCAATAGCCCTTTTAGGTTAGGAACACGTAGAATCCATCTCCTTCTGCAAAAATGTTGTTGCAGTTTAAAACTGCCCTTCTCTACCCACACCCTCTCAAGTAATCTTCAGTTAGAACCCTTCTCTACAACTTATTCCTGCTGTCTCTTGCTCTGCTGTGCCGAATGATGACCACAGAATCCAGCTACTGAACTCTGGTTGAAAGATGCTGAACTTTTCAAATCCTATTTGACAATTCTGAAATTAGGGTAGTTTCTCAAACCTTAATTTGTCAGTTTGTCATGTCTTAACATACTTTGCTTATAAAATTGTGCTGGTTTAAAAACCCCAGCTGTATTATGTATGCATTCATAGGCTTGTGAATTTGCTAGTACCTGTATAAGTTGTGCTATACTATCGGACCATATGATATCATCTTTTCTTAGCTTGTCAGAGGTGCTTGACCAGACTTGTGCGAAGTTAACTGAACCTTTTTGTTTTGTTAGGGTTGGCTTAGTGGAATCAAAAATCCGTGTACTTGTTGGAAACTTGGAGCGGAATGAATTTATTACCATTGCACATGTAAATCCACAGTCTTTCCCAGGGGCCAGGGAGCAATATGAAGAGTGAGTTAAACACATGACTTCCAGTTTATGTAAATGCAGATGTGGAAAGGAAGGGGCATTTTCAAGGCACCTTTGGCAGACGGGAGGGAGGTTTTGCAGATACAAAATCCCCCTCGCCCTGCGTTCTTTCCCTGTAGTAATAAGAATAATATATAATATACAATATTTATATAACACGTTTCTTGGTCATTGGATTTCTCCTCTGACTTTAATCCAAGGTGGTTTACATGGGCAGGCTTTCCCAACCCCCTAATGGGGGGCTTTACAATCATATATATGTGTGTGTGTGTGTGTGTGTGTGTGTGTGTGTGTGTGTGTGTGTGTGTGTGTGTGTGTGTGTGTGTGTGTGTGTGTGTGTGTGTGTGTGTGTGTGTGTGTGTGTGTGTGTGTATATGTATGTTCAATCTTTCATGAATAACTGCATTCCAGATGGTATCCTTTGCAGTCTGGCCTCTCCCTGGCTGCCGCCTCCCATGCTCAGCCGCCGCAGCTGGCAGCTCTTACCTTTCCTCAGAGGCTTTCACAGCTTTTTGTCAGCGGCGTGTCTCGAACTGGCTGTTCACTTCAGGCTTACGAGGCAGCAGCTCTACCAACTGAGCCAGACTCCTGCCCCTGTAGCCTGGCTACTTCTTGTCTGAGCCCAACTGGGGGAAGAAACAGGATTAAAAAAACCCTCTCTAGACAGAGGATTGTGCAAGGGAGAACAGTGGCGGGCAGGAGGAACGTTGACTATTTCCCGCCAACTTCTTTAGCGGTCTACAAATGCTCTATCTCTGCATTCGTACTGAGTCGCTGGGTTGCAAACTCTGTTTGCCTTACAGTACATGTAAAGCTCTTGTCTACTCTGTTGTGGACATCAGCTTTATGCATAAGTAACATTGCTGCAAACACATTGCATTAAATGTAATCGCTTTCCTAGAACTTGAATGCTGACATCTCACCTGTAATTTTTTAGTTAATATCTTATCCTGGGACTGTCTGTCTCTTCAGGACTGCCTATGTGTCTATGTGGTTCCTTGGAATAATTTTCAAGAAAGCAGAGAGTGCAGAGAGTGTGAGCATTGACTTAACCTATGATATCCAGTCATTCACAGATACAGGTAAGCTGCCTTTCTCTTGAAGGGGCTGTTTGAATGGACCACAGGTTGTTCTCCATCTTTGTATAGGCACTAATATTTTACTGAACTAAAAATGGTGTTTTTTTTTTCACCCCCGCAAAGTTCTGCTGAGACTGGAAGCATCATTCCCAGTGTGTCCCAAGTCAAACTTAACTAGCTTTCCCTAGAACAGTGGTGGTGAACCACTTGGGCTTGGTGTGTCAAAATTTTTGAAAATGCCTAACTTGACTCTGCTAGTGTGTCGCGCCCCCCCCCTTTTAATAGTACTTTGGCTATTGCTACTTTTAATAGTAATTTTGAATTGTACTGAACTGAAAACTATAGAACACATTGCATTTTGCAATGAAGTAGACGGTATGGGTAAAGCAGCCATGTGTATATTTACTGTAAATATACATGGCTGCTTTACCCATACCGTCTACTTCATTGCAATCTGTGTCCAGCTGTGAAAATGTCCATGTTACATTACATTGCATTTTATTTAACATAATTAGTGACTTTATTGCTGAATTTTACTAGATAATAATTTGAAAGAGCACTTCAATGTAGAATGGATATTCTCATGGCTGGGTATGCTTTCCATTTTTACATGGCTTTTGAACCCGTAGGCTCTATTTCTTCAGAAAAAATTGAAAATTTGTCTGCCAAAACCCCTGCCCTAAATGTCCACAATGTTCAAGACAAACCTGTAAAACTTTTGCAAAAATATAAGGTGTGTCGGGACCCTGGGTGAAACGCTGGCGTGTCACCCAAAATGACCTCGCGTGTCACCTGTGAAACGCGTGTCATAGGTTCGCCATCACGGCCCTAGAATGTTGTGCACCAGTCTCGTAAACACTGAGAAGAGCATTGCTTGCTAATGAACTCCATTGCAAACACTCAGTGTTGCATGATCTTCAGTTGTGCTTGAATGAGTTGATGTATTTGGCTTATTTAAAAGAAAATACCCTTGAGGCTCATTTATTGTAACAAATTTGTGTGATGATTTATTCTTTATCGCTGATATTTCCTTAGACTTGATAAACCATTTTGCAGGCAATCTAAACTGAGCATGCCCTGTGATAGACGCAGCTCCTCCCTAAGGTGTTGGAACTCTGACGGTGGTGGGGAAGTTCAATGTACTTGATGCAAGTTGTCTAATAATCAGGGCTTAAATCCCTTCCTCTTAGGCTACAGCAGAGGTTCCCTAACTCCTGGGAAGGCCTTACGCTGCTCTAAGTAGCAGCGGGGCCTTCCCAGGAGTGGCGATGACACGCCTGGGATCGCGCCACCGCTGCGCCCGGGATCGCCGTTTTTACCTTCATTGGTGGGCAGTGGGTGTCCCTCGGGGGTTGCGGGGAGCCTGCGAACCCCTCCGCAGGCCTCCCCAAGCGTCGGAGCAGCGCTCCAACGCGATCGCAACTGACTTCCGGTTTCGCGTAAAACCGGAAGTCAGTTGCGATCGCGTTGGAGCGCTGCTCCGACGCTTGGGGAGGCCTGCGGAGGGGTCTGCAGGCTCCCCGCAACCCCCGAGGGACACCCACTGTCCACCAATGAAGGTAAAAACGGCGATCCCGGGCGCAGCAGTGGCGGCGGCGGCGCGATCCCAGGCGCGCTGTTGTTGTCACCGCGGGTTGCCATGCCCCTTAAGGGCATAGCAACCCTTTCTTCCCGGCTGGGGCATCGCGACGCCCCAGTTAGGGAACCACTGGGCTACAGGGTTGCACCTTTGTGCAAAAATCGCTAGTGCTGCTCCTGGGTATTGGTAGCATTCTGCAGGGCACCATCGTAAAATTCTAAATTACTTCACAAGCTGCAGTACTATTGAGAACTAAGCTTTACTCCTTTCCCCCTACCCAGCCTGGGTGATTAGTATCTTGAGTTTTGCAATACCCTTTGAATAGATCTGTGCAGATAGTATAGTGGAGAGAGGGATTTAAACCTGTTGGCTGTGGCTGTATTTCAATACTCTAGGAAGGAAAGCTATGGCAAACTTAAACAGCATAATAAAAAGCAGAGATATCACCATGCCAACAAAAGTTCGTATAGTCAGGGCGATGGTGTTCCCAGTAGCAATGTATGGTTGTGAGAGTTGGACCATAAGGAAGGCTGAGCGCCGAAGAATAGATGCTTTTGAACTGTGGTGCTGGAGAAGACTCCTGAGAGTCCCTTGGACTGCTAGGAGATCAAATCAGTCAATCCTAAATGAAATCAACCCTGACTATTCCCTGGAAGGACAGGTACTGAGGCTGAAGCTCAAATATTTTGGCCACTTAATGCGAAGAGAGGACGCTCTGGAGAAGACTCTGATGCTGGGAAAGATTGAAGGCAAAAGGAGAAGGGGAAGGCAAAGGATGAGATGGTTAGACAGCATCACTGATGCAACGAACATGACAATGAGCGAACTCAGGAAGATAGTGGAGGACAGGAAGGCCTGGCGGGATATGGTTCATGGGATCACGAAGGGTCGGACACGACTTAACGACTGAACAATAACAATGTCTTAAAGTCTAGGAGATTTAAAGTGCTGTAACTTCTTTAAGGTGTTGCAAGTCTCGCTGTTTTTGTGCCACAGACTTCACAATGCCACCCTCTGGCATCTGAACCTGCAGTATGGAGATGGAGAATCAAGTAGGGCACCTCCTAACCCTGTGTTCACTCTGTACGACTGGAAGGTTTCAATTAATTGCCCTGCTGGATCAGACCAAAAGCCTATCTAGTTTTGCTGTTCTCCCTCACCCAGCAAAATGGTATTCAGTGACACAGTTCCCCAGAAAATAGAAGTTTAATCTGGGCACTGTGACTTACTATGCCTGCAGACCTGCTCCTCCAAGGAACGTCTCCTCCCCCTGCTTCTAAAGGTCTCTGAGATGATGGCTGTTTGGAGCAGCAGTGCCTCTTGCTGTGTGTAGGTTTGCTTTAGCTGTAGCTGAGCTGCTTGACTCTTGTTCTGTGGTGTTTAGTTTATAGGCAGGCAACTAATATCAGCATGTTGAAAGAAGACATGAAGATTGAAGCTACTCATGTGAAGAAGAAACAGCTCCATTATTACTTGCCTGCAGACTTGCTACAGAAACGGAAAAAGGTATGGAGCCACAATGTTGGCTTCTGTCTTGGCTTGTTGGGTTCACTCGTTTACACGGAGATGTTTTAAAGTCAAGTTCTTCTTTTTCCACAGAGCATGCCGGATATTGGTCGAAACCCTTGTGGACTTGTGCTGAAAAGAACCTCTGTGGATGACGGCTGCTTGGATGGTCACAGGGGTACAGGTTCGGGGGTGCGATGCAGAGCTGTCCCCTCATTCAGCGAGAGGGCTAAATTCTGCAATAGTTCTGCTTTGAAAGAAACTGAACGGTGGGCATTTTCTGGCATGCTCTACAGCACTAGCGTTGACGGGGGGAAGCGGGGGGCGGGCCGCCGGGGGGCGTCGCGCGTATAGGGGTGACGCGCGGCGCCCCTCACTTACATTTTTGCAGTGGAGGTGGGCCCGCCCGCCCTCCCCTGGGTCCGTTTGGCTCCAAAATGAGCCAAAAACGGAGCGGGGAGGGCGCTCCGCTCCTGCGCGTGACGTCATGCGCGGGGCGGAGCCTCCCCCTTAACGGTGACGCGCGCCCCCGCTCAGGGGTGTCGCGCGTCGTCGCGACGCCCCTGCTCTACAGTGGTTTTGAAATGTTTTGCTGTGACGGTCAAGAGTTGTGCTGCCACTCTGGAAGCATCATTGCTGTGTTCGGACACTGGAGTCTTCCGTCATGACTGTGTCTGAGTCGAGGAGTCTGGCTCTTTCTTTCCTGCTTACACGAGTGAGGCCTAGTTCTCTTTACTGGAATGCTGTTTCTGTGACTCCACCCCACGTTGCTTCAGCAGCATTAGAAGTGGGGGTGGGGAGTGAAGGTAGCACAGGGTGATGAGATGTCATCACCGCAAAGGAGGACAAGGCACCCCAAAATGTAGGACATTATAAAATCAAAGCATGCGCACATACACACCCACACATTTATTCATTTATTATTTATTTTATTTTAAAAATGTATATCCCGCCTTTCCTATGTCAAGGCATATGTCCAAGGCGGCTTACAACAGAAGTTGAAATGCATAACTTAAAAAATACATTAAAAAGTTTAAACAATACATAACTGTACATATATATATATATATATATATATATATAATAATGGATTTAATTTCCTTTCAGCAAGAGTAAGCTCCATTGACTATAATGGGACTTACCTCTGAGTAGACATGCCTAGAGTGGGCTGCCTGCAAATCTCTTCCCTTTTAGATCTTTCAGCAAAAGAGCCAGTGCTTTTAGATGTATTAAGAAACTTAGCCAGTTTTTAAGAAGTTATTCATATCACTGGATCCATCAAGTTCTTCAAAGGACAGCTATTTCTTTAACTTGTATGTATCTTTTTTAGTTATTTAAAAAGGTGTTTAAGGGGGCAGCAACCCTATCCACACTTACATGAGAGTAAGCCCCATTGACTAATGGGACTTACTTCTGAGTAGACATGCTGCTTCTCTTTTAGATCTTTCAGGACAGCACAGAACCCAGTAAAATTAAATTAGTGACCCAGTAAAAGTAATGAATATTGACAGAAATGAATGCTAGAAGCAAAGATTTACTTGTTTTTGAGGGTGTGGGCTCTCCTGGGCTCTCCACACAAGCCTCCAGACTTGTCTTGCTTTTGACGCGACTGGCTCTCCTTAGTTTAGACAACCGCTCTCCCTCCCCTTTTGTTTCCTTTGTCTCCTCAACTCGGGGATTGATTTTAACAAGTCCTCCACCTTTCTTTCCTTTTTAAAAAAAAAACTGCTTAAATACATTACTTTAATAGCACATAAACCAGTGTTCAACCCATGGGTCGCGATGCGTCGTATGGTGGGTCATGGCCCACGGGTTTTATTTACCGAACTTGCGTGCCAGCATAGCACGCGCATTGCCAGTGTGCTAGGCCTCCACACGTCGCAAAGCACCATAAAATATATATATATACTCACCGCTGGAGCTGGTGAGTCCTTTTCCGGGCTGCGTGGGGGGGCAGGGGGAGGAGTGGAATGGGGTGGGGCAGCCTGAAAAAGGTTGAAGACCACTGGCATAAACTTTATCTGCATTCCAGCTTTATTGTTTTAATAGTGTCATCGCACAAGTTCTGTAGGCCAACAAAACGTCCTCCCATAAATTGTTTGCCTTGCTCTGTGCTGTCCTTAGCAGGAGCGCTGTCTTTCAAAGAACCACCATCTTTACCAGTAGAGAGGAGCCATCCAGTGTTGCTCAGCCTTTGCCAGTTCAAAGCCTGTCGATTCCAGTTAGTTCACGTATGTATGAAAATAGTGAGAATTCTCTCTTGTAAAATTGAAGGCTGTTGCTCTATGCAGAGCTGGCTTTTGCAGTTGTGATGAAAATGGCTCCTCCACCTCTAGGTGCCTGCAGCATCCCCGTGGTTGTGGGGCAAAATAGGATTCCTACAATTATTGCACCTGTCCATTCCCAGCAGCATCTTGATGGAATAGCATCTATAAACATGAAAAATGCTTCTGCGCACAAGAGAGAGCACTCTCCTTCCTCAGAAGAATGTTTTAAAAGGCTGAAAGACGTTGGAGAAGTAAGAATTTTTCCAGGTCTCTTTCCACGTCTTGTTTAAAGTTCTTAAACTTCAACAGTGCATTAAAACTGGGGGTGGGTTGGTTTTGTAGACGTATGAATTTGTATGCTTAAATGGCCAAAGGAGTAGCTCTGCCTGAGATGACAGCTTGAAACTGGAGTGGATTTTATTTCTGAGTAAATATGCATAAGAATGTGTGGAAAGGACCCTAACATATGAAATAATTCAGTTCAACTGTTTAATGTTGAGTAATTGTGAATGCCTTTGTCGCAATGCCTCTAGAGTTGGGGGTAGGCCTCCCTTTTGTCTATGGGCTCCTATTCTGAGATGACATTATTGCATATATGCAACATGTACACTTGTGCATACTCCTCTGCAAAGCCTCCAGGAACCAGGTCTAACCTGTGTCCTCTGGAAATGTCACCTCGGCCTGCGGAGCTGAACAGAGGACTAGACCCCAAAAGCCAGTTTTGAGAAAATGTTTGTGTGATTGATTAAAGGGAGATGCTTATTGTGGTGGTGGTGGTGAGTTTTAAAGATGGAGAAGGCAAACACCGCTTCACATGGCTTCAACCCCAGTTGTTAGCTTTATGCTTTCCTAACTGAGCCTCTCAACCCTTCATGAGTTGATGCTGCGAAGCTCCTCTCCTGTGCATGCTTGGCGGGGAATAGATTTTGAGTGTTTCGAGTCTTCAGGGTAGGCATGCAGAGTATTGTGCTTTAACCTTGGCAAAAATACTGTTGCCATAAATCTAAATATAGGCCCATCTCTTTCAGACAGTAGTCCAGGTGTTCCTTGCTACTAATTGCAAACTAGCATCTTTATTGTGGTTCTTTTTCTCCTCTAGTGTAGCCTTGGAGGCCCCATGCCTTTTGTAGCTTTTGACACAGTAAGATCACAGGTACCATCCAAGCCTTTGTTTTTTAATGGGGGGGGGGAGATGTTTTATCTAAGGGGTGATTCACACTACACTTTTCCAGGCACGGATGCCCCTGCCCCAGCGCGCAGAGCTGGCTGGAAGCCCTCCTGCTGTCCCGCCTTCTTATGAAGGTGATTGGAGGTAGTTCTGATTGGCATGAAGCCACTCTCCCTCCCTCATCCAATTGGTAGGCTGCAGTAGCTCCCCGAACCTGCCCAGCTCCGAAGCCCAACCCCTCAAAAGATATGGGGAAGCCATTTTTCCAGCCTCTGCATTGCATTGCGGAGCTCGCAGCTGCTCCGCAAGCTTCCGAAATGCTGTCAAAGAACTCCGCGCTACACTCCAGAGATCCGTGATGCACCTGGATTCCTGTAGTGTAAATCAGCCTTCAGTCATAAGAACATAAGAAGAGCCTTGCTGGATCAGGCCAAAGGCCCATCTAGTCCAGCTTCCTGTATCTCACAGTGGCCCCACCCGATGCCTCCGAGAGCACACAGCCAACAAGATAACCTGTTCCCAGTTGTCACTCCCTTGCACCTGGCACAGAGAGAACCTACTTCTCATGGTATCTAAAGGTCTTTTAGTATTTACTTAACTGTTACCTCCTTTTCTGTTCCCATGAGATCTTCTAAAGCCAAATGGTCCTTTCAGTGAAATGGTAGACATACTGTATTTGTATTCTACCTTTTAGCCCTCCTGCCCCCCCCCCCAACTACTCAAGGTGGCTACCAAGACCATGAAACAATTAGCCCTTCCCTTGGTAGAAGAAACTAGAATCTCGGGGTGGGGATATACTGCCTGTTAGCAGTAGGGTACTTGCCCACAGTTGCTTTGATCTGGTCTTGTACCCAAATTCTTGCTAGCTTGTCTTACAAAGCTGTTTTTCCTTTTGTAGCGACTTTCCAGTAAAGAATTGCCAGATTCATCCTCTCCAGTTCCAGCAAGTAGTATTCGTGTTGTTAAAAACTCCATCAGACTGACCCTGAACCGATAACAATGATTCTTCAGGAAATGGTAAATGTGTTGTGCTATTTTTGATGGTTCTGGCACATTTCTTTATTTCACATGGCATCCTGGGAGCACGTTGCTGTGTATGTATTACTAAGTAGTGTGGGGCTGGAAGCTGGACTTCACAGCGCATGCCTCTCCTGTCAGTCCCTGACACCCCCAGTTGACCGGCACACTGGCAAAGGCCCTTCCTGCCACCCAGGGTAGATGCTGCCAGTCTGGGTAGGTAGACAATACTGGGATTGACATTTGGCACCGTACAAAGCGCAACTCCTTGTTCAAAGTGGTTTAATCTTCTGTAATCCTTACTCTGCAGGTGCTGCACTGTCTTAATTGTTAGAAAACTTTCCAGGCTGCTTTCCACACGAAATTATGGCCCTGTGTATATGCCTCTAATTTAGATGCTGGTTCCCTTGGATTGGGTCTACTTTATTTTCACTGTGCAGATGCAGAGCTTTATTTTAAGTCTTGTGTTCAAATTGTCGTAAGTGGAAAATGTTTTGTTACGGAAAATACCCCCAAAAAATTGTCTTGTCCCTATTTTTCCTAAAGGGGTAAGCACACAGACTACTTAGCACTGGTGTACTTGTACTACAGCAGTGCAGGCAGTCTTAATGCTTCTCTTAAATGTCCTCACAGTTGCTTTAATCGGGAAATCCACAGCCTGTCCTAGTGTGTGTGGAAGGCTGGAGACTGTTCTGCAAAACTGATAGTTGTGGATGGACTTCGTTAGGTGGCTCTTATGAATTTAATGGCAATAACGTATGCACAGAAGAAGTTGTGTGTCGTCTTCTCCTGCCAAAGGCAGCCCAATTACAGAATGTGGCGCACATCTCTGCACTGTGTAAATATCCTTAAAAAACTGCCTCCCATGGAGGCCCACAAAAAATAAACCTAGGCCACAATCTAGCTATAGCTGAGCACATATAATCCCATTGCTATTATTGAGAGTCAAGCATGTGCTCACCTGCCTCTTTCCCTCCCTTCCCTTGAAATCAGTGGGTATTTAAGTGTGCTTAAATGTAGCTGGATTGCGCTCTGGGTTATAAAATATCCCAAGTCTGGCACAATACTGAAATGCAAAGAATGAATACAGTATCACTTGAATTTTGAAACTGTAAAGGCTTCTTTGAGACGTTAACTCACAATTCATGCTACCTGTCTGCTTGAAAAATCTAAACCATTTCCTACACCTTGTCCAGAGTATATAAAATCCCTTAGCTGGCTATGCTGGTCTACTTGCAGTTCGAAAATGCAGGGCTGGAATCTTGAGTTGTATTAATATTTAGACACTCTTCTAAATATTCTAAATTCAACAACTTGAATTAATATTGCCTACTTTAAGATATTTGCACTCCTTGCATCGTCCAACTATGATGTCTTGAAAACTCTCCAAAATCTTCAGGAAAAATTATGGTTTACAAATCTTAGATTATGTATCGTTGTGTGTCGTTGTACAAAATGTGTGTTTAGAATATTTTTGTATATTATAAGATTGTCTTTTCAGAAAGAAATGTAAAAACTCTGGTCTCTTGCCTGCTTTATTGCTGATGTGATGGTGGGCTGGTAGAAGGCTTTTTAACATGAACATCTTTCTGGAAGCAAATCAGTCAGGTATGCTAACCTCCATTGGATAAGTGTGAAAAATTAACTTATGTTGGAAGGTTTTTTATGTGTATGTTGTGGCTCAGAATTCTGAACCAAATTATTCACTAATTCTTCCAATAAGATCCAGACCAAGTGATTTGTGTATCTATTCAAAATGTTTAGCAGTTACAGTTCAGCACAGAATGTAATTGATACCAGATTCCCCTTTCTCATCTAAACAATGGGCATAAAATACTTCTGCCTATTTATAAAGGCTGATCTACACCCACTCCTGTTGCGTTACGCTGGGAGGTGTGCGAGCATAGGGGACAGGACGGCCCGCCCGAAACACTGCCCTGGGCTCCACCAGTTTCTTCTACATGCTTGTCCCTCCTGATCTGCCTTGTAATAAAGCTCAACGCTAATGGGCTGAAACACATGCGCTCCGATTGGCTGTAAACCCCCACTCATCCCATTGGTCAAACAGTTTGCCCCGCGTCCCGCCATCTCTAAATCATGAGCATGGTCCATGGCCAATCGCAACGGAATGCGGGAGAGCACAGCTCTCCCTCGTTCCATGGTGATCGGTTAAAAAAGAAGCCACACCACTCCGCACACGCTGCATGCGCCCAGGACGCGCCGGGAAAGTGCGGTGTAGATCAGCCTTAATACTAGTAGCCACGCCATAGTTTATTTATTTAAAGAATTTATACCTCGCCTTTCTCCCAACAGGGCAAGATGGCTTACAGAATTAAAACAATGTTAAAATGGTACAGAGTACAATAAAAACAAAAACAAGCAATTAAAACCATTAAAACAAACACCAATGGGTCACCTTAAGATTACATTTAATTACTGTATTTATCGGCATATTAGACGCACCGGCGTATAAGACACACCTTCCTTTTGGCCCTGGGTTCCAAGAAAAAAAGATTTAAAGCATTTTTGGGCCACTTGACCACTTACTGCTTGGCCGCTTAATTAGCTAATTTACATAAATTGCACACAAACACACAAATGCCAGGGTCTCTTTTAAAACACACAGCAATAAGACACATGAACAAAATGCACAAGAACATAAATCTCAAGTACAAAACCCCCAAACTCTTTTTCCCCTAACCCACCCATGCACAGTTTCCAAAGTCTCCCCACCTAGGCCCAGTTCAGAAGCTTACCCAAGCTGCATTCATTCACCATCAGAGGAGAGCTGGGAGGACAATGCCCTCTGCTGGCTGCTGAGAAGCTCAACTCATGCACATGCATAAAGTAACCCTGACAATCAGCTGTAGATCGGATAGATTAGTCAGGGAAGAAAGCACAAGGGAGCTCTCTGGCTCCGGAAAAACGTGGTAAGCCCGAAAATGCTTTAAAATGGGCGGGGGGGGGGAGAAGAGGGATTTTTAGTATCTGTGTAGAGGATGCACCCTACTATTTTGGGTCACAAATTTAGACAAAGTGCGCCTTATACACCAATAAATACGGTAAATGTACATTCTGTAGTTGTCCCTGGATGGTAGTACAAATCCCAAATACCTCTATCTTTTTAGAGAGAACTCCTTGGAAGGAAAGCTATGGCAAACTTAAACAGCATAATAAAAAGCAGGGATATCACCATACCAACAAAAGTTCGTATAGATGGTGTTCCCAGTAGCAATGTATGGTTGCGAGAGTTGGACCATAAAGAAGGCTGAGCGCTGAAGAATAGATGCTTTCGAACTGTGGTGCTGGAGAAGACTCCTGAGAGTCCCTTGGACTGCTAGGAGATCAAATCAGTCAATCCTAAATGAAATCAAGCCTGACTGTTCCCTGGAAGGACAGGTACTGAGGCTGAAGCTCAAATATTTTGGCTACCTAATGAGAAGAGAGGACACTCTGGAGAAGACTCTGAGGCTGGGAAAAATTGAAGGCAAAAGGAGAAGGGGAGGGCAGAGGATGAGATGGTTAGACAGCATCACCCATGCAACAAACATGATAGTGGAGGAAAGGAAGGCCTGGCAGGATATGGTTCATGGGATTGCGAAGGGTTGGACACAACTTAACAACTGAACAACAACAAGAAGATGAGAATGACCTATTTCTCATACCCTTCTACCTCACTTCAGAAGGGTAGGATACATAACTATTTGACTATTGAAGCACACTGAGAATGCATTCCTTCCTTCAGATAATCCCAAACCGTTTTAGAATACAGCAGTCCCTTGAACAACTTCCAGACACAAGGTGAAGGTGTAATGGAGTCTGTTCACATATTACGTTCTGGACTACAGACCATCTGTACCTAAGTAGACATTCCATGTGGATGAATCTGCCTGGATTAAGTTTACCTTTCAAGAATGTTTGTATGTAGATTGTGCCTGTATTGAACAAAGCGGGAGAACAACTGTAGGCAGGTATATTGATGTACCTTGCTCCTGTGTGATATGACAAGGTTTGTAGCAGGCTCCAGTTAAGTCTGGTTGCTGCATTTTTGGGGTAACAGAAGTTTCTGACTAGCCTCCTGTTGAGCATGTTACCCTTGCTATATACAATAAACCACTGGTCCTAGGGTAGGGTAACAGTCTCCTAGAACCTCTCCTCTAAGACTCGCTGAAGCCACATTGACAGTATCAAGTCCATCAATAGGGCCAGGAGAACTAGTAGGGTTGCATGTCCCCTGCTGAACGTCAGTCATGAGAGTGACCAAGGCAGTGCCTATCCCAAAACTAGGCCAGAAACTGCAGATACCATGAGCTAAGCAACCACCAGTAGTTTGCCCAAGTTAGTATAGAATATTCAAAACTGGCCAGTTAAGCTCCTAGAAATCTAATGAAGGGGAGGCTATAACAATAGCTTCCCTTTCATTATGTTAGCCAAATTGCCTTTATCATTTTGGGGAATAGCTTAAATATGGCAATTTGGTATATACAGGGATCTTTAGACCAGCTATACCAGAGTTGGGCTTTCACAGAATTCAGTTTAAATAATATTGAGGACACGTGGTTACTTTCCACTATTTACTAGATACTGTAGTTAGTCAGATTCATACAAAAATAATCATATAGAGAACTAGGAAACTTAGAACAACAGAGAATTAGCAGGTTTCCTTGATTTATAACCTGGCTGATATTTACCTATGCTGGAGAGTTGTTCTGAGATTGCAGTACTGGGTGTAATAATGGAGAAAGAGCAGGGGAGGCATGAGGAGATGGTGGAGAAACAAAATGGTTCTTAGGTTCTGAACAAGCTGGGTGCAGGAAGCAACAGAGTGGCTAAAAGTAATGCAAAGAAGGGGGAGTTGAGAGGGGGGGGCAAAAAGGGAAGGGAGAACAAGATTGAACAGAGCTCACCAGTGTTCTAAAACGCGAGAGAGAGGAAGAGAGCAACTGCCAGGCAGTCTTTACCTTTTATAGGGAACAGAGCACATGGCCAAGAAAGGGGAGGATACCTTGAATTACGCTTACCAGATCGCCGACCAGGACGGAGCTGCTTGCCCTTAAGGCAGAGGTTCTCTAAGTGTGAGGCGCAACTCCCAAGTGCGTCATCAAAAGTAGCCAGGGTGTCGCGTTAATCTTTTAACACATATCCTTGCTTGCAAGAGAGAGAGAGCAAAAAGAAAGATTGGGAAAAGCTGCCTCTTCACATCGGGTCACTCAAAGTTAATTTCAAAACACTTCAGGTTTGTAGGCAGTTTCCACGTCTTGTTTTTAACCACAGCTTGAGCGAAGCCCTTGCTTATCTTATGTTAAAGAACGATTAACAACTCTATTGATAAGCTGAGTACCGGTACTTTGGAGCTGGAGCTGCAAAGACAGCATCTCTTTTCTCTCCAAAGCCTGAGACACTGCAGGTTTGCAAGTAAAGTATTTTCTTTCTGTTGAATGTTTTTAATAAAGCAAACAGAAAACAAATGCAAGAACTGCAATTGAAAATGGTGCAGAGCAGGTTCTGCTTTACATACAGTCTTTGATTTCTATGTTTAGTTTGGTTGATTAATTATTAGGATTTCTCTCCTTCTTCCTTTCTGACCCACCTCTAAGTTAGTTCCCCACTCTATTTGCTGGGACAACCCCCCCCCGAAACTGCCAGGCAGTATAAGAATCTGTTTTTCGTCCTGCAAAGATGCTACCAAAAGGAGCTAGCTTTCTCTCTTGTACAACTGGGGCTTCCCTCCCATGCTTTGATGTTTCTCTTGCCATGAATAGGACTAACACAGACAACATCAGTGCCCTCTACCCAGGCCTGCCCATGGAGGGAGGGCAGCATCCCAACCCCACCCTGTGCACTCCTGGCTTAGCTGCTGCTGCTCAGCGTAAGCATGGAAAATCCACTTTAGGGCTCGTTTTGGGAATATACACATACATATACATGTACATATAAGAAAGGGTGCCTCTGAGCATGTAAAGAGTGCCTGTTTCTTCCATGCACTGAAATGGGGAGTCACGGCTAACGGCGAGGGAGGTCAAGGGAGCCGCGAGTCAAAAAAGTTTGGGAACTACTGCCTTAAGGGCAAGCAACTCCGTCCCGGTTGGCGATCTGGTAAGCGTAGTTGGCAGAAATGGTGGCAGGCAGCTGGTCAGGTTTTTCCTCATGGCTTCTTGGGGAGACCTTTCTTCAGCATGGCTCATGGCGCAGGAACTCTGCGTGGCCCTCGCGTTGCACCACAGTACAGTCCAGTTTGGTACATGTTCCGTTCTTGCTCACAACCCATTTCAAAAAGCCTCATGGCAACAAACATTTTCAAAGTCTCTTGGCAACAGTTCTCAATTTGAAAGGTCATGGGGCAACAATTATTGCTTAATAGGTCAGTTGTGCCCTGGCAGATTCTATAAGTTGAGAAAGACAACTTTAATCCCAATCCTTTTTAGGACATGGGTTGAGCATGCATGTTGCCTCCTTTCTCCAAGTTGCACAAACGGAATGGCATCCATACAAATAGGCTAAAAATGTGGCGCTGTTATCATGGATGCTTTGGTAATGGGCATATTCAGTCTCGCATATTTCCCAAAAATGTGTGGCTAGGAGTGTTATGTTTGGTTATGATGTGCACACCTTTGGAACTGGTTCTGTGATGGGGGTACCAGTAGAGAGTGACTCAGTCCAAGCATTCCAAACAAACAAGTCTTCCTAAAATAGATGCAATGAGCAAAAGGAATAGCATAAAAATGTGAAGCTGCTACTAACTATAAGTGATTGCTGCTTATAAGACTAAAGTAGACATGGCAGGTAGGAAAATGAAGAACCAGGCAGATGCTTGTCAAATGTGTAAGTAAAACTACTAGGAAAAGCAGCACTCAGCAGGAGGGGGAAGAAGGAAAAACTAAATGTGGCACAAAGGAGGGACTGTGACCTGTTCTTGAACCGAGTGATTCAGCTGTAGGAGCAGCATGTGGGTATCCTCACATATGCACACACCTACTCCTACATGCAGTCTGGCTTGCATGTCTGCTCCCAACTGGAGACAGCCAATGGGCTGGATGTTGTAGTAAAAATTCGCTTTGATTAGCAGGAAGTCTGAAGGGTGGAGTTGTATGATAACCCGTGAAGAAAATAGTCTCCGTAAAGGCTGATGCTTAGATGGATGTATTCACTAGAGTAGGAGGTGATGATAAGCCTCCATTAAGGTGGCATTGAAGGGATTGAGAAACACTTTACTTCCAGTAAAATTAGTAACTGTGGTAGGAAAAGCCAGCTTAAGCATAAGTGCAGGCATAGAGAGAACATGACCATAAGTCACACTCATTAAGCTGCAAATACACAAAGTAACTAGTACTTATCTGCTCAAGGAGGAAGTAAAGTTCAGCTCGTAGACAAATTTTTAATTTCTCTTTGCTTCTCAGAATCGGGCTGTATTTGTTGTGAAAGCCTTTAGGGAATATTGGCTGTGAAGCACAAAATCCCTTTCAAAGCGGATGTCAATTAAAAATGAAAGAGACCAGAAGCATCTCACCAACGTTGAGCTGCTGTTTTGTTTGTGTAGGAACTATTATTGGTGTTACCTGCTCCTACTTCCCCATTGAAGACTGCCAGCCTAAACGAGGAGGGAGAGGAAGACTGGAGTAGAAAAGAAAAAGAATGCTGTAATGAGCTTGGGACTAAAATAACTAGAGCCATCAACTAGGATGGACTGTGTGGTTCTGGACTAACAAATAAATAAATGTTACAGGAAGAAGGTTGTATGGGTAAATTAGCCATGTATAAGAAGTACAAAATACGAAGAACTCCAAAAACCACGTAAAAAAAATTTCAAAGAAGCCACTAATAAAAGCAGACAATGAAAAAATTAAAAACGAAAGTCCAGGAAGTCTGGTATTTATATACAGACTGACGTTTCAACCTCTAAGCCGAGGTCATTCTCAAGGTAAAAAACAGCAGGGCTGCCAAGATGACAATAACAGCTGCAACGGAAACCTGAGTTTAAAAGGAAGGGTTCTGTTTGAAAAAAACACGCACAGTTCAACCGGGAGTCAAAAAGACGGTTGAGATCTAATTAAGACATGACCAGGTCGTCATAATCCTGCAAGGAAACAAGGTTACGCAGTATTTTTAGCTGCCAGTCTATGTAGGATGGGAAACCATATTTTGTCCACAAATGATAACTCTTGCTGACGGTTCAATAAATTCTGAGATCTTTTAGTGATTTTGATCGCTTGCAGATTCAGATGCGTTCTGTTGTTTGAATCGTTCACTAAGCATCTGGTGCTCCCAAACAAAATATCACTGTTGGTTGCCAGCGAATGTTCAGCAAGGGCGGAAACGTCTTTATGATGCAAACGAACTGCTCTTTCATGTTCTAACACCCTTGTCGAGATCGAGATGTGATAGAGCAAATCTGAGATCAGATTTGGAATCAGCACCCTGAAATTAGTCTAAAACAGCTGCAAAGGTCCAGGCCAGGAAAAAAAAAATTTTTGTAGACCAGTGTAAATTTGCTGTTTTTCATTGATTTTATCAAATGCAATATCTGATATCTCAAAAACCTGCTGTGATAGACAAAAACTGATGCCAGATTTGGAATCAGCCCCCAAAATTACCTTAAAACCATTGGAATACCTTATGCCAGAAAAAGTGTGTTGACCAGTGTTATCAATCCCTTTTTTAATGATCCCAAGCATGGAATTGGCCACCTTCACAGCCGCTGCACACTGGGTCGACACTTTAATCGACCTGTCCACCAGTACCCAGTGGCGTCGCCAGATGTGGGGCCCTGGGGCGGTGGGCCCCAGGGCGCAAGGGCGCAGAGGCTCCTGGGGGGGCGGGAGGCTCTGGGGGAGAGCGATTTTTTCGCCGATTTTCGGCGATTTTAAGCCTAGAACTCGGTTTTTTTCTAAGTATGTATGCTTTTACCGGCACTTAATTTGTATTTGATGCTCCCTCGACGATTTTAAGCCTGCTCCCGGCCCGGGCGCGCAGCTTCTGTGCACCCGGCCCGGGACTCTGTACCGCCCCCAGAAGCAATCTCCGTAGTTTGCGCATGCGCAAACCCACGGAGTCTCCAGGGACGTTCTGGGCATGCGCAAACTACTCCCTGGAGCGTCCCTGGAGATGCCGTGGGTTTGCGCATGCGCAAACTACGAAGATTGCTTCTGGGGGCGGTACAGAGTCCCGGGCCGGGTGCACAGAAGCTGCGCGCCCGGGAGCAGGCTTAAAATCGTCGTGGGAGCAACTAAATACAAATTAAGTGCCGGTAAAAGCATACATACTTAGAAAAAAACCCGAAAATCGGCGAAAAAAAGCGGCGAAAACTAATTAGCATAAATTATGCTAATTAGTTTGGGGGGTGTCGAGGATGCCGCCCCCCCACTGGGGACGGCTCTGCCAGTACCCCAAGATCTGATCCGTCACAGACAGCTCAGAACCCATGAGCGTGTATGTGAAGTTTTGGTTTCTTGCCCCAATGTGCATCACTTTGCACTTACTTACATTGAAGCGCATCTGCCATTTTGCTGCCCATTCTCCCAGTTTGGAGAGGTCTTTCTGGAGCTCTTCACAATCCCTGCTGGTCTTCACCACCCGGAATAGTTTAGTGTCATCTGCAAACTTGGCCACCTCACTGCCTATCCCCGACTCCAGGTCATTTATGAATAAGTTGAAAAGCACCGGTCCCAAGACCGATCCTTGGGGCACACTGCTTTTCACCTCTCGCCATTGTGAAAATTGCCCATTGACTCCCACTCGCTGTTTCCTGGTCTTCAACCAGTTCCTAATCCGTAGGAGGACCTGCCCTCTTATTCCCTGACTATGGAGTTTTTTCAGGAGCCTTTCATGAGGGACCGTGTCAAACACCTTCTGAAAATCCAGATATATAATATCCACGGGTTCTCCCACATCCACATGCCTGTTGACCTTTTCAAAGAATTCTAAAAGGTTTGTGAGTCAAGACTTCCCCTTGCAGAAGCCATGCTGACTCTCCCTCAGCAGAGCTTGTTCTTCGATATGTTTTAAGATTTTATCCTTGATGAGACTTTCCACCCTTTTACCTGGAACAGATGTTAAGCTGACTGGCCTGTAGTTTGTTTGTTTGTTTGTTTGTTTGTTTAAAAAAATTATATCCTGCCTTATCCTATGCCGAGGCAAATGCCCAAGGCGGCTTACAACAAAAATTAAAAAACATAGTTTAAAATACAGAAATAAGTTTAAAACAATACATACTTAATTTAAAAACAATAAAATCCACTTGCCTTTTTTAAAGATTGGCGTGACATTTGTTGTTCAGTCATTAAGTCGTGTCCGACTCTTCGTGATCCCATGGCGTGACATTAGCTATCCTCTAATCCTCTGGCACAGTGGCCGTTTTAAGGGACAAGTTTTAAGCACAACAGCCCTCCCTCGTGCAGCCAGTCGTTGAGAACTTAAACAGCCAGGCATTGTGAAAACTACGGTACTTAGTGAGGTGCTAAATTATCTGATATTAAAGCTGTCTTTCTCTCAGCTTCCTGTTCATCTGTCAAAGTGCGAGACACATTTTGTTGACTGGAAGCCAACTATTGCTAATCTCTACAGATTCCCCCTTCTTATTTACTGCAGTGGGATGTTTTATTATTTTAATCGCTTCCCTGTTCAGACAGGAAAGATATTGAAGAATGGAGATTTTCATGGCTTGTTACAGTCACTAGAGAAGTACAATTTATGGGTTTTCCAGCCATGTATTTAAAATTTTAAATACATGGCTGGAAAACCCATAAATTGTACTTCTCTAGTGACAGGAAAGATATTGTTTGGTTTTAACTATAACTTGGGTGCGCTTAAAGTTAATCTGGTGTCCAGTTTTTAATTTATGGTCCGCAATAGTAAACTGTGGCAAATTCTTAAAGAGATGGGGGTACCAAACCACCTTACCTGTCTCCTGAGAAACCTGTATGCGGGTCAGGAAGCAACAGTTCGAACCGGCCAATTGAACCAATTGGTTCAAAATTGGGAAGGGAGTACGGCAAGGCTGTATATTATCACCCTGCTTATTTAACTTATATGCAGAGTGTTGTTGTTCAGTCGTTAAGTCGTGTCCGACCCTTCGTGATCCCATGAACCATATCCCGCCAGGCCTTCCTGTCCTCCACTATCTTCCTGAGTTCGCTCATTTTCATGTTCGTTGCATCGGTGATGCTGTCTAACCATCTCATCCTTTGCCTTCCCCGTCTCCTTTTGCCTTCAATCTTTCCCAGCATCAGAGTCTTCTCCAGAGAGTCCTCTCTTCGCATTAGGTGGCCAAAATATTTGAGTTTCAGCCTTAGTACCTGTCCTTCCAGGGAACAGTCAGGCTTGATTTCATTTAGAATTGACTGATTTGATCTCCTAGCAGTCCAAGGGACTCTCAGGAGTCTTCTCCAGCACCACAGTTCAAAAGCATCTATTCTTCGGCGCTCAGCCTTCCTTATGGTCCAACTCTCGCAACCATACATTGCTACTGGGAACACCATCGCCCTGACTATACGAACTTTTGTTGGCATGGTGATATCTCTGCTTTTTATTATGCTGTCTAAGTTTGCCATAGCTTTCCTTCCAAGGAGTAAGCGTCTTTTAATTTCATGGCTGCTGTCTCCGTCTGAGAAATGCAGGGCTGAATGAATCGCAAGCCGGAATCAAGATTGCCGGGAGAAATATCAACAACCTCAGATATGCAGACGATACCACCCTAATGGCAGAAAGTGAAGAAGAACTAAAGAGCCTCTTGATGAGGGTGAAAGAGGAGAGTGCAAAAGTTGGCTTGAAACTCAACATTAATAAAACTAAGATCATGGCATCTGGTCCCATCAATTCCTGGCAAATAGAAGGGGCAGAAATGGAAGCAGTAACAGATTTTACTTTTTTGGGTTCCAATATCACTGCAGACGAAGACAGCAGCCATGAAATTAAAAGACGCTTACTCCTTGGAAGAAAAGCTATGGCAAATTTAGATAGCGTAATAAAAAGCAGACAAAAGTTCGTATAGTCAGGGCGATGGTGTTCCCAGTAGCAATGTATGGTTGCGAGAGTTGGACCATAAGGAAGGCTGAGCGCCGAAGAATAGATGCTTTCGAACTGTGGTGCTGGAGAAGACTCCTGAGAGTCCCTTGGACTGCTAGGAGATCAAATCAGTCAATCCTAAATGAAATCAACCCTGACTGTTCCCTGGAAGGACAGGTACTGAGGCTGAAACTCAAATCTTTTGGCCACCTAATGCGAAGAGAGGACTCTCTGGAGAAGACTCTGATGCTGGGAAAGACTGAAGGCAAAAGGAGAAGGGGAAGGCAAAGGATGAGATGGTTAGACAGCATCACCGATGCAACGAACATGAAAATGAGCGAACTCAGGAAGATAGTGGAGGACAGGAAGGCCTGGCGGGATATGGTTCATGGGATCACGAAGGGTCGGACACGACTTAACGACTGAACAACAACCACCACAATAGCTAATTTATCAGCTTGTTCCATCCTTAAATATCGCTGGTATTCCTTTATACGTGTGTTTACACTTTTTGTCATCCTGATGTAACATTTTTCACAAGTGCATGGGATTCTGTAAACTCCTGCATATGTCCACGGATGTAGTCTGTCTTTAGGGTTCCTTAAGAAATTGCTGCTTTTGCTGGTTGGAACATAACAAGTCCTGATGTTAAACTTATTCAGCAGTCTCCCAATTTTGTCTGTTGTTCCTTTAATGTAAGGCAAAGTAACTGCCTAATTCCAATTGTAGATCTTTTCTCTTTCTTTGGTGTTTTCCTTTTTAAATCTATCCTTCTAATTTCTTTTCGTTTGTAACCATTCGCTTGTAAGACTCTTTCCACATATTGTTTCTCACTCTGCGCATGCTCTGGTTCACTTATTTTCTCAGCTCTATAAAGTAAGGTATTAATTAGGCTGTTTTTTTGGGCTGGATGGTGACTTGATTCCTTATGCAACTATCTATTGGTGTGTGTAGGTGTTCTGTAGACCTGATACCTTAATGTACCATCATTTTTTCTTTTAACCAGCACATCCAGGAAAGGGAGTCTCCCATCTTTTTCTTTTTCCAGTGTAAACTTTATCGAAGGGTGTTGTTGTGTTAGATGTTCCAGGAAGCTGTCCAATTTATGATCGTCATAGTCCCAAATTGCAAAAACATAATCTACATATCTAAGCCATTTTTTAGGTGTGTATTCAGAAGAATCTATGGCTTTAATCTCGAAGTGCTGCATATACAGGTTAGCTAGGACGGGGCTCAAAGGATTGCCCATTGCTACTCCGTCTACCTCTTCGTAAAAATTCTGCTTCCATATAAAGTAAGTTGAAGTCACACAATGATGTATCTACTCTGCTAGATGTGAAGGAGCCATACACTTAATAATGTCCATAGTCTCTTTCAGTGGTAAGTTGGTAAATAAGGATAAATAAATAAATAAGTTAATCTTTCAACTGTTGTGCTATGAAGAACTAGGGCAGACAGCAAATTGCTGCACCTTTTGATAATGCTCCTCATGGTTTAGGAGCAAAACGTTAGGACAACCCCTTGTTCTCTTGTTCTTAACTTAATAAAACGATCAGAACAACTTGGAAAATGCTTCCTTTTATTCACTCAAAGATATGTGCAGGTTGCGAAAACCTCCGAACATACATTCTGTCAAATGTTCCCTCTTGCATGCTGAACTGGAATGTCTTTCCAAATAGCTAGCCTGCCAATACTCTGCCAACTAGGCAAGGAGTCACTTTCTCAAGTGGTGCTTTTCTATTTAGCAGGGGAAGAATAACTATCCCTCTTCACCCCAGCACAGTGTATTTTCTAGTGGCTGTTGCTGGTGGTGTTCTGCATATATATATTTTTAAGATTGTGAGCCCTTTTGGGACAAGGAGCCATTTAGTTATTTGATTTTCTCTGTAAACCGCTTTGAACTTTTTTTTTAATTAATCTTAATAACTGCAATCTCAGCTTGTCAAATTTTAATCTTAATAATCACTGCAATCTCAGCTTGTCAAATTTTAAAAACTAGCAGAAAGTGTCATTTATTTTTTCTTTCACATAGTGAAATCTACTGATGATCCAATGTAGGCTCATCCCTAACTGATGCCACAGAAGTGGCAAACCTTTTAAGAATGGAGGAAGAACAAACAAGCACTTAACGATGGAGCCCAGATGCTAATTGTGGTAGAGAACAGTGGCTTGCCCTAGGCAATCCAGTAATTCCATAGCCGTCAGGATTTGAATCCATTTCCAAACTATTTACCAAACTGATCTTTAGTAGGGTCTTTCACGAATGTGAAATAGTCTAGCCACCCAACCCTGTGCATGGTTACTAAGAAGCAGGTCAAGCTCTATTCAACAGGACTTAGTCCCAGTCAATACAGCTATAGAGGTTGTTTACTTGGAGATATGTGCCCTAAATACAGGTTCCAGCATGTGATGTTTGGGCTGAGCCCAGCCTGACTTCCCTCTGCCAGCACTGAAGGGCCTTGTGATTTCAGGAGGTCAACAGAGAATGCATGTAGGCTGGGGAAAATGAAAGCTATGCCACACGTGTCTTTAAATAGCAACTTGTGACGACATTGTAATTAAGGCGTTGCCATTCATTGTCTATTGAACAAATATGGCATTTCCAGCCTGAAGGTCCAACTAGCGAGTTTGAGGCAGTCTTGTCTGTTCATTTTGTTCGAGGGGGAAATGCACAAATGTCTTGTCAGCTCGGCTCCAGATTTCTTCGCAGGGTAGGGCAAGGGTCTGTGTGCTAGCTTTGAGAACTGTTTTAAAAAACAAGAGCCTGTCCCAGCAGCAGGCCAATGGTGGGATTTAAGCCCTAAACCTGAAATCTGGGAATCATTTTTTCACAAGAAAGGGAACACTCCGGAGCACACTGAGGTAGGATTTGGGTCAGGGAAACATGGGTTGGAATCTGCTCAGCCAAGAAGCTCGCTCCGTGACCTTGGGTGGTGTTGCTCACTCAGTCTAACCAGCCCTGCAAGTTTATTGGGGATATTTATATGCCACTCTTCATTTTCATAAACTCACAAAACAGTTTACATGGCTAAATAAATTGTTTCTTGTCCCAAATTGTTGCTAACTTGATGTTTTTATTTATTTGTTTTATTTATTTATTGTAACACTTATATTCTGCCTTTAGAAAAAAATTCAATGTGGCTGGCAACTAGTAATTAAAATAAAAGTCTTCAAGTAAAATCATTAAAAAAGCAGAAAAAAAATCCTCAGGGAGCACACAAGAGACCTGTATCCTGTTGCCATTCCCTTGCACCTGGCATACAGAGAAAACCTACTTCTAAAGCCAGGACGTTGCTTATGGCTTGTAACCTGTGATGGTCTTTTCTCCATAAAACTATCCAATCCCCTTTTAAAAGCATCTAGGCCAGGTGCCATCACAACATCCTGTATCAAGGAGTTCCACAGATGAATTACACGCTGGGTGAAGAAATATTTTCTTTTGTCCGTTCTAACTGTCCCTCCACTGAATTTTAGTGCATGTCCCCTGGTTCTGGTGTTGTGTGAGAGGGAGAAGAATTTCCTTCTATCTACTCTCTCCATCCCATGCATAATTTTATACGTCGGGCAGCCCAATCCTACCGTAACTTCGGCCGGCGGAACGAGCGTTCCGCTGGCCGAAGATGTTGCAAACGTGCCGTAAGGCATGTTTGCGTCTACTTCTGAGCAGGGATGGCCGGCACAAGGCCGACCTCCCCTGCTCCACCAACGGAGGACACACCAGCTTGCCACCAGACCCAGGTAAGAATTCAGCGGATAGGGGAACAGAGGCCGGCCATGGGCCCAGCCAATCAGGGAGGGGGTGGGCATGACTTCGGCCGAATCCTGTCCCCCGCCGATCGCCTGAGCCGTTACACGACCTCCTCCAACTTCCGCCAGCACAATAGCTGGCAGAATTCTGAGGAGACCGCAGCACCCTTTACACCCCCTTCCCTGAATAGACTTTCCGCTTCGGAGTGCCTGCCCACGGCAGAGCTCAGGATCCGGTGGGTGGCCTGGGCCTCCCGGCGGATCCTTATGTGAGGATTGTACAGTGTATCATGTCCCCCCCTCAGGTGCCTTTTTTTCTAGACTGAAAAGCCCCAAACACTATAGCCTTTCCTCACAAGTGAAGTGCTCCAGCCCATGAATCATTTTGGTCGCTCTTTTCTTCACCTTTTACAATTCAACTATGTCCTGCAATGCCTATAACGTCCTAGGAGTCCTACGATGATCAAGAGCCCAGTCCTATCCAACATTCCAGTGCCAATACAGCCATGCCAACAGGGTGTCCACTGCATCCTTTATGACTGGGGGGGGGAGTTTTGGAGGCCTCTTCAAGGTAAGGGAATATGTTCCTTACCTTGGGGCTGCATTGGTGCTGGAAAGTTGGATAGGATTGGGCCCAAAGTCTCAGATCATTCAGTACTTTAAAAGCAAGAACAAGCACTCTGAGCCTAGAAATGAATTAATAACTGAGGCAAAAATGAGTAATATGCTCCATGTGACTATTCCCAATTAAAATTCCTGCAGCAGCGCTTTTCAATGGCAGAACATATTACAATAATCAAATATTAATAATAAAACATGAGAATGGAAGTGGGCAAAAATTACTATACCTCCCAAATGTGCCCTCTGAGCAAAATGGAGGCAGAGTGGCATATGAATAGCCTTACCATCGTCCCGGAATCTACGCTGGCTTTGGCCTAGTGCGGACCCGAGCGCTCCCAAGGGTGCATTGCGTCTGTCCAATGGGCTTCTGCAACTTCCGGTCAACGACGCAACAGAAGCAGCAACCCTGTTGGGCAGCCGCAGTGCACCCTTGGGAGCAACTCGGGATCGCTCTAGGCCGAAGCCAGGCTCGATTCCGGGATGATGGTAAGCCTACATATGAACAAAGTAAAGCGGGCAGTGTAGGGTGCTGTACAACAGTTGCTTGTGTGGGTACGGGTGCAGCTTGACTGATCCAGCTCTGTGGGAACCAGCATGCCCACGTTTGTAGATCTTGCAGGTCATGGGTGTGTTGAATTGATACCCTAGATGCCCAAAGTAGCCTCCAGCTTAAAGTGTGTTAAAAGATGTTATGACTGCATGATACTTGTAGGCAGTCTGATGCTATTGCCTTGAGGGTTGCCAAGGAACCGAGTGAGCCGAGAGTCAATTAGAGAGTTAACTCTTCCCTAAAAACTATAATGTACTGCGCTTAAGTTTCCCTCTTTATTCAAAGGAATGGGGGGATCCTTGAAACGTTACCAGCTGCCCAGAAACTCTGTTTCTGGATTACTATGGTGAAGTAATCTCCTAGAAAAAGACCTTAGTGAGAAGACAGAGCTGGCTCCCACCCTGGAGAGAGAGTCCATCCCTTTCTGGATGTTTCTCCCAATGGAGTGATGAATGCTTGTCCAGTAGAAATCTTGTCCAAGTGAGAGCAATGCAAAAATGTATTGAGAGATTATTGCAGACCACTGGCTTGGAACCTCTGTTGTCAAAAATAACTAAAAGCCAGCACCAAATGAGTACAAACCACAGGCCAGGGACAGGATACAGGGCTAAATGATTCAATTTAACCTGGCAGCATCTGTGAGATGCAGGAAACAGGTGTCAGAGCAAATTATGAACAGCAAATATTTGAGGTTTTAAAGGCAGCTAATCCCTGAAGTCAAAGCTAAGGAATTAATTAGCATCAGCAACTTTACCAAGCCAATTTTTGCAAAGAGCCAAATTGTACTTTGGGAGAAATAATTTCCCGCCATAAAAACGGGACAGAATCCTCCAAACTGTACAAAAGTCAAAGAAGGGAGAGGTGTACCAGAAAGGTAGAAGCAAATGAGCTGGAAGTCAAGTGGGTGCTGTACAGCTCATGATTAGAAAGAGATCTGCATGTGAGAGCCAATGGGATTGTCCCCTAAAACGTCAGTCTCGTAACCTTCAGCCGCTCTGGCTTGAGTTTCTCTGCCAGCATTCAAATTGTAACCGCTGAACTGACAAGTGTGTCATCAAGCCACATTACATCATATCATGACTGAATGTACTGTAGTATAATGTGTGCGCTTTCATCCTTTGCAGTTACTAGAATTGATGCTTGGTCTGCAAAACAATGCAAATTGTTATTAGGCTACATCTGAAGTGTCTCATAAAGGGAAAAATCATTCACAAGAGCATTTATGTCAGGGAGGAACTATCAATGCAGGGTTGCACTTATAGGTTTTTCCCTTCACTCTTTGCTAGTGTTGGACTCTCTACATCAGTGCTTCTCAAACCTTTTAGCACTGGGACCCACTTTTTAAAATGACACCCTACTAGGACCCACCTCGCTTTATGAGACGCACAAACATTTATCTCCCTATATTTACACAAGCTTGCAAACTGCAGGAGCTCAGCTGTTTGCAGGGTAATTAGCAGCTATCTTGCAATCTGTAGGAGCTCAGCTCTTTGAAGGACAATTAGCAGCTGTCTGGTTTTTGAATAGTCTCCAGGCTTGTGGATAAGATTACTTATCTGATCTTTCCATCACCTGGGACCCACACCAGAAATCAGGTCGCGACCCACCAAGTGGGTCCCGACCCACAGTTAGAGAAACACTGCTCTACATTGTCTATAGCAAGGGTCATTGTTAGTTGATGCCTCTCTCTCTTCCATTCTCATTCCAATAAAGGGGCAGACAGTATTTATTTAAAGAATGTATGTCCTGCCTTTCTCCTGACAGGGCAACCAAGGCTCTTTACTCACCAAGAATGAGGCTGGAAATGCTGCAGGAAGGAAGGGGAAGGAGGAGGAAAACCTTGAAGGTACACATAAGACATCAGTTTTTTTTTCTGCCTAATGCATTTCAATTAACAATCCTGGAGCACTGTGGCAAAAAGACGCACTATTCTCCAGAAGCCCTGCTGCAAAATGGATTTGTGCTGGAGCTGAGGAGAACAGAGTCTTCTTTCCACTAGACCCCAGATGGGCACTTTGAGCAGAACAAGCTGATACCTTGTGCACTGCACAGGGTCTCCAACAGGCCCAGCGGCACCCATAGCTGAAAGCAAGACGCTCCTTACCTCGGAGAGCGAGCCACTTTCCGACTCGCTCCTGTGCCCCGGCCTCTTTGCTTTCTTCAGCTACCTGCGTTCTCAGAGCAACCTTCTGAACTGAGGATGAACTGATCTGCCCACCCACATCACAGCCAGCAGCAGCAGCACTGATGATCTTTCTGGCACAGTGTGGGGGAGGACGAACCAGAGTAGTCATGAGATGATGAAACGTCATTGAAAGAAATGTGAAAATGTCAAACGGTGGTGGTCCCATTTTGAGTTTCAGGTCAAACGCAACTCGCCAGTGAAGTTGGGAAGGGCTGCTTCGATCTACTATCTACTGTATTGTTTTAAAATAATTATAACCCTCCAATTTCCACCCATAATTAAACAGCACCACTAATGTGAAATGTGCTTACAGGGTGACATAAGCAAACAACGAGAAAGGATGAGTCCCTGCCCTGAGGAGACTACAATCCAAATTCCAACAGAAGTTGTTGTAACAAAGGTAAGGGAAAAGTACAGGTATCAAGTGATGAACAGCAGCAAGTGTGGCTACTTGTTTCTTAGTTAAACTAACAAACTGAAATAACTACATATTGGAGAGCCAGGATGGTGTAGTGGTTCAGGAGTTGGACTTTGACTTGGAAGATCAAGGTTCAAATCCTTACTCAGCCATTAAACTTCCAGCGTGACCTTGGGCCAGTCATTATCTCTTAGCCTAACCCAGCTCACAGGTTTGTTGTGAGGACAGGAGGAGTGAAGTAACTGTTTATTTATTTATTTAAAAAATGTATACCCCGCCTTTTCCTATGCCGAGGCTAATGCCCAAGGCAGCTTACAACAGTTAAAATACATAATTTTAAAACAATACATAAAATAAATTAAACAACAATAAAATCCACTGGAGGGTAACAATGTGAAGCAGAAAAACAGCAAGGCAGAACATACTGAGGCACTGGAGGCAGACAACCACCCATCACCCAAACGCAAGACGAAACAGAAACGTTTTGAGCCCCCGCCAAAAAGTCATGAAGGAGGGGGTTGTTCTCAAATTCCCTGGCAAGGAGTTCCACAATTGTGGCGCCACAACAGAGAAGGCTCGCCCACGAGCTGCCATTCCCCTAACTTGAGACAGGGGTGGCACTCGCAGGAGAGCCCCCTCAGATGAGCTAAGAGAGCGGGCTGGAATGTATGGGAGAAGGCGGTCCCTCAGATATCCTGGACCCAAACCACCCCGAGTTCCTTGGAGGAAGGGCGGTATAAAAATGTGAAAAACAAATTACCCTTCCTTCAAGGAGCAAACATTTCTCCCCTGTTTGATCTTCAGAACAGCTCTGTGACTTAGGTTAGGATTGGGGACAAGGGGGTACCGGTATGCTAAAAGCTCTATTCCCACCTCTGTGTTATGTGTTCAGTGAACATATGAGATTGTATCGCTTGGCTCCAGCCTCAACTTTTGTTTCCTGGGCTGAAAGTGAGAATGGGTTCCAGAACCGTACAGCTGTACATTACACTGGTCTACAATTTTTTTTTCTGGCCTGGACTTTTGCAGCTGTTTTTAGACTAATTTCAGGGTGCTGATTCCAAATCTGGCATCAGTGTTTGTCTATCACATCAGGTTTTTGAGATATCAAATATTGCATTTGATAAAATCAATGAAAAACAGCAAATTTACACTGGTCTACAACTTTTTTTTCTGGCCTGGACTTTTGCATCTCGTTTTTATGCTATCCACATACCCCATTTTCATTGATTTTACCCGAAATTAACTCTTTGACACTTATGATTGCAAGATCCTTGCATTTCTCTCTCTCTCTCTCTCTCTCTCTCTCTCTCTCACACACACACACACACACACACACACACACACACACACACAGAGTTAAATAAGACATTTTTTCACATTTAAAATGGTGTTAGTAGTTTTTTACTTAATGATTAATTACCTAATTAATTAATTGATTAATCCAATTAATTAGCAGGGGTTACTTCAGAAAATTAGACCGTGATAAGGGGGTACCCGGTCAACACACTTTTTCTGGCATAAGGTATTCCAATGGTTTTAATGTAATTTTGGGGCGCTGATTCCAAATCTGGCATCAGGTTTGGCATCATGAAAATGGGGTATGCCGATAGCATAAAAACGAGATGTGATAGAGCAAATCTGAGATCAGATTTAGGCCAGAAAAAAAATTGTTAGACCAGTGTAAATTTGCTGTTTTTCATTGATTTTATCAAATGCAATATTTGATATCTCAAAAACCTGATGTGATAGACAAAAACTGATGCCAGATTTGGAATCAGCACCCCAAAATTACCTTAAAACCATTGGAATACCTTATGCCAGAAAAAGTGTGTGTACCAGTGTTATCAGTCCTGTACTTGCAATCATGATTGTGCAAACAGTTGTATGCGTATAAGGGCACACTAAAGAAAATTACTCTGGTACAATGGTCTCTGTTGAGTTGCAGGGGGTGTGCAAGTTTTGTTTGTTTCATAATATGCAGTTAAATGTTGATTATTACATAACTCACTCATTCTGTTACTCATTCACTAAAACTGCATTCATCTTGGTGGTGGTTTGTTTCTTTCATTTTATCTGTGTGATTTTTTGAGACTCTCTGTGGCCTGCAGTTGACCTCATTTTGCCAGCTGTCTCTTGACCGCCATTTTTTGGCAAATGTTCCAACACTGAGTCCTTGAGGCCCATATCAAAAAAATAGCTGCTACCCCTGGCTGCTGCCTTTTATCCCATAATGCTCTGGATATCATAACATCCAGACACCAGAGGGAAAAATGGTGGACTCCAGGACAACATAACCACCACCCTGAAAGTAAAAGAGTAACAGAAATGGATGTGATTCATTATTCATTAGTTTCATTTTTAATTTGAAAAAAGAACGAACTGAACCCATTCATTTCATGTTTTCATTTGTTGTAAAATAAATGTACTGTACATCACTATTGGGTTGTGTCAACACAACCTGTGGCGTTGTATTAACACTACAACCCGTTTGCAGATAGAATATTTGCATCCATGCTGATTTGGATACCATACGTATGACGGAGTGTGAGCTAGATGGGTCTCATACTTCGTCTTTCCCAGCCGCAAGGGCTGTCTTTCAGATAGCTCTGCCAGAGACCATCCACATGCACTAAAATTGAGTGGAGGGAGAGTTAGAGCGGACAAAAGAAAATATTTCTTTACCCAGCATGTAATTCATCTGTGGAACTCCTTGCTACAGGATGTGGTGATGGCACCTGAGTTGGATGCCTTTAAAAGGGGTATGGATAGATTCATGGAGGAAAAGACCATCACAGGTTACAAGCCATAAACAACCTCCTGGCTTTAGAAGTAGGTTTTCTCTGTGCCAGGTGCAAGGAAGTGACAACAGGATACAGGTATCTTGTTGGCTGTGTGCTCTCGGAGGCATCTGGTGGGGCCACTGTGAGATACAGGAAGCTGGACTAGATGGGTCTTTGGCCTGATCCAGCAAGGCTCTTCTTATGTTCTTACGAATTATTCCAATATTGTGCATATAAAATTCTTGCCACACTTATATAAAAATAAAGTTTCATTTTTTCTCTCTACGTATTCTTCTCTCATACCCAACAAAAAAACTTCTGATTTCATTTGCACATTAATCTTCAAAATCAACTGTACCTATTTATGAATCTGAGCCCAATAGGAGCAGACAAGCCTGAAGGTACTTTGGCCTGGCTTTGGGCAATTCAAGACTTTAAATGTCAAAACCACTACCTTGAACTGAGCTTGGGGAGAAATGGGCAGCCAGTGAAGCTAATAAAAGATCAGTGGAATACAGTCGGCGAGCACCAGACAGAACCTTGGCAGCCACATTTTGAAACAATTTACGTTTCCGGACAGTCTTCAAGGGCATTCCCGTAGAAAGTGATGACCCAACCCTAACCCCCTCCCCCCGCCAGCGTACGTAGCGTTGCACCGGCAGAGGCTGCTTTACAGCTGTCACAAATGCCGACGTACTCTGCATACCCACCAGCAGGGAGGCCTCAGCAGCCTCCTGCACACTGTCGGACCCACAGACACCCACCAGAGCAGGTAAGCCCGTGCAGGGGGTTGCGGGGAGGAGGTTGGGCAGGGCAGGGGAGGGTGGAACGGGGTAGAGAGACGTGAGGGGGCATGTAGGAGGGCAGATCAGGAACAGGAGGGGGCGGGATTGGTGGCAACGGACTCCTTAGAGCCGGGCACAGTGCCCTTGCCATCCCTCCTCTCCCCCTCCCTTTTTTGTGCTTGGCCACTTACCATGTTTCCCTCTGGAGTCAAATGCAGAGGTGGATGGGGCTTGCCAGGGAGATTCATTGGGGTGCTTAGCCATTTCCCTCCCCCTGAAAATCCCCCCACCCTGAGCATCAAAGAAGAGACTACACAGGTGCCCCTCACAGGTTCGCTTATTTAATGCTCTCTTCTTGTTTTGCTATGAGGAACAAGGAAGTGGGCCCTGATTTTAACCTTCCTACTACCTGGGTCTCTCCCAAGTTTTTAAACCTGCTTGTTGTCATAAATATTTCCACATCATTTCCTATGCTCCATTTCCATTTCCTTCTACTTCTGCATCTCAGAAAGGTACAGTATCTTGCAGGATTATGCAATTACTTCAGTTATACTTGGCTTAGAGCCAAACCACACATTATGAAATGTGTGTTGGCCTGGTTCCTTAGCCCTTAAACAACCAAAAAGTGGTGGATCGGGGCTATGTGTACGTGCACAATTGGAACCATGGTGGGTGTAAAATGCTAAAGCCCCCTCTACTGCCTTGCCGGAGTTTCACCCTGTTTATTTGCATGTGCATTCTTATTGATATGTAATAACTTTGATATTTAAATAAATCTTAAAGCCTACAGGCTTGTGTTTGTGTGAGTCCTAAAGGGGAACTGGTTCCATCCTCATCCAGTTTTGCCACTCTAAGTTTTGCGACTCCAGTTTTGCCACTGGAAAGTGTTACAACTCTCTGGAGCCTCGAGGCTGAGTCCCTGGAACTGTGGGCGCTCAGAGCTGTAGAGCTGAGCGGAGCCCGTAGGCCTTCAGCCTTCCCTGTGGGTGGAAAAGACTGGCTGTACGTTCAGGGTGGTGGCAGTTACCGGACTAAGGGCTCCATTGCCCAGGAACAACATGTACCCTTGGCCTGCAAGTGTTACGCTTGCCAGGGATATGCTTTGAGGACTCCAACGATTTTGTTATGATGACCCTAAGAACCTGTGCCTAACCCTAACCCTTGAGATAGCCAGGGTCAGGACAATGGAAATATCGGGCAGCCCGATCCTCTCTAACTCTAGAGCGGCGGAGCGTGCACTCTGCCGTTTTAGGCCGTCGCAAACGTGCCATAAAGCACGTTTGCAACAACTCTAGAGTAGGGACTGCCGTCGGCGCAGAGCACCACAACCCTCACTCCACTGCCCTCTGCACCGGTCAGGGCAGGTGGAGGGCAGAACGGGGCATCCAGGGGAATGGCCATTGGCCGGCCCGGGGGAGGGCAGGGATAAGAACATAAGAAGAGCCCTGCTGGATCAGGCCAAAGGCCCATCTAGTCCAGCTTCCTGTATCACACAGTGGCCCGACCAGATGCCTCAGGGAGCACACAAGACAACAAGATAACCTGTTTCCCGTTGACACTCCCTTGCACCTGGCACAGAGAAAACCCACTTCTAAAAACCAGGAGGTTGATAAACCAGGATATCAGTGGCAAGCTCCGCCAATATCCTCGGCCCGTTCCCGGGCCTGTGTGGCCTTACTCCCCCACGTCGGATGTATGTCAGCTTCATAGCTGACGTACATCTGAGGAGGCCCATAGGGCCCCAGCCGGCTTACACCCGGGGAAGCGGACAAACGTCCCTTTCTCCCAAGGTGCTCCCGGCTGCCTCGGGGCGGCTCGAGAACGGGATAGGATGCAGCGGTTGGCCCTTTAGGATCGCACCGTTAGAACAGTAGCCTTGTCTCTTAGGCATGTTATATAGACCTTAAGAGCCGATGTTACCGAAGAACTGATTGGGAACATGCACCACTGACTCACTGTGATGTTCAGACTGTGAGACAGGCGTGCAAGAACGTATAGATCCCCGGGGAACTCTGGTTGGTGGTGTAGAGAGAACCTCCGGATCACTACTTGCATGCGTGTGCAAGTAAACAGAGTGAAACTGGCAAGGCAGTAGAGGGGGCTTTAGCGCTTTGCACCCCCCGTGGCTCCAATCTCAATCGTGGATCCACATGTGCTGTTTACAGAAGAAGAAGAAATTCTACATGATTACAATCAGAACTGTGGCAGGGCAAAGCGGCAAAGTCTTCGTGCCAGAGTTTTACCCTGAGCCAACATCTGTTCTATATCGCGTGTAGCTTGACATGTAGTCAGAGCAGCACATGGAAACGAGAGGGCTGGGCCAAGGCCTTTGTGGAAAAAAAGGGTTTTGGGGAAGGGCTTGAAGAAAAAGAGAGGTTTATTGAGAGAGCAAGAGACCTCCTGGCCATAATTGACTGTGGTGGAGGCACTTGAGTGACGGTCACAAGCTGGGACGTGGATAAAAATGGAGAGAAGTTGTGGGCAAGGCCTTGTTGGGTTTGAAGGCAAGAACAGGAGGCTGCTGTAGAATCCAGAATAGCAGCACATCAGGGAGAAGCCTGGAACCGGTCCTGATATGCTACATTTCCATGGGCGGTGATCTTTTTATCTCCAGGGAGTCATAAGTATGGACTCCCTCCCTACCTGCATCCAGGCAGGGTACAGTTCCTGAAAGATTCTGCCACATGATTTTTCTGAATGAGTCGCTTAGCTCTTCTTTGAATGGTCCCTGGTTGACACAGGGTTTTTCCAGGTTAGCCAGAGAAGGTGCTGGCTGGACAAGGGTTGCATCCTCCTGTGAACTGGGAAAAATACATCCAGTCAGCCAGAGCATGTATAAAGAAAGGATAATGACAATGGGAACTTAGTGCCCTATTTATATGGCTGCCCAAATGCCAGAGTCATTTTGCAAGGCAGGTTCATATTACTAGTCATTAGCTGTGCAGGCAAAAATTCCAGATTCTGACAAGCTCTGAGCACCTTGTCTCCCTGCTATTCTGTAAAGCAGATCATGATGATAATGGACCCGCTCCATACTGGGTTGAACTAACTGTCCACCTCGGTTTCTGCTCCCAACAGCCCTCCAAGAACTTCTTCACCCACTCAAGCCTCTGTTTGGTTTGGGCAGCTGTCTTGTAGCACTCAGGAGCAGGTCTAGCCCAAGGCCCACAGGCACCCGAGGCCTCTCCGTCGTGTGGCACTACCCCCTGCAATTGCCCCAGGCATGCAGAGCACACTCTGATCCTTTCCCCGAGCCCTACACCGTTTTTCTTCCCCTCCACCCACCTGGCTTTCTCCTTTCCCCACCTTCCCTTTTGTGGCATCTGCGGCGGCTGCTACTCCTGTAGCCCATCACTCTACTCCTGCCTTGTTTGGCTACCTTGCCAACTGGAGAATAGGCAGGAGTGGGGATGGGAGGCAGAAGGAGCCGACCAGGGTTATAGTGCCCAGCGGCTGGTGCTGCCATAAGGCGGGGGGGGGGGGCACGTGAAGGCACGCTGAGGCAGCCACAGAGGTTGTCAGTGGGCACAGGGTGTTGCTTCTGCCCAAGGCGGCAGCCTCAACAAACCTCACTGCTGGTCCAGTCTTGCTCAGGAGACTAGAGGTGAAGAAGTTACCTTTATTTATTTCATTTGGCTCCTGCCCTTCTTCCTGGAAGCACAGGGTGGAATCTGTGATTCGCCTCCCACTCTTTGTATCTTCACAAATTGGGAGAGGCTTGTAGGATCTACTCTCTTTCCCATTAGAAGTCCACCTGTTACCAAAAGAGCTGGTTCTTAGGGGGAATTCACCCAACTCTATGGAACATGGGATCTTAGACTGGATAACAGATCAGCGTAATGCAGAGCATCCCCTTTAACTTAGCAAAGAGACAGAGAGAAATACTTTCCAATAAAAGTTTATGGATTTATTAAGAAAGGACAAAGGTAAAATTATTGCATTGTTGTTGTTCAGTCGTTAAGTCGTGTCCGACTCTTTGTGATCCCATGAACCATATCCTGCCAGGCCTTCCTGTCCTCCACTATCTTCCTGAGTTCGCTCATTTTCATGTTCGTTGCATCGGTGATGCTGTCTAACCATCTCATCCTTTGCCTTCCCCTTCTCCTTTTGCCTTCAATCTTTCCCAGCATCAGAGTCTTCTCCAGAGAGTCCTCTCTTCGCATTAGGTGGCCAAAATATTTGAGCTTCAGCCTCAGTACCTGTCCTTCCAGGGAACAGTCAGGGTTGATTTCATTTAGGATTGACTGATTTGATCTCCTAGCAGTCCAAGGGACTCTCAGGAGTCTTCTCCAGCACCACAGTTCGAAAGCATCTATTCTTTGGCACTCAGCCTTCCTTATGGTCCAACTCTCGCAACCATACATTGCTACTGGGAACACCATCGCCCTGACTATACGAACTTTTGTTGGCATGGTGGTATCTCTGCTTTTTATTATGCTGTTTAAGTTTGCCATAGCTTTCCTTCCAAGGAGTAAGCGTCTTTTAATTTCATGGCTGCTGTCTTCGTCTGCAGTGATCTTGGAGCCCAAAAAAGTAAAATCTGTTACTGCTTCCATTTCTGTCCCTTCTATTTGCCAGGAATTGATGGGACCAGATGCCATGATCTTTGTTTTATTAATGTTGAGTTTCAAGCCAACTTTTGCACTCTCCTCTTTCACCCTCATCAAGAGGCTCTTTAGTTCTTCTTCACTTTCTGCCATTAGGGTGGTATCGTCTGCATATCTGAGGTTGTTGATATTTCTCCCGGCAATCTTGATTCCGGCTTGCGATTCATTCAGCCCTGCATTTCTCATAATGTATTCTGCATATAAGTTAAATAAGCAGGGTGACAATATACAGCCTTGCCGTACTCCCTTCCCAATTTTGAACCAATCAGTTGTTCCATGGCCGGTTCGAACTGTTGCTTCCTGACCCGCATACAGGTTTCTCAGGAGACAGGTAAGGTGGTCTGGAATTTGCCACAGTTTGTTGTGATCCACACAATCAAAGGCTTTTGTGTAGTCAATGAAGCAGAAGTAGGTGTTTTTTTTTTAAAACTCTCGTGCTTTCTCCATGATCCAGCGCATATTGGCAATTTGAGAAATAATATATCAGTGTTGGCTGGCTCCAACTAAATCAAACTCTGGATAGCAGGAGGAGGAATTTACCATACAGCAGCTTTATTTGAAAAAAACGATATCGCTGGCACGCAGCTCCAAGCTATAACAGCGACAAAAGGGGAACTGCGGCCCTGAACAACGCCCGGGGGCGAACTTTTATACCTTACGATTGTTACAGGAAAGCAAGAACACGTCACTTTGTTTAAAGTACATACATTGGTCGCATCTTTCACTAGATACATCAGTCATTTACCACTAGGCAGACAAGATAGTGAGGGGTAAAGAGCTTCTTCAAGATGTTTTCTTGTAATTTTCCACCCAGCTACAGGCCTCTGCTAAGTACACAACTCTGCCTGTTTGGACAACAGGAAAACTGCTTAGACAACAGAAATCTTTGCCCTCTGTGGTCAGGCTACATTCCTTTGCAAGCACTTCACAAAAACCAAAAATGCCAGGTAATATTCTTACTTAAAAACCAAACTCTAAATGGATATTATACATCATGCTATGATAAGAAAAACAGGTATGTTGCAAACTTAAAATTCTCTCTTACACCTCACATCAGCAATAATAATTTGCCCACAGTTGGACACCAATAATTTGGCCTAACAATAGTGTAGAGCCACGGAAGCAAGCCAGAGGAGCCACGAAGTGCCACGGGATCTTCTCGGAAAATAGTGCAATGCCAATTGGCAGGCATCAACATAACGTAATGGGGAGCCACAGCCAATGGTCGCCAATGGTCAAGGGAGCCGCAGGACGAAAAAGTTTGGGAAACACTGGTGTAGGTGTTCCTGTCTTATGGTGGTTGCATGTAATGCAAAGTGTATTTGGTGCAAGGGAAAAGAAATTCCAGGTGTCCCTACTTCTTCCAACCCAATTTCTAACAGCTAAGAATAGGGAAAGAAGGGGGGGGGGGGAGAGAGAGAGAGAGCTTTTTCTCATACTACCTGACTTGGAGAGCCTTGTCAGCGTAGCAGGTCGGTGGTGTGGAAACCCTTGCCAGAAGAGTTACAATTTGTAAGGGAAAAAGCTTTCTTTTTAAAAGATTTTAGAGATGCTGCTACGTACAGACTAACTTATTCAGGATAAATGTGTAACTTTGGCATGCTATGTTTAATGTATCAATCGGTAATTTGGGATGAGAATGAAAAAGGAATTTTCCTAATCCTTGCAGGATGTAATCTCCTGTTGCTTCAGGGTGTAGCTAAAATGCAAATGTAGTTCCAAACACTGGTGCCAGAGAGATGGCTAAAATGAAGTTTACCCAAGTTAATGCAAACATGCTGGAATAATACAATTAATGCAGATGTTTGTTTGTTTGTTTGTTTACAAAGTTACAAGTTACTGAAATTGCATTCAGAAAGGCAAACATAGCTTTAGAAACAAAGGATGAGTAAAGGATTAAAAGTTGCAGTCCAAGAGATACATGATGGAATTATCTTTTCTTCTTCCAGGATGTGTGTCTGTGGGGGTGAGAGTTTGTTTTGAGCCTGGCCTCAAGAACCAATGTTTTCTTGAGAGAAATATCAAATATGGCCTGTAAGAGTTCTGTTCCTTTGGTGCATAGGTTCTAGGTTCAGTTCATTTTGCACACTAATATTCTTTGATGTTGGCATATGAAATAGTATTGCTTGGTATCAGAGTTCAGAATACAGCATAATGAAGAATGAAACATTGGGGGGGGGTGTACTGGTAACACACCAACCTGAAAAGCTTCGGCTCAGATGCTAAAGGGTGGCTCAAGGATACTGGCCACACACCACAAATTGAAGGTACAGGAGTCCTGACTTTCCCGAAGCTTTCTTTGCTTCAATCTCTTCACTGAGACTGGAGCCTGCAAATCCCCCACAGGTCGTCTGCCGGTCGAACGGAATGGTATCACCTGCCTCCCACGAGGAGATCTCAGCCCAACAAAATTCCAGAAATGATGCAAGCAAGCAACCTGCTCTCGGTGGGGCAAGGCCAGACCTGCCACATGTTTGTCTCTGGGCTGGAGGTGCCCCCACCCAGTGTTTGCCCTACCTGATATCATTGTCATCTCCATTGTCTGGAGATGGCACTTCAGACACTCCATCTACCATGGCTTGAGCGTGATGTTTCCTGCCTCCCTCTCATTCAATTCCACACACCTGATTTCTCTGGAAAATTCGAGGCTGCGTTCTGGGTCAGGCCACTGCTCCAGCAAGCTCAGTATTGCCAACACTGACTGGCAGGGGCTCTCCAGGGTTTTAGGCAGGGGTCTTAAATTCCCAGCCCTACCTGGCAATGTCAGGAATTGAATGTCATCCCTGCCAGTCAGTTGTGTCACCATGACCCATCCCCAAAAAATGACAGCCTTGGCAATACCATACTGGCATTTTGAAAATAAGTTGAATGTTATACAGAATACCCAGCCTTCTGTCACTATAGTCTGCTCTGTCCAGCACATCTGGGGTTAGGGGGAAATGATTTCACCACAAAAAATGTAGCATCATGGCTCCTTTTAGAAATTAAATGCTTATTATGTCATAGTGTTGCCAAACATTTTTTTTTAACAGAAATTTAGTGGTGGAATTTCACATGCCAACTCTCTGCCTGTGAGACAGTTTTTGAAAGCCAGGTCACACACAGAGCTAATAGAAAATCCTGCTCTAGTGAGTGCTAAGTATCAATAGTATTAAAGACATTTTGCAAATAAATGGCATATTATCACGTCACTGTAACTTTTTGTGTGTATTTATTTATAATATTTATATCCCGCCTTTCTCCCCGAAGGGACCCAAGGCGGCTTGTGGTACTACAAGGTACTACAGCTATTCTGTTCATTAATATTTTCACTTCAGATAACCGTGTTTAAGATAAGAGTTCCTTCCCCTGCCATTAAGCTGGTCTCGTTATAGCAGGGGTCGGCAACCTTTTTCTTTAAAGGGGCCGGATGTTCAGCGGTGATGTCATCACATTACCACTGAGCTTCCAGGTTGCCAGGCACCCGGAAGTGGCCCATGCGGAGCTTGGTTTGGGAGGCAAAGCCTCCCACCCAAGTTGCCATGTACCGGCCGGGGAACTGTTGAGCTGCCCGCCCAGGCAGGCAGCTCAGCCATTCCCCATCTGACGCATTCCAACTTGGGCGGGAGGCTTTGCCTCCCAAGGCAAGCTCCGCACAGGCTGGACTTCAGTTGGCAGACCAGATGACTTTGGCTGGTGGGCTGGATCTGGCCTGTGGGCCGTAGATTGCTGATCCCTACCTTATAGTGTTGCTGGCTGTGTGAATTCAGGGGCTCATCTGGTCAATTCAGTCAGGCTGCTGCTCTGGCGGCTACATTGGCTGCCAGTTTGTTTCTAGACACAATTCAAGGTTTTAAGGCTTTTACGGCTCGGGACCAGGGTATTTGAGGGACTGCCTTCCTCCGTATAATCCGACCCATCTTTTGAAATCCTCAGAAGGGGCTCTTAGTTTTAGCCATGCTGCCACTGATGAAGGTGAAGGTAGTGACAGCGAGGAACAGGGCCTTCTCAGTGGTGCCACCTCGATTATGGAATTCTCACCCCTTGGAATTAAGAACTGCTCCCTCCTTGAAGACCTTCTGCCGAGGTCTTCAAACATTTTTGTTTAGAATGGTCTTTGATGGTGAATGCTGACAGTGATCGACTCTGAGACATGAATTGACGGGCCTTTAACTGATGCTGATCCATTTATTTATTATTGTTCACTGTTTTTATTGTTGTTTTAAATGATTGCAGGCCACCTTGATTGCCCTTACCAGGAGAAAGGCCGGGTAAGCAAATACCCATTAAGTAAATCTTACTGGCTGAGCTTGAATGTCATCCTACTACATAGTCAGGTCAGTCTCCAGAATGGAAGGACAGGGGCAAACCTTCCCTTCCTCCAAAAATGTTAGATATTTGTGAATGTTTTACTTGCTATAAGATGTGCATGTGGGTTCCCAAGCAATAAATGATGGCACCCTTTACAGGGAGAGCTCTCTGTATTTGCTCAGAGGCTCTTTGTGGAGAGAGATACATTTAAATTTGCTTTCAGTCAGACTGAACATTTTGTGCATGCCCAGAGGCACTGTATCCTTAGCTGTCTTTTCAAGCTCAGCAGCTGGAAGGTTGCCTTGCACTCAGCTCCACGAACCAGGAGTTTGGAAGACCAGCATTAGCATTAGTAGTATTTTACACACCTGACCTCTAGAGTAGTCCCATTTAAAACCAACTGAATTACAGCACTGCGGAATGATGAGTATCTTTGACTTTGGGGCTGCAGCTTTCTCAGGCTTCATTTTGCTCGGCTTCCAGCCACACACAGTAAAGAGCAAAGGCTCAGGCCGCTTGTGGTTTGTCTTGTCACTTGCTTAGAAAGGTTTTTTTTTTTTAATGTCATCCCAGGAGCGACCTGCATTGCAGTTTAGTCCTTCCCTGTGCACTGGGTCACAGTTGACCTTTTTCTGAAGGTCGCTCGCTCTCAGACTTCTAAAGGATTGAGGTTTTGAGGGAAGTGGAAAGCAAAGGGTTACCACCTTCTTCTTTTAACCAACTCCTGCTCTGCGCATTTAACAGCAGCTTGAACTGCAGACATTAGCAAGTTTATGCAGAAGAGCATGCCAGAGTCAGTTTCTTTCTAAGCTGTTGGTTGTCCTATCAAGAATGTACACTAGACTAGGTGAGCAGTAAACTCAGTAAGTATGAATATGGACGGCACAAAAGCTCTAGCCCTCACTGTACCTACTTGCAAATAAATGTTATTGAGATCAGCGTGTGGGATTCCCATGCATAACATTTGATGCTGATGTAGCCTGCGGAAGGCCTCCCAGCACCAGAGGCATATATCAAATGCTGCTCCTCTTATCAGGTGGTGCAGCAGCCTCTGCTGCTTCTAATCTGTGGACTGGAAAAGGAACCGGAGGATAAGTGGAAGTGTGTGTGTGTGGGGGGGGGTGCATTGGGCTACAGACAGTCTGCAACTGTCCTCATACACTTCCTCTTCCTTATCCAGTCTTGGGAGTGGGAGGAGGAAGAGGAGCAGTGGAGGCGAGTGGGCGAGCAGAGGTGATCGCCTCCCAGCCAATCTGCTGCCTGAGGCAATCACCTTAATTCGCCCCATGGATAGATTAGCCCTGTGCAGCACAGTGGCTACACTGAGCTATGAAACAGGCAGGGGCGTCTGACGTTAGGGGAGGGAGGGAGGGTGGTGGAGCGCACCGGGTGACAACCATTTGGGGGGGTGACACCATGGCCGCTGCAGCTCAGCAATCTTCTTTGGCCACTCGCAGTTGCTTCTTTGTGTTCTTGCTCATGACAACGCAAGAAGCAAGCCAAAAACAGCCAAGCAAGGGTGTCACTGACCCCTCCCCAGGGAGTTCGACCCCCTGCAGATAGCAAGGATCTGTGGGGTCCACGTAAAAAATGCAGTTAAAAGGAAAAAAGGTAAAAAAAAAAACACCAGGTTTTTTTAACCTTTTAGAAGCAACCTGTGCCGTTTTCAAGCCTCTACAGGGCTTCTGGAAGCTTAACAACCCACTCCTGGGTCCTGCGAAGGCTCTTCCCCCCCCCCTCCCAGCCTTGTCCCTTGTGCGACCCAGAAGTGGGTTGTTAAGCTTCCAGAAGCCCTGTAGAGGCTTGAAAACAGTGCAGGTTGCTGCTAGAAGGTAAAACGCCCTATTTTTGTTAACCTTTTTTTCCCTTTTAACAGCGTTTTTTTAACGTGGACCCAGCGGATTCAGGATCCAGTAAGTCAAATCCACGGATCCAGAATCCAAGGATAGAAAGGGTCCACTGTACTTCCGGTTCGGCAGTTACTTCTGGCTCCTGCACCGGGTGACACCAGAGCTAGAGACGCGCTGGAATCAGAACCTATCTGATGGTTCAGAGATCCCCTTTGTGATGAACTCTGTAGGTGGCCTTTAGGTAAGACTCTTGCTCTGTGTCCGTCACTATCCTCCCCCTACAATATGCACATAACAATACTGGCTACATTATGGGATGGTTGGTAGGATTACAACACTAATATGCTTTGAACGCTGTTAAATCACGATATAAGTGCTAATTCCTGACTAAAAATGCTGTTACTATGTGGTGTGGCTCTCAAACACATGATCTCATGCACGATTTCAAAGAGCTTTATTTCTTTGACTCTTTAAAAGATTTCTATCCACCTTTAAAGTTAAAAGCCTCACAAAGTGGCAAACAGAGGAAAAGAGACAAAAATACACAATAGACAATAAAAGCAATAAATCATCTTCCAAAAAATTCCAGGGGGGGGGGACGACACTTATAAAAGTCCAGCTGTTTCTTTTTTGTTAACACAATTTAAGGGCTAAGAGCTGAATCAGGGAGCGAAGTTCTTCTGGTGCTGCTTCGGCTATTGGGACAGGGCGGCCTGCACATGTGAATATGCTCCCTTATGATGAAAAAGCTCTCCCCCTGCACATAGAAAGTGCACACTGTCTCATTGAAAAAGTCGTTGAGTCTTCGTTGACATGGGCTGGCAGAAGAGTCCTGGCTGTGCTTAAATTGGTTTGTAACATGGCCTACACAGGCTCCAAGATTCATCTCCATCTGTCTCTCTGGTTTTTATTCCACCTGTCCTTGGAAGAGTTCAGGGAAGTGTACGTGGTCCCACACACACACACACCACCACCACAACAGCCCTGTGAAGTAGGTTAGGCTTAAACGTTTAGGCCCATGGTTACCCAACTCACTTTGTGGCTGAGCTAGGATTTGAACCCAGGCCCCCCCCCCCCCCCCGTCTAACCAGGACAACACACCAGCTCGCTTCCAGGCATCCTGTCTCATGTTGACAACATCTGCCTGTGGTACAAACCGTATGTAAGAAGCTCAAAGGCATATGCAAGCTGATTGGGCATCTCCCCCTCCCTCGCAGGGGCCACAGAGCCACAATCTGCCCTGTCAAGCGGAAGAGGAGGAGAAGCAAGCAGCAGCAAAATTCCCCCCTGCCCTCTATTCATTGTAATGATTTTTCCGTATGGCTGATTTTCTGTAAGCTGCTCTGGGAGACTTGTCTGCTGAAATGCAAGATGCACATTCTTTAAATAAATAATCCTGAACAGTCAGGCCCAGACCACCTCTTAACATTTCTCCAACTATACGTTTGCCAGCATGGTTTCCCTGGAAGGGCTCCTGTGCTTTTAAAAACTGCCTGACATGCAGAAAATCAGTGGGTGAAGTCAAGGGCACAGGAGCCCTGTTTAAAAAACAACATTGGCAACACTGTGACATACAGTAACTGCTTAATTTCTAAACGGAGGGGAGCCATGACGCCACACCTTTTGAAGGGAATCATCCCCCCTAGTCCTAGATGTGCTAATCAAAGCAGGCTGCAATGACAGAAGGAGGGGTATTCTAATCTACACCATCACTGAGCCCCAATACAACTGATTGGGGAGGGGCTGTAGCTCAGTGGTAGAGGCCTAGTTTGGAGGCAGGTGGCAGATTCAAACCAGGACCACAGAAAGCCTCTGCCAGTCAGTGCTGAGTTATTTATTTATTTTATTTACAATATTTTTATTCCGCCTTTCTCCCCGAAGGGACCCAGGACGGCTTACAACAACAACAAAAAAATACAGTGCAAAAGATACAATACAAAAATAGTCACATTTTAAAACAGTTAACGAAAATTAATAAAAGCAGTATCTAAAAATCGATTAAAAAGATCATTACTACAATTAAAACAAGAGCATAAAAACAGCAGCACCCCCCACCTGTACCAGCAGGATGTTAAAAAGGGCAAGGGCTCAGAAGGCTTCTTTGAACAAGAAGGTTTTTAGGCCTCGCCGGAAAGTGTCCAAGGAGGGAGAAGTTCATATGTCAAAAGGGAGGGGATTCCATAAGGTTGGTGCCACTACTGAGAAGGCCCTAGTTAGATGGACCAAGGGTGGAAAGCAGCTTCATATGATTATTTCCAAGTAATGGACACAAGTGCGAAGAAGTAGTAAAGGCTGGTTAAATCACACTGAAATCAATAAAGAATCTTACCAAAACTAACATAACACAAAATGGCAATAGCTTGATATCGGTAGTTGTTAACAGTCTAACCCCAATACTGTTTTCTCAGAAGATATTCCCTTTTCATGCCAACAATACAATTTACTTCCAAGTAAGAACTGTATGCTTAGCACTTAGCTGGTGCTAAAATAAATCAATCATAGTAAGGAAGTTTCTTTGAAACTATGCAAATATGCACTCTTAAGGGCTTAATGTGCTAACTTTAAGCCCTTAAGAGTGCATATTTGCATAGTTTCAAAGGCACTTCCTTACTATAATTTATTTATTTTAGCACCAGCTAAGTAAATGGCGCTTTATGTAGAAGGAGAGACCAGGTCCCTGCCCTGAGGGGCTTAAGAACATAAGAAGAGCCCTGCTGGATCAGGCCAAAGGCCCATCTGTATCACACAGTGGCCTGTATCACACAGTGGCCCCACCAGGTGCCTCAGGGGGCACACAGCCAACAAGATAACCTGTTTCCTGCTGCCACTCCCCTGCACCTGGCACAGAGAAAACCTACTTCTAAAACCAGGAGGTTGCTTATGGCTTGTAACCTGTGATGGTCTTTTCCTCCATGAATCTGTCCAAACCCCTTTTAAAGGCACCCAGGTCAGGTGCCATCACCACATCCCATGGCAAGGAGTTCCACAGATGAATTACACGCTGGGTAAAGAAATATTTTCTTTTATCTGTTCTAACTCTCAATTTTAGTGCATGTCCCCTGCTTACAATCGGCTTACAATCGAGAAATGGATACACAAGGAGACAGCAGGAGGAGCCTGCGTGATGGCTGTTTGCTATGCGCATGCGTGAACTCTGTAACCCTGCGGAGCTTACAGAGTTCGCGCTAGGGGCAGCAGAGGAGCGATCTGCGCCCCTGGAAGAGATTGTTGGTGGAGGAGATCGTCGCTGGAGGCCCCTATAAACAAGATAAGTGGCGCAAAGCAGACATATACACGTAGAAGCCCCGTTACCCCTAAAAAACCTTTTAAAAAAGCCAGAAAAAAACGGAAAAAAGCCAAAAAAAACCCCGAAACCTAAGATGTCTCCCGCCCCTCCAGAGGCCCTCTCCCGCCCCTCCAGAGGCCCTCCGCCCTTGCGCCCTGGGGCCCACCGCCCCAGGGCCCCACATCAGGCGACGCCCAGGCGAGGACAGGGAAATAGTTATAAATGTACACATTTCCAAATTGAGCCCTGAAATAAAGTAATCACACACACAAAATCAACCTGGTCCAGCTTCCTTCCAAGTGAGCATGCCTCTCTCTGAGCATGTGAAAAGTGAATTTGGGTCATCACTGGCAGGGCCTCTGAGAGAGGGGGGTTAAGGGGGTAATTTGTACCCGTGCCCAGGGCAACAAATGGGTCAAAAAGGGGGCCCTGGGTCAAAAAAAAAAAAAGAGGGCCCAGGAGTCAAATTCATATGTAGGACAGGGAAACTTTGTACCCTCTGATAAAAATCCTCTGAATGTCCCTGATCACTGGGTCACATTTTAAACAGCGATGGCTAGCTACAGTGCTTGCTTGTAAGTAAGTTGGGCCAGAGGGAGAGGGGGCTTCCCTCGTCTGACATTAAGAAAGCAAAGTTCTAGGGTCAAGGCCCAAAAGCTCCTTCTGAAACCAAAGCCTGACCTCACCGGCACGCACGCGAGCGACCAAGAAAACGGAGATTTGTGCGGTTTCTGCCTGTCTGTCTCGGTGAAGCTGGGCGCTTTTACACCTTCGCAGGGGGAGGAGGATGCCGCGAACCTGCTCGGAGAGACGTCATGCGAACCAGCCTCCGCAGCAGTGGCGGCGTCATTGTGGGGAAATTCCCACCCGGGTGAGGAAGGTAGTAGCGGCCGGACCCGAGCGAGAGCAGCCCAGACAAGGCGCAGGGCAGACAGAGGAGGAGCACCAGCTGGCGGTAGCAGCAGCAGCAGTTGGAGACGAAGTGCTTTGCGATCCCGGGCCGGCCGGCAGCGCGTCGCTATGGCTGGTAAGTGGCTCGCCTTCTCCTTCCCGCTTTGCACACGGACCGACCGACCGACGGTCCCTCCCGGCAGCGTCTCCGCCGCATGAATCCCGGGGAGCCGGTGCTGGGAAAGGACGACAGGGGCTGCAAACAGCTTCGTACGTACCGTACCGCGACTCTCGGGCGCAAGGTGACCCACCCGCCGCAATCGCACGTCTCCCGCCGGTTCCGCCCGAGCCAAAACGGCGGCGGAGGTGCGAGGGCGGCTCCTGCCTTCGCCCCGCTCCGTTCCTGCGTCTTGCACTGGGGCCGGAGGCAGGCGGGGGGGGGGGGGCGAGAAAGCAACAAGAGGGACGCGGACGCGCCCCATGGAGTTCAAGATGGGGACAAGATGCCTGCAGCTCGTCATGGTTCAGGTGGTACTTGGTGTGAACTGCGCAGGAGCTGGGCTGGTAGAAAGAGATGGTAGCCTTGAACACGAACTTGGCTAGCCGCGATTCAAAAAGGAAATTTCGGCAGAAGAGCTGAAATGCAGCTCTGAGCTTCATGGAAGAAGAGTAGGGTGCAAATGTGATGCATAAATATCAGTGGTAAGAAGCCACATAATAAGAAAGTAAAAGCAGCATATCCCCGCCCACACACACACACGCTTCTGGAAGTGCTTCACGCACACACTACCTCGGGCAATCCTACAACAACCCTGTAAGGTGAGTCAGTATTTTTATACTCCTGTTGCAGATGGACTGAGGCTGGTCCATCTTACTTAAAAAGCTTACTTAAACCCCACTACGTACTGAGTGAGTTCATGGGAGTGGAGGGATGCAAACCCAGAATCTCCTGATGTGTTGCTGCGTTCCCTTAACTTCTAGTCTACCCACAGATGATTAAATGAACCTAAATATCTTTACTTTAAAAACCTCCCAGGGGGTGGATGCTGCATTAGTAATATTGCCATAGCTAGTGTGAGAAAAGGGGTGACATTTAAAAAATAAGAATAATTGCAACAAATAATCTTTGTTACACTGCTGCTTTTTTGCAATTGAACTTTGAACACACTCGAACGGGCTTTTGCTTCTGCTGAATTTTGAAATGGTGCCCCCAGATCCTGGTGGTGGTCCACTGACCATGGCGACCAGCCCCTGAATTTCAGCTCTACTTCATGATCAAACTCTAGGCAGCTTCCTCTTCTCTCACTGGCTATGTATTGACAGATCTCAGGATGACAAAGATCCGCCAGGGATGGATTCACCTCACTTTGCAGTACATTGACTAAAAAAATTAAGTCCTACTGATTTCAGGGAACTGAGTTTCAGGTATGAGGACTTGAGATCACCTGCCTTGATGTGTGTGTGACTGAAGATAAAAACAGGTCGAAGGACTCCAGCCCAACTGTATCATGTAACCTTGCCTGTGCGGTTTTTATTATTTTGAATATTTTAAAAAGTCAAGAGCAAGGCTAGAAAATTAAAACACAGACCCCCACACACCAGCATTCATTGTACAAGCTCAAGTGTATGACAAACCATGAGCAAGACCACTTTATCCACAGCAAATCAATCCATAGCAAATCAATCCACAGCAAATTAATCAGTGGATACCAAAGCCAGTCTTAATCCTTTCTCAATTATCTATTCATAAAACTGTCCTGTTAACCTTGATCCCAAATACCGTACCATTTTCAAGATTGAGGGCATATTTACATGACAAGCTTATATTATATACAGGGCCCAATCCTATCCACCTTTCCAGCCCTGATGCAGCTGTGCCAACAGGGCGTTCGCTGCATCCTGCGGTGGGGAGGGGCAGTCACAGAGGCCTCCTCAAGGTAAGGGAATGTTTGTTCCCTTACCTCAGGGTTGCATTGCGACTGTATCGGCACTGGAAAGTTGGATAGGATTGGGCCTTAAGAATATACACTGTCTGGTCAATTGCTTTTCAACAGAGTAGTTCACAAAGCGGTTTACATAGAAATCAATCAATGATTCCCTGTCCCCAAGGGGCTCACATTATTTAAAAAAAAAATGCTGTACAGAGGAGACAATGAAAAAGATGCTGTGCTGGGGTGAAGAGGGACAGTTGCTCTCTCCTTGTTAAATATAAAAGGACACCACTTATATCAGTTTTATAGCAGCACAACCAGGGCTGGTTTCCCCACGGGGCAGACCAAAGCAGTTGACCCAGGAGGCAGATCTGAGGGAGCAGCCAGAGCCCCCAACCCTCTTGGCAAGACAGTGTCGCCCCCGCGACCTTCCGTGTTCACGTGATGCTGCATCCCTTTTGAAGCCTAGAGGGGATAGATTGGGGAGCTCTGAGTCCTGTCCCTCGCAGGCTTTGCAAGGGGTGTGATGCGTAGGAGGGAGGCCTCCAGCAGCTGGTGACCTCCCTCTTTTGTGCCATATCCCAGAAGCCCTGGGAGGAAGCGGTGCATGCGTGCGTGCGTGCAAGCTGTTTCATAATAGGAGTGAGAGAGGTTGGTTCCTGGCCCCATTCATTCTAGCCATGCTGCAAGTGGCAGCAAAGTGCCTCAAATGCTATGATTTAGTTTTCCCCTGATAGCTGAAGGGACCTGCTGAAAAGTGAAGCCCTGAGATGCCAGGGTCTGTTGCGCACTTGAAAAAGCTCCCATAAGTACAGAACTTAGTGCGGCAGCAGGATCCTGGCTGGACTTGAGAACATTTCTCCCTGACATGCTAGATTTTACTGGGGGGGGGGGGCATTTGAAAATGGCAGCCCCAGATTGCATGTGAAGTGGTACAGTCTGCTCAGTCACATCTTTCTACTGGCATGTGTAGTTAGTAGGCCAGGCTTTCCTGCTCCTAGAAGAAGCTGGGGGGGGGGGGGGAGTGCAGGAAAAGCTTGCAGCCTGGGTTATCTGGGCAGTGCAGTGAGGTGGTAGAATCCTGAGGTGGTATGACGGGGGTGGGTGTCTTCTTTAATTTGTTCCCTTGTGTAAAATTCCCTACAAATAGCCACTTGGAGGGGACCATTTTAGTCCTGTTCTCTTCCTTCTGTGGTAACTTGAATTGTTCTAACCTGAAAAGGAGGCTTTGTTTTTAAACATAGTTGGGAGTGTTACACAGTGGTGTCCCCCACCACAGCCTGATGTGGTACAGTCTCTTCTACCACCTCGTTCTGCTGCCTGGGCAGGCTGGGATGGTGAATTGGAACCTAGCCCCCCCCCCCCCCCAACGCAGTTCCAAATGTCTCCTGACACTCAGCGACCTGGATTGCAAATCCAACACAGTCACAGAGGAAGAGGCGGGCTGAAGTGGCAGTTGTTGAAGGAAGTTGCTACGTCTCAAAGTAACAGCACTGGGTGCGGCTTTAAACGTATGCAGTAGTTTTATTTTGGATATGCATCTGTGTTCTTTTTTAAAATGTCTTTATATTTGCTAGACCTAAGGAAAGGATGTGGCTTTGTAGTCAGCCCTCAAAATGAGATACACAGTGAGGCAGAAATGGCATCAAGGTTTAGCCTGATGCCATTTTATATTCCCAACCCCAGCCCTGGACCACATTGGCAAAAGTCTTGGCCCTGACCATTGAGTGCTCACAGTCAGCTCCCATGTCCAGGAAATACAGGAAGGGGGTTGAGGGTGTAAGACCACCTGAGCCTGGGGTTAGCAGGTCTCCTGAGTCCCAGATCCTGAAAATCTGGGGAAAGGAGTCGGGGGGAGGGGATAAGGTGTGGCTGATCAGGGGGTGTGGCTTGGAGAGGTAGGGGCAAACCCTGGCTGCAACAGCACTTGAAGTGGATGTCCAAATGCCAGACCCTCATCCTCCCCCACAACACACACACACACACACACACCTCCATCCCAGGGGTGTCAAACATAAGGCCTATGGGCCAGATGCAGCTCCCAGAAGCTCTGTATCTGGCTCATGTGATATTTGGGCTCTCCCAGCACTGCCCTTTCAGCAGTGCTGCTTCTGCTGAGGCTACGGGAGGGAGACTGGAGGCCTCAGTAGGCAAGGAACACTGCAGGGGAAGGGACAGACTAGGAGGGGTGAGAGAGGGAGATGCTGCCGAGGCGCTGGGAGAGCCCAATGACCATTCGGGTTGCCCTTTCAGCAGCGCCACTTCTGCCAAGGCATCACTTCGCCGAGCACCTCTCAGCTGCTGAGCTGCGAAGTGATGCCTCGGCAGAAGCGGCACTGCTGAAAGTGTGGCCCACATGATAACAGGGCCCTCTCAGTGTGATAATTGGGCTCTCCCATATCCTGAAAATATGATTCAAGATTTGCATATTTTTTTTCTTCTGTCATTTACAGCTAATGAGTTCCTATATGAGAACAAAGTGTTTGTTTCTGGCCATCATCTGCTTAATGATGTCACTTCTGTAGGCGTTATGAATGCTATTTGGCCTGCTGTATGAATGAAATGAGTTTGACACTCCTGCTCTATCTCTTTGCTAGAAATAGGTAGCTATGGTAGGAGGTAGTAATAGTAAAGGTCAGCAGGGACTGAACAGCAGGTCTGTGCTGTTTCTGCTCAGCCAACCCTGCTCTTTGTTGTTGGGATGGTGGTAAGGCAGAGGACTGTTGGGTTAGGCAGCAGCAGCAGGAGGAGGAGGAGAGAAGAAAGTGGAAGAGAGATTTCCGCCCTCAGTGTTGGGTTGGTCGCTGCTGCCTCTGCGATGCTTCCAGCCGCAGCAGAGACCAGTGAGCAGGAGAGGTCTGATCCACCAAGTACAGTGAATCAGGCTGCCCGACCGACTAGCAATCTTGCCTCTGTCCAAAGGAGGGAAGTGGAATTAGTACTACAAATGAACAATCATTTTCAGAGCAAACGGCAAACAACAGCGTATGTGTGAATTCAACCTCATGTGGTCAACAAACCAAAAAAAAAAAAGTCCAGAAAAAAAAATAGTTTAGAAGGCGACTCCACTTACTAAATTCATGCCTGAGAGTGAGCCTAAGATCGGAGAATGCTGCTGTTTCCTCAGTCCCTGCCTGTCTCTTGTAATTTTTAAAGAGACGGTATATATTTTTCTGGATGTAGGGGATTTTAAATGTAATTTTGAGTAGGTGTTCCCCGCTTAACAACGGGGATACGTTCTGAAATCCCCGTCGTAAAGTGAAGCCGTCATTAAGTGAGTCTTGGTGTGCTTTGAAGTCTAGCACTGTGCTTAAAGCCTCAGCGTTAAAACATACACATTTTTATTTTGCCCATCAGCTGTTTGGCTTTAAGCCCGACCCACACCGCATGAGATAAGGCGCAGAGGCGAGTGGGCGTAGGTGCCTGGCCGCTCGCCTCCCAGCGCTGACCTCGTCTCCACAAGTGTTTTCCAGCGAATAGTCCCTCCTGTTGTCCCGCCTTCTTAGAAAGCGCAGTGGTGATTGGCTAAGCACAAGTGTGGTCCGATACAGGAGAGAAGAGAGAGTGGGGCAGGAAGAAGAGAAAACTAACAAAACAATTTGTGCCGGGAATAGAATTCATCTTGCTAACTTTTGTGAGAAGGAGAAATGGATCCAAGAGAAATCGGAGACTCAAGTGAGTTCCGATTGACTGACAACCCCTTTCATCCCGCCCTCTCATCCGATTGGTGGCTGCAGTAGCTCCGCATACCCGCCCCCTCAAAACATGGGCATCAAACGTTCTGCACGCGCTGGAACTCGGGAGAGCACAGCTCTCCCGCGTTCAGCTGATCTCTTCCGAAATGGTGACCACACAGCTCCGCACAGCTCTGCGCGCATCTGGGACGCGCCGGAAATCATGCGGTGTGGGTTGGCCTTGAGATAAGGGCTTTGGAGTTCAGCACTGGGGCTTTAAGCACAGCAGCGCTGAACTTCAAAGCCCTTATCTAGCGCAAAACAACTGAAGAGCTGGGGATTTAAAAAGATGTCTTTTAAAATCCTTTGCTCTTTTTTACTGGGGACCTCCATCGTATATCCGGATCATTGTTAAGCGATCCGTCATTAAGTGGGAGACACCTGTACTGTACGTGATTTTAGCTTTACGCACTCTGGAACATAAACGTCGCTTAAGATGAGGGGTGACTGGACTGTATTTTTTGGGGGGTCGCAGTTACTGGACTGTATTTTTTTGGGGTCACAGTTACTAAGTGTTGTGTGTGTGTAGGAGTGATCCAGACACACAGTACAATAGCAGTTTCAGGAGCCATCAGATTTGATTAGTAATTGATGAGATTAGTTACCTTGGCTGTGGAAAAAGCCATCAAATAGGCTTTGATGTACCACCTCTGGCGCCACTCTCCTGCTGTGTACCACCGGAAGTGACTGGCAATGACATCATCGCCAGTTACTCCCGGGTTTTCGAAGGCCAGAAAACGCAGGTAGGAGGCTCTGGGTGGGTGGGAGGGTCCTTCTCAGCATTCCTGAGAGGCTCAGCCAAAGGCAGGAGCCTCTCAGGAGTGAAAACACGGTGCCAAAAGCACTGCATCAGAGCGGGGTTCCGGCGATCTGGCAGTCCGAGTACCACCAGTAGTTGGCCAAAGTAGCACTGGTGCTACGAGTACTACTGGTTGAGAACCCCTGGACCCACACATAGTTACTGATGTACCCACACATAGTTACTGAGGAAATAACTTATATGATGTACCCACACATAGTTACTGAGGAAATAACTTTGTCGTTTTGAAGCTGCCATCCAGTGATTGAGCCCCTTTTCGTTCTGGATCAAAACTACCATGTGGAATTTTTGCTCATTCTTCTTCCCTTTCACCAGCTAAGTTCATGGAGTTTTCATGTACCTCACACTCCCTAGATTCCAGAATCCTACGGTAATGAAGGTGTTACAACCAAGTAGAGGTGTTTGGAAATGGTTTTATTTTTTTATAGATTTCGATGTTTAGCTGAAATGGAATAGCAGAAAGCGGTGCTATGTGTTTTTATTCCCATTTTCCCCATTTTATCATTTGTAAATGCTTTAAAAGTATACTAGGTATGTGGTATACGTTGTACAGTGTCAGCAGATGTAGAATGACACAAAAATACATGGTTTTGTTTTGTGTTGTTGTTTTTTGCAGAAAGTGGTATTATGTGTTTTTATTTCGTTATCACCATTTTCAAACACCTCTACTACCAAGGAATTTCACTTATATATAATACCATCCTCCAAGTTCTTCCTGGCTCTGGAGGGTAACTTCTCTGACTTGGGTGCAGGCCATCCCTATTTCAGCTTCTCCTCTGTCTGGCTACTTTTAACTGAAGAAAAAGATACTGGAAGATTTGATAATTGATCTTCCCCGTTTTGTGTACTTTGGCCCTCAGCTCTTGGTGCCTTATATGGTGTAGTAGAAGATGATGCTGAATGCTTTCCCCTGTCCTGAATATCAAGACATTAAAAACAATTCCAGTTTTATCATTCCCTGATAATGAAACCTCCAAAAGCTGCTACCAAATGAACTTTAAGGAAAACATCACATTTGTTTGTCTTCGGATGCTGATTTTTGCATGTAGCAATCCTAAGTACAAAATGTGGATTTCAATTGTCCATTAGCAGGACCCTTAGGGAATTGTGCTGCAGAGAACTTGGAACCAAACCAACTGTTTGGTTGCAAAGAAAATAAAAAAAATGTAACCAAACCTGTACTGAGTTTGTTCAATAAACCGGTTCTGGGTGCAAGTCTAATTTGCTTACTTAAGTGATGAGCTGTCAACTTGCAGGATTCGCAGGCTTATGAGATCTACAGTTGAATGTGATTTAAAAGCCCCAAAGATCTATCAGTTCTCTGCAACTACCCATAATATATTTTTATCTTGTTAGCAATCCCTGAAGGGAGTTTTTCCCCTTTTTGAAACAATGAATAGGGGAAGTTTTTAGCTTCCTAGTAAAGGTGTGTTTATGCTTCTAGATAAGTCATCTGCTTGCAGTGCTCAGATTGATAAGGAAGAGGAAGAGAGTCAAGAAAGAGGCTTCGCTTTTAAGCGCTTAAACTGAGTGTGCATTGTCCATTTGGAACAGAGCCATTTAGTGGCCTGAGCCTATACAGGAGGTCTGTACTCAAGTTGGATGAAACTTTATTTATTTATGCAACAAACAAAATGTGAACATATTTCTGCAGTGGTTGAAAAACAGTATATAAATATCTATATAAAATAGATAATAATTCTCTCCCTAGTGAATGTACCCTCTGGTAACCTTTGTTTGTTTGTTTTTGTTATGTAATGTACGAAAAGGGCCTTAGAGCATCTTCGATGGCGGGGGCTGCATTTATGTTAGCTGCATTTTACAGCTTTTTTTTTTTTGTCAGTCAGTCAGTCTTATTCAATAAGTATTCAGTATTGCATAAACAGTCAGTATTGCATTTGACAATTTGTGCTGATAGTGGCCGAGAGCAGAGGGGAAAACGGACAAAGAAGTGAACATGAAGCCGAATGTTTACTTTTTCATCACTGAGTTCTGCTTTCTCACAAACACACCCACAGTTCCACAAAAGGATACTAAAGTCTTGACTTTAATAAAATTTCTGGTGATATCATCAGCAGGATGAGAAACCAAAGAACTTTCTCTCTCAGGCATAAGGCAAAACTACTCGGCAACATTAAAAAACCAGAAACCACTATCAGTCTCACAGATGCAGGAGACACATTTATTAATCAAAGTAGTATATAAATCCCAGCAAGTTTCAAGCAGTTCTTCATCAGGGAGCTGACAAAAATACATAAGAAATAATTATTGATACTAGAAAGAATCCTTTTCCTCGTACAGACATAATAAAATGACTTCCAATAAAACTCACAATTGCTATTCCTAAGAATTTTGCAAAGAAAAAAATTGCAGAATCAAAACAACTAAAATACAGGAGAATTGTACTTCTCCAAGCAGAAATTAAAAACACACACACATTTTAATAAGATGCAACTAGCTCAAGAACCACATAAACTACAAACACACAAAATTAAACCATGAGTTAAAAAGCAAAGGGTTTCGAAAAAAGCAGCAGGTACTTTCTTTTATGGTCTACTGCCTCACTGAAGCCATCCTTCTGGAGCAGCGTTTCTCAAAATTCTCCCCGTGAGGCAGGGAGAACTTTGAGTGTTTGCGGGGGCGGAGCCAGCAACGGCAGCAATCCAGGGGAAACCCGGAAGTGCCTGAAGATAGCCGTTTTGAAGCGATCCAAAGATTGGGGAGGCCTGTAGAGGATCGCGCAGGCCTCCCCAAAGCTCCCCCAAGCCCTGGTAAGTGCCGCAACAGCTGTTTCAGGCACTTTTGCGGCGGTGGCGATCCCCCGGATTGCCACTGCCGTCGCCATGCTGTCCCCACCCCTTAAGGGGGCAGGGGGCAGCTTTGGTTCTCAATGGTGGGTCGCGACCCACCACTTTGAGAACCACTGTTCTGGAGAAATCAGCACACAGACGAAGGCTTCAGATGGTACTGGTCAAACTTCAGATGGTACCTTGGTCAAACTTTATTTGGAAAATATCACTGAGGAGACGCTGCACATTTTTCCATGTTTCTGGCACAACCTTACATCCTGCTTTGTAGTACATGAGTCAGCTTTCAGGTTACATGTTTAAAAGACCTACATAAATTTGCAGGAAGCAATAATCAGCTTAGAGAACACAATGATGATTAGCAAATATTCTGAGTTTCCGCATTGACTAGCCTGAACCATCCTTTAATTAACTTTCAAAACAAAAGTTGAGAGAAGATCTTTCCAAATAGCCTTCCTTAATTCCTGCGGTGCGTCTGCTTGGTGTGGTTTCTCAGAAGTATCCCAGTTTCTCAACCTGCACTAAGTTTTTCCCCACTTCTAGTGAAGATGGGGGCTCTTGCAAGAACAGATATGCTAGGTGCATTCCCTTGAGCAGACAATAAGATGGCATCTACTTGAGGCAACCACTAACTTCAGTAAACTTTGATTGGAGATGGTTGGATGGAAACCAGAGCACGTGCAAGGTGTTGTTTTTTTTAATTGCAGGCCAAGCTCTGCTACTTCCTATCTATCTTTGTTCCTGTACGAACGCATGTACTGGAATGAAATCTGATTGAAACACGGAAGGAGGCGACAGGCAGACTGTCCATTTTCCGTTTGTTTTTCTTCCCCTTCAAATGCCTGGTTGTAATCCTATGTATGCTGACTTTGGAACAAGAAGTTCATTCTTGACCTGAACGGGGCCTACTTCTGAGAAGACATTCATAGGATTGTGCTGAAACCGTTTGTTCAACACTTCTTCTTTTTTCTTCTTGTAAGGCTTCTTCCTCTTTCTTTCTTTCCTTCTTTGTACTTTTGCATTGGTTCAAATTGTGGGGGAGGTGGCTCCCTGACTGACAAAAGGGGCAATCAATCAGTGCTGTGCATAGTTCTGCTTTGAGAAAATCAGTTACTTTTAAGACAGACTGGCCAATCATCAGCCAGTCAGTCGGCCTTGTGGAAATCCAGCGATCTCTCCCTTTCAGTAGCTCGCGGGGTGGGGTGGGGGGCTGCAGCTCCATGGTGTTGCTGCTGCTTTGTTTACAGAAGGCACCAAGGTTCAATTCCTGGCATCTCCAGGTAGGCCTAGAAAAGGCCCCGTCCAAAGTCTTGACAAGCTGCTGCTAACCTATGTATTCAGTACTAATCTCAATGAGCCAATGCTTTGACTCGCTATTATCAGGCAGTTTCACGTGTTCACAGACCAATCCTGTTTGGCGGCTGAGTTGCCAGGACGTGAGGTCTGGTAGCTCAGTGCGCTTTATGACCCTCACAGAACATGATGCCCTGTAGAGCGCAGCCTGGCCAGGTGTGCAGAACAGGGTGGGGATAGGGTGTGTCGAGGGCCCGGAAGGAGGTGATTATCAGTGCCAGCAGCTCCACCAATATCCTCCTAGTCCGATCCCCCTTTCTGGCCTTGATCCACCTTCCTGGGCCCACCTGGACTTGTGCCAGCAAAATTGGGGCAGCGGAGTTTTACCCCAGGGCAAGGGAACAAATGTTCCTTTACCTGGAGGAGACCTCCAGGACTCCCCCCCCCCACACACACTGCAAGATGCACTGCAGCACATACTCCTGTGGTGCAGCTGCATCGGCAGGGGTGGTGGTGTTTCCAATAGGATTGGTCATTCCATGAACCCATTACGCTCCCAATCAAACCTTGGTCTTCATGGCTTCCCCTGACTTTATTAAATGTTATAAGCAGAAATCAAGACTCAGCCATATTTGTTTTCATGTGACTAATCAGCCGTTGGGAATACTCCAACTGTAAATATGACTAATTGTAATATTTTGATTTTAAATATGATTTTGTTACATTATTAACCCTGCTGCTGTTTCCTTTACTATGGGTATGTTGTTATATTGCAATATTGTTATATTGTTATAATGTTATATTGCAATATTGTTATATTGACTATTCATTGTGAACTAATCAAAGTATTGTATTTTTACAATTTTTACAATTAATACAAACCAAAGTATTTCAAGAATATTTTCAAATTCTGCTTTTCTTTGATCCCTGTTATTATGTTCAGCTTCTTTTGTGCATTCTTAAGGAATGAATAGGCTTTTTTTTGTCATTAACATCTTTTGTTGCCCACTCTGTTCTCTTGGGATAGGCAAGAATATTTGTTGTAATTTGTATTTTTTTTTCCCCCTATAAAGGTGGTCAAGAGCCGTACATTGAAATACGTGAGCAGCCTAGACAGAGAGGGATGCGATTCCGGTACAAATGTGAAGGGAGATCAGCTGGCAGCATTCCAGGGGAACACAGTACCGATATCAACAGGACTTTCCCATCTATAGAGGTATTCCTATATATATATATATATATATATATATATATATATATATATATATATATATATATATATATATATATATATATATATATATATATATATATATATATATATATATATATCTTACCATGACTTTCTGCTTTAGCACAATCGGAAGCTTTCATGGCCTGCTATAATGATCATAGTTCCAACATTTAAAGCTATGTGTAGAAAAATATGCAGATGTGTATTTTTTTTTTTAAAAAAAATGGTTTTTAAGTGAATTTTTTTAACACATCTGCATATATTTTTTTCTACACATGGCTTTTAAACCTGTAAATGTTGGAACTATGACCACTTTCTGCTTTTCTTCTTTTTTTGTTAAACAGTGACAGGCACAGGCATGGGATATCTGGGGCACAGCTTACCAGTGTGCTGACACCAGGGGGAGGGGCCAGCAGGCATGTTCTCGCTTCCCCCTCCATGTGTTCATTGAACACATGAGCAGAACAAGTGACTGGGACTGAAGTAGCTTACAGTCTAATCCTCATTGCCTCTCCTTGTTGGAATGAAAGTGTGTTTTTAATGCACTGGGAAGCTTTAGGACTTTCATTGCTGTACCAAAACTAAAATAGCTTCCAGAAAAGCCATCCCTGTTTAAATTCCATCAGTATGGTGGGAGATTTTTGCATTGACATGATCGACTGAACTCAGTTGCTGTAGTTGTCCATGCAAAGAAAGCTGTGGTTTTAACCCAGAAGTGGAAACTCATTTGGGGTACAGATGGTAAGGTGAAGCTCACTTTCAGCAGCAACAGGAGTTTCCCGAAAGATAGTCCATGCCTGTCCGTCTCCTTCCCCTCCGTCTGGCCCCTGCCAGTTCCCATAACTCCTACTGTCCCTGTTTACCAAGGACAACCCCTGTTTCCTGATCTGGATGCCTGGCAAATTACTGCTGCTTTTTGTCCCTGTTTTTGCCTTTGGGGTGGTTTGTTCCAATGCTTTTAGAGTTAGAAATGTAGAATCATCGAATGCTGGAGTTCGGAGGGACTGTGGAGGTTGTCTCATCCAGTCCCCTGCTCAGAACCAGGCAACTGCAGCATCCCTGACAGGTGGCCAGCCAGACAGCCAGCCTCTGCTTGAAAACTTCCAATGAGGGAGAGACCACAACTGCATGAAGCAGACTGTTCCAGGGCCAGGCAGCTCTTGCAGTTACAAAATTCTTCTTCCTGTCTAGCTTAAATCTACTTCCCTGTAGTTTAAACCCATTGTTCCTAATTCTGCCCTAAGGAACCACGGAAAGTAAGCCCTTCTTTTGTGTGACAGATATTTGAAGAAAGCAGTCAGGTTTCCTTCTTTTCTCCAGGATAAAAATATCAAGCTCTTTTAATGGTTCCTTGGTTGGTTTCCAGATCGTTCACCATCTTAGATGCTCTCCTCTGAATCAATGTCCTTCTTTAAATCTGTTCCCCAAAACCAGGCACAATGTCCCAAGTGAGGTCTGAGTAGTGCGGGGTCTAGTGGAGACATTGCCATTTCACATGCTGGTGAGGCTAATTTTGAACTGAATTTTGAACTGTTGTAGGTCAGTCAGGTTTATCTAGCATATCTTTAATGCAAAGAACTACAACACAATCCTATGCATGTCTACTCAGAAGTAAGTCTCCTTGTGTCCAGTGGGGCTTACTCCCAGGTAAGCGTTATAGGATTGCAGCCCCAGATACATTTTTGCCTTTAAAAACAGCAAAGTGAAGTTATTGCAGAGTCAGTGAATAGAATGTAGAGCAGATGGAATAGAACGTATTCAGCAGTGTATTTTGCTGCTGGATGCTCTTCTTTGCCCCTACCGGTAGGAGTAGGAGCTGTGATGTGATGGGGCAGAGTCGGCGCAGGCTGGGCGGCATGCATGGGATAACGACTGATTATGAAGTTGCTCCTGTGAAAAACTGGTTGTCTGCCACAGAAACCTCACTCGGCCTCATGGCTAAGCTGCTGTTCCAGCTTTCCTTTTCTACAAAGGCAGTGCTAGAATTGCCAACTCTGATTGAAGCTTTTCCGAGAGATTTTTTTTCCCCAACATGATGTCATGTTGGAAATTCCTGGTGGCCCTCTTGAAATCTCCAGGACTCCTTTTAGACTAGTGGTCGCCTGGAGAATGAGGATGCTGATTCCCGGTGACTCCAGACCAGTCCTGGAACACTGGCAACCCTGTGCTCCGCAGGGAAGGCAGCAGAGGGCCATGAACCTGGCAGGATTACCTTGCAGTTTCAGTTCCACCAATGAACTGATAAATCAACCAGTTCCATTAAATTGATTGAAGCTTACACAAACATGTTGGAAGCTGTCTTTGCTGAGTCAGACCATTGGTCCGTCTAGCTCAGTATTGCCTGCACAGACTGGCAGCAGCTCGCCAGAGATTCAGACAGGGCAGGGGTCTTTCTCAACCCTGCCTGAAGTGGCCAGGGACTAGGAACTTCTGCAGGCAATGCATATTGAGAACAAAAGGGCTGGGTGTCTGGATTCATTTGTTATCACTGGTAGCTGTGTTGGTGTGTCAGTGATAATTAGCCTTACCAGCGTCCTGGAATCAAGGCTGGCTTCGGCCTAGAGCAGACCCGAGCCGCTCCCAAGTGTGCGCTGTGGCTGCCCAATGGGGTTCCGGCTTCCAGAACTTCCAGTCAACAACGTGACGGAACCCCATTGGGCAGCCGCGGTGCACACTTGGGAGCGGCTCGGGTCCGCTCTAGGCCGAAGCCAGCCTCGATTCCGGGACGCTGGTAGGGCTAGTGATAATGCTCCAGCATTTATACTATCGATTCGTTTCTGTAGGCTTTGGGCACATTTCTTATTGTTCTATGGACCCCGTATGTCAGCTCAGTGTCTCATTTCATTGCAAGGGGATGGCAGATCATTGCACTGCCTATGCAACAAGCATAATCCTGAAAACGTTAGTTGCGCTTCTGACTAAATCACATGTATAGCAATGGTCTGGGGCTTAAGGATTTCAGGGGCAAGGGGGATAAAAGGGAGAAGCGAAGTCATGAGACATTGTGTTTTTCACAGCTATGATAACCAGTGCAATTCCTTGCAGTATCAAAAATGTTTTTGTGCCCCTGGAGAAATCCTCTTCTAAAATGTCCTGGACATTTGGATTTTTTTCAGGAACTATCCTTTTCTATACATCGTTCTGAAGCTTTGCTTTCCCCATTTTTGCCATCCTTGTTGCTTGTGCTACCCTCTCTTCCATGCTGTGCAGGGAAGAGGGGATTCTTAACCTATTCCTTGCCAGCTGCAAGTGTCTTTTTGGTTTTTTTGGTTTAGTATACAGGCTGATTGTTGTTCTGTCGGCTTTTTCTTTCTTTTGAAGATTTTGAACTACCTTGGGAAAGTAAAGATCAGAATAATATTGGTCACAAAGGATGAGCCCTACAGGCCCCATCCTCACCGGCTGGTCGGAAAAGACTGTGAAAATGGCTACTATGAAGCTGAGTTTGGGCCAGAGCGCAAAGTCCTGATGTAAGTAGTGGGCATTGTAATTTGTGGTGGAAAGTAGAAGTAATCTGAAAAGGGGGCTTATAGTTCATTCGTCAACCATGCTGAAAGCCAGCCTTCACTTCTTGAACGGTCACGCAAGCATCTTGGGCCTAGATCCAAGAACCGTCACCTCCCTGTACAGCTGCCCTGTCTGGTAAGCCACCCCTGCTACCTGGGCAAAGAGGCACCTTTTAAAGTGGTGGTCCTCTTGTATTTTGCAGGGGGTGGGCAACTGTCCCTCTTCACCCCAGCATAGCATCTTTCCCAGAAGCCGTCGTCTGCTGGTGTTTCTTCTGCAGCTTTTTTAGATTGTGAGCCCCTTTGGGACAGGAACCATTTATTTATTTTGCTACATAAACTGCTTTGTGAACTGTTTTCTTGAAAAGCAGTATATAAATATTCTTAATAATAACAACAACAACAACAACAACAACAGAGCATTTCCCTTTGCAATAGAGGGTTTCCAGGTACTGGAGTGCCTCTGCCCAGGCAGGTTGGTCACCTATGTTGTCCTCCACAGGAAGTGCTATACAGGCTGGGACCTTGCCTGGGCAAGGATAGTTTTTCCTGGCTCTTGACTTGCTTCTCACTCAGCTCTGACTCCTACTTGATATCCGCCTCTTGCCTCCCGCTGTGGAAAGTTAACCAAAGCACCTTGCTGCTGAGTAGTTGCCTCCGATAGGAGGAAGTTACGGTACTCTGTCTGTGTACAGGGCCCAGAGGTCCTGCATTCAGTTTACTGCTATGTTCATCTGACAGATCAAGTGGAGAAGGCAGGTTACAAGGGGGCTGCAAACGGTGTTGCTGTGAGCTCCCTAGTTTATGCTTGGTCTGTCTCCAGTCTGCAGTCTCTGCCGAGTGTGTGTGTGTGTGTGTGTGTGTGTGTGTGTGTGTGTGTGTGTGTGTGTGTACTCGGTGTGCAGTGAGCAAACAAAGGACACATGCCTGCCTAATCAACGACCTGTGGATCCCAGTTGTGACTGTCTTCTTCAGCATCCAGAAAGAAAGGGGCGAGCTGGATGTGATGTGGAAGTTCCAGGACTTGAATTCCCAAAATCATTTTCAGAAACCAGTCATGGGGAGGGGGGCAGAGGAGGGGCGCCTAACTCTTGCACCATGGCCCCAATCTAAGTTGCCACCCTGACGCTGCTATTTGTCAGGGAGGTGAAAAAACTTGCAGACATTCATATTGGGCATGGATATTTTCCCCTGTGTGGCACCCCTGTGACTTCCATAGCAACTCTAGGTGAAGGGGTAGAAGTTGGAGAATCTGCGCAGGAGAAAAAGGTTCAACTCCCTCCATTGCCTCCTGGCTCCAATACAAATTGGTGTGTAAGCCTTTCTCTCTCTTTATAATCTGCTTTTCAGTCCACGCAGGCTCCCAAAGTGACTTACCACGTTAGTGATGGTTAAAAGGTACAATATTTAGGTTGAGGCAAAAAGGGAGCCCGGTTGATGTTGGAGACACACAAGGCTTCTGTCACCTTATATTGTGCTATTTACGATTGAGTCTGAGTCTGGTTCGACTGGAAAGACAGCTGCTCTAGTTTCCATGGTTATATGGGAAAAACTTCTGCCCTCTAGACATGCAGGAACTGGTTTTCATTTCATGGATGCCAGTCCCTGCTGTCTCAGCTTCTGTTTCTTGTCTGTAAAATGAATACAAATGCTTCTAGTCATTGGAGTTGAAGCACCTTGGGTGATTTCTGGCAAAGTTCGGCTGCCAATGTCACCCCATAATTAAGAGAATGGGAGCAGGCTACAGGACCATATGTCCCTCCCTTCTAGTTCCTCCCTACTCATGCATGAATTCTCTCACCTCTTATCCAATAGCCTTAACCATAGTTAAAGGTTATATCTGTATCAAATCAAATGTAAACCAGGTTTCCCATTGTAAAGGGTGAAGCCTTTGCTATCCATCTGCAGTGTCCTAAACTTAAGGTCCATGATGGAGGTAGAGAATTTCAAGATGAGGGTTTAGGTTCAAGACTAACAGCACAATCCTATCTACAGCAGCGCCGGCGGGGCAATGGCTCTGCTGGCGCCGGGTGTCATAAACGTGCCATAAGGCACGTTTTTGGCACCGGCCGAGTAAGCATTGCCGGCAAGGCCGGAGCCGTTCTCTCTGTCCCAGACCAGGAGCTGCACCCACTGGGGAAGATAGGTTTTCTGCCAGTTGAGGCATGGGTGGGTGGAGGGTGGAATGGGGCCCCTTCCTTGGCCTGTTGGGCCTTACACAGGCCTCCCAGAGCACATCCGAGGAGGCCTTTTGGGCCTGCTGGGGCTCTACCTGGGGGAATGGAACAAACATTCCTTTCCCCCGAAAAATGCTCCTGCTCCACCGGCGCAGGCCAAATCCTGGCTAGGATGCAGCGGCCACCTTAGATTGGTCACTGCTGCGTTCTAGACAGAATTTGGCTATACATGTTATACTGTGTATTAATCACTTCCTCAAAGAGCAAAATAACCTTGTGTGTGTGTGTGTGTGTGTGTGTGTGTGTGTGTGTGTGTGTGTGTGTGTGTGTGTGTGTGTGAGACAGACAGACAGACAGACAGACAGACAGACAGAAAAATCTGCTTTTTTTGCTTTGCTTCTCCAACAATGAGGTAAATAGACCAGATCTTTGGAAGCTATTCTCAGCAGTGTCTCGTAACAGCCAAGTTTATGGGAACAGCCAAATGTGGGAACTCCCCACATTCTTTTCTCTCTTAAAAAGCAGCCACTGGGGGTCTGATTTGATTGGGACTGTAGAGTGTGTGTGTGTGTGTGTGTGTGTGTGTGTGTGTGTGTTTTCTAATTCCTTGCTCCTACACATTCCCCACCTTGAACCTAACTCTAACCAAAGCTGCTATGGGAGATTAAAACGTACCAGCCCAACAGTTGTGCAGCTTTGGGGCAGTTTGGATCAGGGCTGTGTGGCTCAGGAGAAAGGATGAGGACCTCCTTCTTCCTGGACTGTATCCCTAGTCCAAATTCCCCCCCCCCCCAGCTGCTTTTTAAGATAGAAAAACACAGTACAGCACATGGAACCCCATTTTGCTCCAATACACTCTTTGTGAATTTTTAAAATGGAATTAATTGTAGTCTAATATCTGGAGTTATGGTTCTGAGATTCATTAACATTTTCTCTTACTGCTTGGAGGAAATGTTTCCTTTGATGTCTCTCCATCAGTGCTTTATAACATTCTCTAACAGCTCAATCCAGCGTAAGATCCGCCACAGCATGCTAAGCACCGGCTGGAGCACACGTTTGTCCATTTCCCCTGGGGAAACCCCAGCAGCCTCTAAGGACCTCCTCAGATGTTTGCTAGCAAAATGGCCAGTGCAAATCTGGGGAGGTTGTGTAAGGCCGGCCGGCCAGGCCCTGGATGGGGGTTAGTATATTGGTGGAGCACACCGCCACCCCATCCCTGGCCTAGCCAGCCAATGGCCCCCTCCCCTGCCATCCCAGCCTGCCCTCCTGCAGCCCGGTGCAGGACTAACCTGCATCCGGAGGTGCTGCCTTCGGTCCTGGCCTGAGTGAGCGGCACTGGCCTCTCCGCTGGTGCTGCTTATTCTCCGGGTGTCAAAAACATGCCTTATTGCACATTTGCGACATCTGGTGCTGGCGGAACCCTTGCTCCACCAGCATAACTTTGCACAGGATTGCGCTGTAAGACAAGCAGATCAGGATGTCTGAAACCTCTAGCTCTTCTGGAGCCACTGAAATTGCCAACCCATAAGTGAATTCAAGTAAATGTGTCATCTGAATACTGTAGACTTTTTTTCTGCCTGACAAGGCAGAGTACTTTCCCTGCAGCTCCCTAAAGGTAGACAATAGCATTGGGAAGGGAGTGGTGGCAGAAATCAGATTCGCATCTGCTGTTCCTGCCTGTCACCTTCATGTGTTCAGCAGAAGGGCTGAACTAAGGCTAAGGCAAAATGCCCCCCATTTATTGTGACATCGGCACTTTTAGACTAGACACCCACCTGCATCCATTTGCTGCTGCCGCCCCCCGGTCCCTGGAAGTCACTGTCAGTCAGGGGTTCCCAAAAAGTCAAAGGGAAGTTCAAGTGTAAAATTGCTTAACTAGGCTTGATTTGGAAGTTTGATTTGATTTGTGTCGGGCTTAATTGAGACCAGGTATTTCTGAGAAGCTAGGAGAATGATGTCATAGCCGATTATGAATGGTTAGTGTGCTTCTCTGACATACATTTTAAGCTTTGACTAGAAACCACTTTTAAGCTTTGACTGTACCTCTTGCATTTGATGGCCTTTTGGGTTTACCGTTGACATTTTTTAAATTTTATTTATTTATTTTTCACATTTTTATACCACCCTTCCTCCAAGGAGCTCAGAGTGGTATACATATTTCCTCCCCTCCTTTTTTGTCCTCACAACAACCCTGTGAGGTAGGTGGGGCTGAGAGATAGTGTCTGGCCCAAGGTCACCCAGGAAACACCCATGTTTTCCCTTCTATATGTAAGTGTACACCTGCCAACTGAGGGATAACACTTCATGCATGTGATAATTTCTGTAGAAGCTTGTGCCCCAAAATCAATACAGTACTGTGATTCTAAGCATATTTTCCCCAGACGTAAATCCCACGGAGTTCAAGGAGATTTACTTCCTCTAAATGTGTTGAAGATTGCAGGCTTAATCTGTTACCATGCAATCCTAAACATGTTTTCTCAAGGGAAGTCCCACTGAGTCCAAGGGATTCCCTCTTTGGTCTGTTTAGGATCGCCAGCCTGATCTTCAAAGCTGTACTAGACTTTGGGTTGTTTTGGTTCCAACTCGACTAGTCATTTTGAGAATGTCAAACTGTGTTTTATTCAACAATTTGTTCTGCAATCATCTCCGTATAAAAAAAGCAGGGAGGAAGCTACAGGGAAATCTTTAAATCTTTCACGCCAATCTTTAAAAAAGGAAGGAGGGGGGACCCGGGAAACTACAGGCCAGTCAGCCTAACATCTGTTCCAGGTCTAGTCTGGAACTCCTTGCCACAGGATGTGGTGATGGCACCTGGCCTAGATGCCTTTCAAAGGGTTTGGACAGATTCATGGAGGAAAAGACCATCGCAGGTTACAAGCCATAAGCAACCTCCTGGCTTTGGAAGTAGGCTCTCTCTGTGCCAGGTGCAAGGGAATGACAACAGGAAACAGGTTATCTTGTTAGCTGTGTGCTCCCTGACGCATCTGGTGGGGCCACTGTGTGATACAGGAAGCTGGACTAGATGGGCCTTTGGCCTGATCCAGCAGGTCTCTTCTTACGTTCTTATGTAAAATGCTTGCTTACCATTGAAGCGGCTCTTTGGCAATTTGTTCTAATTTCTGATATTGCACAGTAGTATTATCTGCCATTCAACTTCCTATTTTGCATCTCCCTGGGGTGGGATGATGTCATGGGTTTTCCATGTGGGAAAGAATCAGGTTGCTAGCAGTGGGTGGGGAGAGTCCCTTTGGGCTGCCTTGTGACCTGATGATACTATCATAATGCAAATTAGGAAGGAGTTGGCAGTGCCACTGAATTGGCCACCATCCAGAATCTGAGCTCAGAAAACCGGCTATATCGAAAGCTTTCTCTTGGTCACAGGAATGAAGCATGATTCAACATTGTCCACTTTTTTTTTTTTACAAAACCTTATACTGATCTGACAAATCATTTTTATTAATGGTTTTGAAACGAAACCTCAATGATAGTTACTCCGAAATTGGAAACTGTGCCCATGGTTGAACACTTAAAATAGATCTTTCTCTTTGTGGGTTCTCTGTAATATCACACTTGTAAAAGCGACGTCTATTAATTTCCCCCCAATGGAAAAAAAATCTGAAGACTAAAATTGTAATCTTGTGCACTTCTGTTCAAAGGTAAAGGTGACCCCTGACAATTAAGTCCAGTCGTGTCCGACTCTAGGGTGTGGTGCTCATCCCCATTTCAAAGCCGAAGAGCCAGCGTCGTCCGAAGAAGCCTCCGTGGTCATGTGGCCGGCATGACTCTCCTTGCCGCAGCGCGTAGCATGCGGCTGGAACACGGAGCGCTGTTTACCTTCCTGCAAGCGGTACCTATTTATCTACTCGCATTAACATGCTTTGGAACTGCTAGGTTGGCAGGAGCTGGCCAAGCAACGAGAGCTCACCCCGTCGCGGAATCAAACTGCCGACCTTTCGATCGACAGCTCATGGTTCAGCGGTTTAACCCACTGCGCCACCCGCTGGCCTATATGTATATAGGTGCTATAGTATAACAGCACTTCTGTTTACTTGAGAGTAAACCACATTGAACTCAGTGGTGCTTTTTTTTCTTATAAGCAACATGCAGAGGAAAGTCATTGCCCTGTATTTGGACTTTTTGGATGCATCTGGTTGACCACTGTGAGAAACGGGATGCTGGACTTGATGGGCCGTTGATCTCATCCAGCAGGGCTCTCATATGTCCTTATGACAGTCCCGAAAACTACTTGCTGTTATCACCTGATGGCAAAGGAGCCGCGGGGCAGATGTCCTTGCGTACAGCAGACACAGCTATGGCCATATACCACACCCATGGTGGGATTGCTTCTGTCCTGCGCTGGCCCAAACTGATAATGGATCAGCCCAAGCTGTGAGCAGCCTCTGCATTGGTACAGTGATCCCCTTGCCCAGTGGCGAAAGCAAAGGTGAAGCTGGGCTGTAACTCCGTGGTAGAGCAGACACTTTTGCAGGTAGGAGGGCCCAACCCCTGCTAGCATCTCCAGGTGCGGCTAGGAAAAGACCGCTTCTGTGACCCTGTGTTGCTGCAGTGCTGGTGGACTGAGTGTTGACCTAGTTAAAGGCAGGTCCGTGTGACTGGGGGAGGGCGGGTGTTAGTGGAGCCTTTGTCCCATCATCGCCATCCCTTCTTTCTTACGCTAGCCTCCAAATTAATCTGTGGAACTCCTTGCCACAGGATGTGGTGATGGCACCTGGCCTAGATGCCTTTAAAAGGGGTTTGGACAGATTCATGGAGGAAAAGACCATCACAGGTTACAAGCCATAAGCAACCTCCTAGTTTTAGAAGTGGGTTTTCTCTGTGCCAGGTGCAAGGGAGTGTCAACGGGAAACAGGTTATCTTGTTGTCTTGTGCTCCCTGAGGCATCTGGTGGGGCCACTGTGTGATACAGGAAGCTGGACTAGATGGGCTTTTGGCCTGATCCAGCAGGGCTCTTCTTATGTTCTTATGTTCTTAATTAGTTGCGGACTGAGGAGCTCCCTAAGCTTCCATCTTAACTTGCAAGTACTTTACAGGGCAAGGGGCAACCCCGTTTGTTCATGAGTCACAGGCAGGAAGAGCTGCCGAGGAAGCTTCGTGCCTAGCGAGAGGAGAGTCGACTTCCTCTCTTCTCAGGGCTGCCTGCTCTGCTCTGATAGGAGGCAATTCAGTTTGACACCCCCAAAGCGCTAGCACCTGTGCCTCCCTTGTAGGGATCTGAAGCTCTTTCCTCTCCCTCTTTGGCAGAAGTCGAGCGGGAGAATACAAACAGAGGTTCCATAGCTCTTCTGTGTTGTGTCAACCCCTCCGCGTTTTGTGGGTGACCACATCCTGTGACCTGGGTGGATCTACTATGAAACTGATGAAGCTTAAGCTTCAGGGCCCCTAATCCTGAAATGGCCCCAGAAGCGGAAGCGACTTTGGTCCACATTGCTTAAAAACGTTGGGTCTACTGTATGATAAAAGGGTTTAAAAAAAAAATTATATTGACTATGGTCTTTTCTATGTTTTATTTTATCATTCTATGCATGTATATAACATTTCCCTAATTTTCATACCCCCCCCCCATAACTATAAGGCATAGGACATTTTTAATCACATCAGTGGCTTTGATATGTAAGATAATCCAGTGCAGTAATTTTAATCAAAACCTGAGATGTAGTGGTTAATTAAAAAAAAAATTGTGGTGATCTGTCGTGGAACAATCCCCATTGAAGAAGATAACAGTGGTTACCCAGACCTTGTTCCTGGTTGTGAAGGGGCCCCCGTAACAGTTCAAGCTTCAGGACCCCCAAAATGTGGATCCTCCACTGCCAGTAACGCTCTGAATGAGCTGCTTTCCCTCAGCCTCAAATCCTGTCTTCCATTTCCTGAACCTGAATCAATGGCCTGATCTCGCCTTCCTGCGGGCTGCGGCTGCCTCTTGCATTTTTGAACCTCAACTACTGTAACTGCCTTTGTGACTCAATGTAGCTTCTCTGATCCCCAACTGAATTTGCTAATGGATTCCATTTCCGCCGCTAAGGTATTCACCACCAATCGGCCCAGCTTCTGAAGCTTCAGTCTTGTGGCTGCACTCCCTTGAACCCCGGGAATTATACTTTTGAAGGACATTAATAATTTTTCATTAGAAAGCCTTGGCCTATTAAGAAAACTACACTTGAATCCAGAGAAAGCCATAATGATCAAGTCAGTCTATGCTTGCAGTACAATTACAGTGGACCCTTTCTATTCATGGATCCGGGATCCACAGATTTGACTCACCATGGGTCCCGGATCCGCGGGGTCCACCTTCAAAAACCTGTAAAAAGCTTTTTAGAAGTTCTCCAGTCACCAATTCTACCTTTAAGTGGCCAAACTGCACCATTTTCAAGCCTCCGCAGGGCTTCTGCAAGTTTAACGACCCACTTAAAGGTAGAAACGAAGATTGGGGAACTTTTAAAAAACGTTTTACAGGTTTTTGAAGGTGTACCCCAGTATCCGCGGATCCTCGCTATCCGCGGGTGTGTGTATGTCTAGAATGGATCCCCCATGGATAGCGAGGGCCCACTGTATGTAAATACTGTACAATATTGGCTCTTCCCCCTTATTTCGTGGGACAGCTCTGGAGAGAGTGGATAGAGGGAAAATCTTCTCCCTCTCGCATAACACCAGAACCAGGGGACATGCACTAAAATTGAGTGGAGGGAGAGTTAGAACAGACAAAAGAAAATATTTCTTTACCCAGCGTGTAATTCATCTGTGGAACTCCTTGCCACAGGATGTGGTGATGGCACCTGGCCTAGATGCCTTTCAAAGGGGTTTGGACAGATTCATGGAGGAAAAGACCATCACAGGTTACAAGCCATAAGCAACCTCCTGGTTTTAGAAGTGGGTTTTCTCTGTGCCAGGTGTAAGGGAGTGACAACGGGAAACAGGTTATCTTGTTGTCTTGTGCTCCCTGAGGCATCTGGTGGGGCCACTGTGTGATACAGGAAGCTGGACTAGATGGGCTTTTGGCCTGATCCAGCAGGGCTCTTCTTATGTTCTTACGTTATGTTTTTATGATACCACACAATAATACATATATAATATAAGATATACATTTTATATAAGTATATATACATATTTAATATATTATATAAAATATACACCAGCAGCTTGAGTGACTAATCAGCCAACATTATTTGACTTATCTGTTAACTGATTCATCTATTAAATATATTTGCATATTTCCGAAGCTTCAGCGTAGATGCCTTTTTGAGGGAGTGAAAGAGAACTTAAAATAGTTATTACTCATTCTTACAGCGCAATCCTGTGTAACTTTGCACCAGTGTAACAGTAGCTGCACCGGTTTAAGTGAACTTATGCCAGTGTAATTGCACATACACTGGTGCATCTACTGTTACACCGGTGCAAAGTTACACAGGATTGCGCTGTTAGGGAGAAAGCAGTTTAAAATATTTTTCTGTTTCTCCTGGGCCCTATCTGCCCACCCCCTGCCCCGTTACACCCCTCCCTGCCCTTCTCCCTCCCTATTATCCCCTCCCCCACCGGTGTCAGCTTACTTAAGCTGGAGTGCATCCTGCAGTGCTCCAGCGCTCCAGGGTTGGTCCAGACCTCTTTCTAGCACTTTTCCAACACGTTGATGCCAGCCTAGCGCACGCTGTGTTGGCTCAGAGGCTCAATAGGATTGAGCCATACAGTAAAAGTTTTTGTCCCCCCCCCCCTTTGCACTCTGAGCCTTTCTCTGAACCTTTTTGTTTGGTTTGGGAGTCGGACTTAGACCTGGAAGATCCAGGTTCAAATCCCCGCTCAGCCATGAAGCTTCCTGGGTGACCTTGGGCCAGTCACTATCTCTCAGCCCCACCTACCTCACAGGGTTGTTGTGAGGACAAAAAGGAGGGGAGGAAATATGTACACCACTCTGAGCTCCTTGGAGAAAGGGCAGTATAAAAAAATGTGACAAATATATAAATAAAAATATTATTTCTGTGTCCTCTCTCTTTTGCAGCCTTTTCCTTTTATTGTGGTTAGTTTTAAACTTTGTGCTACATTATATTGTTGCAAGGCGCCTTGGTGGTCCCTTAGATGGAAGAGAAAGGTGCCCTGATAATCCTTTACCTAAACTCTTGGTAAGAAAAATCCTGCTTTGGTCAGATCTACACTATAGGCCAGTGGTTCCCAAACTGGGAGGTGTGGCACCCAGGGGAGCCGCGGAAACCAGCCAGGGGAGCCGCGAAATGCCACGGAATCCTCGTGGAAAACAGTGCAATGCCAATGGGTATCAACATAATGTAATGGGGAGCCACAGCCAATGGTCGCCAATGGTCAAGGGAGCCGCAGGTCGAAAAAGTTTGGGAAACACTGCTATAGGCTTAAGCTGGTCTAAGGGCTGTTCTCTTTTGTTAAGGAGCCCTGAGGAACGGCAGGTCTGTGGGGAGAGGGGGGCTGCTGGAGCTCTCACAGACCCCCAGCACCCTCCTCCAAACTACAGTTCCTTGGATCCTTTGAAGAAGCCATGACCGTTTAAGACATAGTTGGCCAACCCACGGCACGGGTGCCACTTAGTGGCACACTGAACCTTTTGATGTGGCACGCACTGCTGTTCCTGCTCGAGCCGAGCGCTGAAGTCCCTCTCTCTTTCTCGACCCCAGCGCACCTTTCCAAGCCTGTGACACTAGAGGAGGTCTCTGCACCCCACTGCGCCTCATTCTTCTTGCGCTGTCACCTTATTTATTTATTTAAGTGGCACGCTCAAGATTATCTACATAAAATGTGGCACATGGCGTGCCACGGGTTGGCCACCACTGGTTTAAGATATACATCTGTGAGGCAGAACTGTGCCTCTCTGTCCACATTATGTTAGTCATTCCTTGTAGTTGATTGTTCACTGTTGCCGTTGCTTGAAAGCAAGGCCTTCAGTTTGTATAAGTGACCTTGAGAATTCTCTGGACTCGGGTAGAATGGAAGTTGGAAAAATTAACAAAGACCTGTTCGTTGCCACAGAGAGAAGTCCTTGTTTGTACTCCTTTGGGACAGGGCCATTGTGAATTGCCGTTTTTTGTTCCTGACAGGCTTCCTTTCGTTAAACGTTAACTTTGTTATCTCACGTTTTTGCATTATGGATGTTACATGCGAACTAACGTAAAATTACCATGATGAACTTCCTAACTATCGTGAATCTTATTATAGTTTCCAGGCATATCTTCGGGTTACGGATGCAGGGAATTAGCAGAACTGGAATTTTCACAGTAATTCATATTGTCACCTAAATTGGGCTGTAACTGTGGTTTAAACCTCTAATAGTTACTTTTGTGTGCTCCAGTTTTCAGAACCTGGGTATTCAGTGTGTGAGGAAGAGAGAGCGCAGAGAGTCCATCGTCTCGCGAATTGCCCAGAAGATCAACCCCTTCGGTGGTAAGTAGCCACAATCACTAAGCTGTTTCAAAGGCACACCGAAGAAGGCCTGGGGTGGCAAAGGATGCTGTTTTGCAATAATTTAGGCTCCAGATGCATTTTTGAAGTACTGTATCAAATTTCTTTGGCTGTATCAAGTGGTGATACTACTTGCCAGTGGTGCTATTTGCGAGTCAGTAGCTGCACCTGTTGCTCAAGTGTAGACCTTCAATCCATCCCTCTGTTCGTTGGTGTGCATGAAAGCAGCCTGAAATAGCTCAAAGAGGAGTATCGGAAGAGTGTATTTGGATGACCAAGGACAACTGGAACTGTGTCCGGGAGGGCAGATTCAGGGCCACTTCCACATCATAGTTTTTAGGTGTGTACTGAAGATAATTTAAGGGTATACCTCAAAATGTTACATGTATACAGAGAGAGAATGTGAAACAAGTGAGTTAAGCCTGTGGTTCTCCAACTGGTGGGTCACGACCCACTACAAAACCCATAAACAGTCGCTACCCCTTAAGGAATGTGCAATGGCACTTCTGGGGTCCCGTCGCCACCTCTGCTGCTGAAAAAAAGAGGTGTTTTTTGCTTACTGGGGGTTGTGCCAGCCCTCCAGAGCCCTCTACGCCCCGCCCCCCATGCCTCAGAAGAGCTTCTAATCGTGTTTGGGAGCTACTTCTGGTTTTTGGAAGCTCTTCTGAGGCGTAAGGAGGGCGTAGAGGGAGCTGCGGAGTCCCCGCAACCCCCAGAGGACCAATGCGACCACAGTAAGTGGGGGGGGAACTATTTTTCCCGCTATGGCAGCAACAGGACCCCGGAAGTGCCGTCGCCACAGAGTCCACGCCAACTTACAGGTTCCCTTACTCCCCTGTAGGAATTTGAGAACCACTGAGTTAAGCCATAGGCCGCTCAGCCAGTGAGCAGGGTTGAATGATCTGATCTTTTGCATATGACACAGTATTGTGTGCTTGTGAATTGTGGCTGTTTGCACCATGCTATCTAAGAACTGAAATCATTGCAGTGAGTCACAATTCATTAAGTACATAGCTGAGTGGGGGGGGGGGGAGATAGTTGCTTCTCTTACTGTCGATGCCTGCAATGAAAGGTTGAACTCCTCATATGATGGGCACTTTTTGTCACCCACGTAATATAGGGGAAGGCAGGACAATCTGCCACCCACCAGCTGTATCGAGTCGAGTGGGCAAAGCTTTAGTCACGTGACTGTCCTCTGCCACTGACTCATAGATGCAATGATACATTTTCTGTTGAAATGTCCAGGCTTAATTCGGTTAACTGCCTCCTGTTTGGGATGGACAAATAAGTCATGAAAATAGGGGGTAAATGGGATCAGGTAGCTGTGCGATTGCACATAAGATGAAGTCGGTTCCTCAAGGCCATTGGCCCATTTTCTAATCCACGTTCTTAACTGTAACCAAGCTTTAAGTACGGTAATGACATTTTCCCACATTGATCTTTTCCTTTATTTATGGCATAACTACATTAATTGTACCACCCCATGCACTCTGGTTAGCAACTGAGACTTTGCTCTGAGTGCCTCTGCTGAACAAGGTTTGCTGGATGCCCTCTAGGAACAGAGACTTTTTGGTAGTGGAACCGCTGTTGAGGAATGCCCTCCCCAGGAGAGCCACCTGACCTCTACAGTGTAACTAATGCTAATTAATTAATTGGCACAGGAGGTACTTCAAAAAATTTGACCGTGCCAAGGGGTACACTTGGTGAAAAAGGTTGAGAACCCCTGCTCTACACTGTACAGCTCTAATCGCATAACAAAACACTGGCTTTTTCAATGAGCGGGGGGGGGGGGCTTTTATTGTGGAATGTCTTCTGCGTACTGGATTTAGGATTGTTTCTTCTGTTCCCGTTAACTTTGGTTGATTTGTTGTGCTGCTATATCTGTGGTATTTAGTATTTTTACTAAATAATTTTTTTAGTTGATTTGATTATACTTGGCTAGTTTTATTTTATAATTTTCTTTTCTTTTCTTTTTGGGCTTCCAGGCGCCGCCATCTTGGGTCTCACGAAATCTCGCGAGATCCAAGATGGCGGCGCCCAAGTCTCGTGAGGGCATGAGGCAGTACAGTACTGAAACAGAATGTTGAACAGTTCGTAAACATTCTGAAGGTAGGAGAGCACCAACTTCCATTCAGATATCATGCCAAACTACAGTTAGGAGGTTTCAGTATATCATGGCCTAGTCCAGGGGTTCTCAGCCAGTGGTACTCATACCACCAGTGGTACTTCGGCCAACTGCTGGTGGTACTCAGACCGCCAGAACCCTGCTCCATCGCAGTGCTTTCAGTGCCATGTTTTCGCTCCCGAGAGGCTCCTGCCTTTGGCCGAGCCTCTCTGGAACACTGAGAAGGGTCCTCCCACCTGCCAGAGCCTCCTACCTGCGTTTTCTGGCCTACAAAAACCAGAAAACAGGGAAGTAACGCGACGATGTCATTGCCAGTCACTTCCAGTGGTACACAGCAGAAGAGTGGCTCTGGAGATGGTACTCGGCTGGGAAAGTGTTAAGAACCCTTGGCCTAGTCTACACGTGTAGCAAAATGAGGTGGGGACAGGGGTGGTGTGACCCTAAACACCGCCTGAGACTGTCTCGGGTCCACCACCTCTGCTCTACAAAAAACCTCAGAAACCGTTATCATGCTCCTCGTGAACTGTTGTGAAACCCGGAAGTGCAAAACTTCCAGTTTTATTTACAGGGAGTAATTTAAGTTAATAATAGTGTCTGTATTGTCCAGATCTCCACAGAAGCTTCTTTTTGAGGACCCTGAAGGAAGTGCAGCCTGAATCAAAGGTTCTCTGAAATACAATATGCAAAATTTGCAATATAATAAAATAAAAGTGACAGCTTTGCTCAAAGCATGTTAGGATTTTAAGGAATTTTTAAATCATGCTTTGGTTTTTAGCTGGATTTTAGTTCCTAGTTCCTGGTTTGTTGGTAGATTGTTGCAAAAGAATAACTTTAACCCCCTGGGCTAGGCCCTTCCTTGCCACTGTCTTCCACCAGCTGAAAAGCCAGGAGGGGGGTGTTCTTGTGAAAGCTACACTAGTTAAACATGACTGCTCATGATGGCCCTTGACAGCTGCTGTGTGGGGAATGGCAGGCTGCAAACTGCATAGCCGCTTTAGCATTTGTGTGCTTGCATTTTCCATGCATGTGTGCTAGGGACAAGATGCTTCCACTTTCCACTCTAGATTTAACTTTTAGAAGTGCCGTGGACTTGTTGAATACTGTACATGTGTGCTTAAAGCGCAGGGGCCTAAAAGGGAAGACTTGGACGTAGTTTTTAAAGCTTCATTCCAGCCACACAGAGCAACTCTTTGTGAAAACAATCCCTCTGTCACACTCTGTAGCCCCCCCCCCCCCCGGTGATGGTTCCACTGGAACACAGGCATCATGGGGAGTCTGTGGTCATGAGTAAGACACTCTCGCCTCTGTGGGCTTACCAGTGGTTATGACATCACTAGTACAGTGCAGGCTAGAACAGGGTGTAACTGAGGCCAGAAATATCTTAGCAGACACATCACTCCTGCAGCAAGACAATTTAAAAGATGATGTAGTACCTACAGTACTTCCTTTATATAGCCCAACTCAGGTTTGAGTCAGCCCTCAGTGACTCGGCCCTCAGTGGAGCTTAACTGCTGTAGTCTGGTTTCAAAGTGAATCCCACTATGTATGGGGTAGCCAACAACTAGGGCAGGCAACCATAGAGACACAAGGGTAGAGTGACTCGCCTTATCCATTCTGCAGATGGAAGCTTTTGATTGGATGCTATCAAGGCTGTGGGTCACTCTAGTGTTCTCTTAGCTCTGTGGTCAATACATCAGGAGGAATTTGTTTTATTTGTTTTGCTATCTTGTCTCTTGGGATTGCACAAGCTGATTCTTCCAGCAAAGTCTGTAGAGATAAGATCCTGCTTCTCTGTGAACCAAGAGAGATGTTGCTGTATCCTTGCGTTTCTATGGTAAAAGTCCTATATGTCTTCCTTTGGAAACCAGAGTGACAACCAAGTCAATGAAGTGTCAACGAGGACTGCAATGGGTTTTACCCCCTTGACAAAGCGAAATCTCATGTATACACCTTCCTATTCATTTGTTTCAAAGAATCCACAGTATTGCATCAAAATGGGCATGGTGGCTGTTATTGTTGAAGACTGGTGCTTGAAGAGTGCTGTGTAACTCAAAAGCTTGCTTCCAGAATTTAGAACATTAGTCATTCCCAATAAGAAGTAATTCCATAAATTAGTTATGTGAAGTATTACTCCGAGTGAGAGGAAAGGAAGAAGGCAGAGATGCACAGAAGGACAGGCCAAAGCCTAGTCATAGGCCAGTTAATTCTACGGTAATGAGAAGTCATCCTGTCGGAAATAGTCTCAGGACAAGGCAGATGCAGAGGAAGAAAAATAGCACTTCAGGACATTGGCATAAAACTGGTAAACATGTAAACAGAGACCCAAAACGTGACTTGGTCACTTCTATGACTTAAGTCGGGCTTGCGGGTGAGTCGCGCGACTCGAGTCCCCAGCCCTGCTAGAGAGGTTCCTGGATAATTCGTCACCTTTACTTTTACCTTATACTGTATAGAACTCTGAACTTTAATTTGATCCAATAAGATAGTTCTCCCATTCTTATTTATTGAAACAATATTTAAAAAATAATCATTTTTTTAAAGGGAAACACCATCCTCGTCAATCATACTAGCCCAAGTTCATGGTTTATAATTCAAACAAATAGTTGGATCCGTTCAGAAAATGATACCCCACCTTGTATTTGGGCTTTTAACGCTTCTGGAACACAACAAACTGTTCCCAAAGGAGGCTTTTATACTGAACCTTGTAGAGTATGTTATCACTTGATGATGTCAGGATCCAGCAATTTCTTTATGCTGTGGGTATTTTGAACATGAAGAATGGTGGTTCCATGTACACCATCATCCTATAGGAACCTGTTGCATGCAGAAAATGTGAGCAGATCTCCATACTTTGTTTATGTGCAAACATCCATGCGCGATTCCACTGTGTACTCATAACATAAGAACATAAGAAGAGCCTTGCTGGATCAGGCCAAAGGCCCATCTAGTCCAGCTTCCTGCATCTCACAGTGGCCCCACCAGATGCCTCAGGAAGCACACAAGACAACAAGATACCCGTGTATCCTGTCGCCACCTGTATACCTGGCATTAAGAGAGAACCTACTACTAAAACCAGGAGGTTGCTTATACCCATCATGGCTTGTAACCTGTGATGGACTTTTCCTCCATAAATCTGCCCAGTCCCATTTTTAAAGGCATCTAGGCCAGGTGTCATCACCACATCCAGTGGCAAGGAGTTCCACAGAAAGGAATCCTGTGTGGATTGCAAGGAAGACAGATTTAGAGATTCAGGGGACTGAGAAAAATGCTCCAGAATTAATACAGGTTTCGAACTCTTTAGAAATATAGGTTGTGTATTCTAAAAGCTGGTGTTCCTTGCTTATCACTGTTTGAGAATCCCTGCAGATTCACACGTTGCGTATCTCTGAGTTGATGGTTGTATTCTTCATTCAGGCACTCTTGGGTGTATTTAGACCAGCTTTTTGTCAAGTTGACCTGAATTTTGTGGGCTGTACAATTCTCTGTAATTGTGATTCTCTGTAATGTCCATAAATAAATATGGGGGGGAGGGGAAGGGGGAAAGCTGTGGGAGTCTGCGTCCAAGTGAGACAGGGGGAACATGGGTGTGGGTGAGTGTTTAACCTATTGAGTCATGGGGTGGTGGAGCAAGTGGGTGAAAGGTGGTGTTTTGTGTACAGTACATGGTGTACAGTCTGTGGGAAGGGTGTGTGTGTGTGTGTGTGTGTGTGTGTGTGTGTGTGAGTGTGTGAGTGTGTGAGTGTGGGTGTAGGTAGGTAGTGCTGAAAACATTTGCACTGATGGTTTGGGGCTGGTACCTATGACTGTGTGAGTGTGGAATGGGTTCAAGGTGGGTAATCCGTGGGTTCATTGGGTCATAGGAGTGAGCTAAGGGTCACAGCTGGAATTGTCAGAAGTCATGAGGCCCGTGGCTCATTTTGGACCTGATCATTATTTTCAAAGTCTGACATCACTAAGCCTAGTGGGCTGTCTCTGGTTTGATAACCTCAGAGTGCAATATTTAAGAACTCCACAATCTATTTGTACCAAAACAAAACCCAACGATGCCTTTTTAGAGCAGCTTGGTCTTCAAAATGCAGTTCATCCAAGGTATGGAAACAGGCATAGAATCAGGTCCAGCAGACATTTTGGCAGCCCTAGGGCTAATTCCTCTATTTACAAAGGTAAACAGCACAGTCCTATCCAACTTACACCACCGGTGTAACCAGCGGTGCAGCGAGAACGGGAGGCCCCAGAACGGAAAGGGGATTCAGATCCCCTCCAAAGGGGGATTCAAAGGGGATTTTAAATCTCCCCTCCCCTCCAAAGCCTCTCGCCCTGCTCTCCCCTGCTGGCTACACCGGTGGTGTAGGTTGGATAGGATTGCGCTGAAAGTGCTTTAAGAACATGATTATTGTTCTTAGTCTTTTAAGGATTGCGTGTTTACCCTCCTCTGCTGGCTGGGTGTTCACAGAAAGACTAGGCCGAAGAGAGGGGGGGGAACCTTCCCACAGAGACGGAGGCGTTTTCTAGCGTATAGAGCCACAGGAAATGTGAGGCCTCGCACTGTAGCATGCTGTTGGTTGACTTTTGTTTCCTTGTTGCTGAAGTGGATGTGGCCATTTACAAACATTGAGTAAACCCCGAGAAGAGGAGGTTGAGCTTCAGCCGAATACTCTTTTGTACTTCTTCCTTTTCAAAAAGTGGGCTGTGAAGAACTTCCCTCCCAGAATCTCTTGACTAATGAGATGACTGTTGCCTGGTATGAACATCTGGTATGAACATCAGCCCAGTGAACACAGGCCAGAGAACCCCTCTTCAGATCTGTTCAGACCATGCGTACCCTTAGCCACCTCAACCCTCCCTCTATGATATGAGAGAACTGTTGGAAAACCTTAATGGGCTGGATGATTCTGGTTGTCCAGATGGAGGCTATGTCCGGGCATGCAGCCTCTCAGTTTTGACAGATACGTCTACTCTGTGCCTTACTGGAAAAGAGGGTCCTTTGTTGTTATGCCCAAGAAAGTCAGAAATTACCGTATTGTCCTGAGTATAAGACGCACCTGATTATAAGACGCACCCTTAAAGTTTGGTGCTATTAAAAATTTTTAATTAAATCACTGGCATTAAATTGCAACAGCCTGATTATAAGACGCACCCCTAGTTTAAAAACTTAAATTAGGAGAAAAAAGTGAGTCTTATACTCAGACCAATACGGTATGTTGAGCCAGACTAGTGATTAGTGTTAGCCATGTTAAGCCACATAACACCACTATTGTAATAATTATAATGATGATGATAATGGTACCAGTGGAGCATAGTGGTTAAGGAGTGCATGAGGTGTAAACCCAGAAATACTCAATTCAGATTTTGTCTTTGGAGAACCTTCTTGTGCACTAGAACGTGAATTAGGAACTTCTAAAGTCGAAGAACTTGTAACTATCTCCCCACCCACCCCCAGGATGGGATATGCTGTTGAAACATACTGGTCAGTGTGTGGCGCTGTCCACTTTGAGCCTCTGAACTCACTGGGTGGCCTGACGCAAGACATCAACATCTGTAAAATAGGCATAATACAGTAACATAATTCATAATACAGAAGGTGGTTGTAAGGAAGACTGAAATAATGCCTGTGATGTGCTTAAAAAAAGAGCTGTAGGAATCATTGTCAGTAAAGGAAAGTGTGAGTGTTTACTACGCTCTGTTTACTTCATGTAATAGGAAGTGGAATTTAAAAATAGCACCAGAGATGTGTGCTTCCTCTTGTAAGCCAAAGATGTAATTTATTCTAAAGGATGTGACAACAAGCGACGGTTACAGATTTTTGCACCCTGCTGCAGAGCCTGGTGTGCACTATGATGTTGCACTTGGACCTCCTGCATGTGTGAACAGTACTGTGCATGCAGAATGACCTCCTTTGTGGGAAGCTTTACATGTGCTACCTGCAGTGGGTAGCTAGATTGGGGTACTGGTATTATTCCGTTGAAGTGTAATCCATTGAGAAGTTTTCCTGTGCATTGGAATGAGTTGGGGTAGACAAGGGTACATATAACAGGATAGCGCTTGGGCACAATCCATAGCAAGTTCTCCTTCAGAAGCTCCATTAAAACAAATGGGAGCTGTGCCAAGTGTGCTGGTGCTCAGTGCCTATTCTTTTCAATGAGCATGTGACTTCTTGACTTCCTGACTGATTGTTTTATGGTTGGCTATTCTCATTTTTTCGATGGTGTTGAATTGCAAAGTAATGAACAACGAGAGCTTGTAGCTGCTGGACAGTTTTTCACATCCTTCCCAGATTCCAGAACTCTCCCTCTCCATTTCAGATAGCACCCATCACCTACATGTGAAGGGGAAAACCCCTTCCGTGATGGAGATGAGGCTTGCTCCTTTTCAGCACTCAGAAGTAGCAGTCCAGTTTTTGGCCTTATTCTTCAGTTGTGTCCATTGTATTTTACTACCTTGTCACAGATTTATTTATTTTATTTATTTAAAAAATGTATGCCCCACCTTTTCCTATGCCGAGGCAAATGCCTAAGGCGTTCATAGTTTTTACATTCAAGGAACTTGTTCCATATCTGCACAAGCACAACTAAATAGCACCTGGATTGGGACTATATGGGGTGAGAAAGAGGAGTTTTAACTCCCTGTCTCGGCCCCAGACCTGATCTTGCTCAGCCCTCCTCCAGCTGCTATTTACTCTGGAAAAAACTTGCCAGCAAGGCCTGCAGGGAGGCTGCAACCTTGCAGAGTCTCTCTATCACGTCGTCTCTATGGTGGAGGACTCAAGTGCAGGTCTTCCAGAGCCTTTCACCCTCAGGAAAGAATGAAGCTTAAATCGGTCAAAGTAAGTGCCGTGTGTGTGGGTGCGTGCGTGTGCGTGCGCGCGCGCGCGCACGCACGCACGCACGCCCGGGGGGGGGTCGCATCTGGCTGATGATCCTAGTTAGGTCTTACTTTCAGGGAGGTCCCCTGAGTGCCATTTATGAGTGCCATAAAAATCATGCAAAAATGACGGTAGGTCTTACTTTCGGGGGAGGTCTTATTTTAGGGGAAACAGGGTAGGGACAGTTGAAGTGCACATTGCAGGGTATTGCATATTGGGTATACAATGGTTCACATATGGTCGGTGCTGGCCAGGCAGGTTGGACCTTGCTCCTGGTTCCACACGTGCTGAGAGTGTGCTCAAGAACGCACCCCAAATTCCCCGGTATCTCTACATTGCAGGGGAAGCTCTGCAGCAATAGGCAAGCTGTCTTTCAAGGAAGCTAGTCCGCTGTTATGGATCCTCTTATCAAGGAACGCTTGATAAACTTCCGAGAAGCTGAAGAATTCCCAGGAACGCAACCTGAAACTCACTGCTTTATAATTTGTGTGGGTTTCTTTCCTTGAAACTTTTCCATTTGTGGAGTAATGTTCCTTGAATTATGCAAATGTTTATTTCTGACATAAGCAGAGCTCTTCTTTTTCTTCATGAAAAAGAGATACAGCCTTGCACACAGGACTCTAGGTCAATATGAACATAGATGATCATGAGATATGAAATTATTAGAACTGAGATCTGCAGATAGGCTGGTGCACTGAATTGCAGTGCAGTGGAAAAAATGTACACTTCTTTATATTGGCTGGGTTTGTTACTTCACAGCATCAAACAGTGATTACAACCCCAAGTATAAAAAAACAAAGTGTCGCATCCCACTCATTGTGATGGAAATGATTCTTTTTCTTTGCTGTAACATTTTAGATCTTATCAGCACAATGTGGGTAGTGTTGCATTTAAATTTCAGCCTTGCTGAAGGTAATACTTGCCAAGTAATAAAATAGCAATTTGGAGGCCAATGAGAGTCGAAAAAGAGTGTTGAAAAAGAAAATATTGTACAGGTAGTTTAGTTCTGTAGGTGGTCACACGCAAATTGGAGGCCTGTGAGCAATCGTGGGGGTGGGATAGCTTAGGGTGAACTCCCCCTTGTCCTTGCAGTAGTGCCAGACTGCTGAACTTTGGGGCTAGATGAGAAACTTCCTGCTTCTGGAGCCCGAAACCTTTAGCCCCAAACCTCCACACTACATACTTTTGCCTCCTTGCGCAGTGTTGGAGATTTGGGAGAGATGTGGAGTTGGGGGATGCATGCCTCACAGTGCATGTCTCCCAGCCCTAATGCCACCCTCCAGGATACTTGGTTAATTCATGATTAGCCATGATCTTTTTAATTGTTTTTTAGACGCTGTTTCTATTAATTTTCATTCATTGTTTTTACTGTTTTAAAATGTGATATTTTTATATTGTATTTTTTGTATGTATTTTTTTTTCTCTCTGTTGTAAGCCGCCTTGGGTCCCTTCGGGGAGAAAGGCGGGATAAAAATACTGTAAATAAATAAAATAATAAATAATTCACTCCCGTTTTGGCTTCAAATTGGACACAGCCCTTAAAGGCTTATAGCGTCCTGGACTGCTTTGGGAGGTGGGTGGGATTAGATTGAGGGCTCCACACTTCACAGTGTACATCTCCTGACCCTAACTCTGCACCACCTTCTAGGATCTGTAAGGCGTGAGGGACTTGCTCAGACCAATTCCCCCCCTTTGTTTTCCCATTTCCCTCCTGACATTCAATTGCCCTCCATCATTCATGACTCCTGGGCGGCGATTACCATCCTCAGTCCTCATCCGCCTGTGGTGTGTGTGTGTGTTTTTTTTTTCCAAACTACAGTATTCTTCTTCTGTGTACTTGAGGAGGTGCCTAAGTAGCCAGTAATCCCAAGCTTATCTGTGGTGGCCTCCATGCAATGCCTTACTGATAAGCCATGGAGAAACCTCCTGCTTCTGGAGCCCCTAATCTCAACTGCCTAGAACTACACATTGTCCTGTAAACAGTGATTAATAGAGAGTGGGTATCGTCGTGTGCAGTGGCGCAGTGGGTTAAACCGCTGAACCATGAGCTGTTGATCGAAAGGTCGGCAGTTCGAATCCGTGACGGGGTGAGCTCTCGTTGCTTGGCCAGCTCCTGCCAACCTAGCAGTTTCAAAGCATGTTAATGCGAGTAGATAAATAGGTACCGCTTGCGGGAAGGTAAACAGCGCTCTGTGTTCCAGCCGCATGCTACGCGCTGCGGCAAGGAGAGTCATGCCGGCCACATGACCACGGAGGTGTCTTCGGACAACGCTGGCTCTTTGGCTTTGAAATGGGGATGAGCACCACACCCTAGAGTCGGACACAACTGGACTTCATTGTCAGGGGTCACCTTTACCTTTTTATCGTCACCACACTTGCACTACATCAGACTGGCACGCATAAGGTCCCTGGCCCTACACTGGAAACCAGCGTGGGGTCAGACTAGAGAGACCCACGTCAAAATCTCCACTCATCTGGGAAGTTCCCACCCTGGGTGACTCTGGGCCCATTACTGCTGCTCTCAGCCTTAGTCTACTTCATAGGGTGGTTGTGAGGATAAAATAGAGGGGGAGAAGCACGGATGCAGCCATGAGCACCTTGGAGGAAGGATGAGACTTTTTAAAAAAGTAATAAGTACACGTTCCTCTAAGGAGGACAACACCCCTGTGAGTTAGATTAGGCTGAGAGATGGTGACTGGCCCAGAGTCACGACTGAGGGGAGATTTGAACACCCCCCCCTCCTCCGTCCTAGTCCAAAGCTCTAACCACGCCAGCTCTGCTTGCCATTGAGTTCGGTCATATGCTGGAGCACCTCTCTCTCTCTCTGTGTTCCTTCACCATTGGGTTAGAACAGCACAGCCCCACACTCTGGGGATCTAGGAAGCAGAGCTCCTAGATTAAGAGGGCCTTGTTTTCCGTCAGGCCTGAAGCCCAGAACCCCTCTCACTGGCGTCGCTATAGCAAAGGGACTATAGCGGGCCGCTGGGGGTGACGCGCACATTGGGGTGACGCGCGCACGCATCCATGCGCGTCACCTCCCCTGCGCGCATCGCCTCCGACGTCCCCGGAGCTGGCTCCCGGCCTCGGAGGGGCCTTCCGAGGCCGGGAGCCGGCTCCGGAGACGTCTTCCCTGGCCGGCTGTCCGGGGCCTTCTGAGGAAGGCCCGCTGTGCCGAACGTTATTTATAACGTTTTTTGCGCATGCGCAGACCGTTCCTGAGGGAAAAGGGCTGCCACTAGTGACGCCATTGGCCCCTCTTTCTTTAGACAGAAGCCGCCGCCACCCTCACTTTTTCGATTGTCTTGGCTTCACAGTCCCTGAGGAGCAGCTGCTGGCCATTGACGAGTATGACCTCAACGTCGTGAGGCTGTGCTTCCAAGCCTTCATCCCCAATGAACACGGAAATTACACCCTGGCTCTTCATCCAATCATCTCCAACCCTATTTACGACAACCGTAAGTATCTGCAACCACTTGGTGGTGATTATACTGGCTCCCTGAGTTCTGGATGAGCCGTGGACAGCTGCGTTGGTGCTTTTGTGTTAGTGCAGGTGTGATAATGCTGGGCTGACAAGAACCGGATGTTTCAACTTTGTGTGTTTAGACTTAAGTACAGGCACCTGGAACGTAACCTGTCCTAAAGGAGGGGACTTAGTGTAAAGGCAACATTCTGAAACGACAACAGCTGCTAGGGTCCCTGCTTGGTCCCTGATCAAGGGACTCTCTGGATTAGGAATGATTCACAATTGCGCACACGCAAACGCACACACACGTGTGTCACTTGATATTTCATCACTCGTTCATGCACACAGCCTTTCTCTTGCTTCCATCCGCTTGCCACAAAAACCCGACTTTTCTTTATTTATTTATTTTTCACATTTTTATACCGCCCTTCCTCCAAGGAGCTCAGAGTGGTGTACATATTTCCTCCCCTCCTTTTTGTCCTCACAACAACCCTGTGAGGTAGGTGGGGCTGAGAGATAGTGACTGGCCCAAAGTCACCCAGGAAGCTTCGTGGCTGAGCGGGGATTTGAACCTGGATCTTCCAGGTCTAAGTCCAACTCCCAAACCACTACACCATCCTGGCTCCATCCTGACTTTCCACAATGCTGTGACTATCCAGCACAGCTCCATTGGGTAGGATGAAAGGAAAGGAAGACACAGAAGAACACATGCAGAACAAACCGGAAAGAGGGGAAGCTGTGGAGAAAGGGCTCCTCAAAGGAAAGAACCTAAGGAAAAAGGCAGGTAGCTAGCATTGTCCCCCATCGCCATGGCCTCCTTTTGTCACCCACTGCTCCTCCTGCAGCAGTAGAAGGAACTCCCCTCGTTCTCACTCAGCCCTTCCCTCCGTTGATTTAAGCAACCTGAGAATCCCAGCATCCTTTTTTTTAAAAGCATGTTACTAGTCCTTATGGCTGTTGAAATAAAGTTGCAAGTGTGTAGGCAAAACCCAGTGGATTCCCAGAAACTAGAGGAGACAGAAGAGGGTTCCCTTGGCCTAGACAGGAGGCCTCCTTCTGTGCCCTGCCTTCCTTCCTTTTTGTGTTTTAAGCATTCTGGATAGAAAGGCTGCATCCTTTTCACATTTGAAAATGGGGATGTTCTTGCATACCTGTGACACTACTCCTTGCCCGACTCCCCCAACCCATCAGCGTGACCTGCTGCAAAAAGAAGGCACTACTTTGCTCCCAGCATTTTGACTACAGTACTCCCCCCCCCCCATATCCGCTGGGGATATGTTCCAGGCCCCTCCGTGGATATTTGAAACCGTGGATAGGAGCGATAGGGCCCACCTGTATATGCACTGCCTTCTGAAACAGGGTAGTATAAGGCCCCACTTGGACATAACTGGGAAGCTGCCCACCTGGCTGGCTGTCCCATTCATGTATAGAGAGGGGTGGGGACTATTCTTTACATGAAAAGAACCATGTGGGTGAAGGAAGGGAACCCTGATCTCCTCCCTGGCTGTATCTCCAAAGCCTCTGGTGCTTTAATGAGTCTTCCAGCTTAGCTCCAGTAATGGGCGTGAGTTGCGCGGAGAGGAAATGACTTAAAGCAACAGAGCACACAGAGGGAAGATGGGGGTAGATGAGTTGCTCCTCCTCCCTGCATCCTTGTAACAGATTCCCCCCCCCCCCCCCGTTTTATACATGAACAGGGCAGACACTTGGATAAAACACACAGGACTGGCCTCTCATGCCCAAATTGGCCCTTTGCAAACCAACCGTAGCACTTTTCTTTTTTCAAAAAAGAAAAGTGTTTTATCTCGCTATGGATCTTGTTGAACATACCATGGAATCTCTGCAACTCCAGCCACATTTAGAATCTATTTAGGATAAGCAGTTTGGGGAAGAAAAGGAAGCAGTACTGCTGTTTTGTGTCCTTCTCTGTGCTGTAGAGATAAATTGCAATCACAGCCACCGCCTGAGATTTTTAACTTCCAGATATCCAGGGGATGGGGACTGGATTCTGGAAAACTCTAGAGCAGCGGTCGCCAACCTTTCGGGTCACAGGGGACCACTGGCTGCGAAGCAGCTGTTTTGCTGGGCGTTACCCCACCTGAAAATTTTGAATTATTTAATTTTGGTGGTCCGTGGGCCGCCACCTCCACCCCCTGCCGCTCTTTGCCCTGGCCGGCTGCTTTTTGTGGCCGGCCAGAACCGTCCCCCGGGTGTCTGTTGACGTACTGAACGTGTATTCAACAGGAACACACAACGGTTTGGATTTAAAAGGTAAGAAAACAGCGGGGTTTTTTTAACTTTTTCCCCTTACCTTTTAAATCCAAACGGATGTGTGTTCCTGTTGAATACACGTTCAATACATCAACAGACACGGGGGACAGTTCTGGCCAGCCACAAAGAGCAGCCGGCCGGGGCGAAGAGCGGCTGCTGCGGGGGACAGGGGGAGCAGCGGCGGCGGCCCACAGACCTCCAAAATTTTCTCACGGGCCACCGGTTGGTGACCGCTGCTCTAGAGCACGTTTGCACATTAATGAGATTTGAAAAACCATCCTCAACATGTCTGCAAGTGAACATAAGAACGTAAGAAGAGCCCTGCTGGATCAGGCCAAAAGCCCATCTAGTCCAGCTTCCTGTATCACACAGTGGCCCCACCAGATGCCTCAGGGAGCACAAGACAACAAGATAACCTGTTTCCTGTCGCCACTCCCTTGCACCTGGCACAGAGAAAACCTACTCCTACAACTAGGAGGTTGCTTATCCCCATCATGGCTTGTAAGCTGTGATGGACGTTTCCTCCATAAATCTGTCCAATCCCCTTTTAAAGGCATCCAGGCCAGGTGCCATCACCACCTCCTGTGGCAAGGAGTTCCACAAACCAATTACACGCTGGTAAAAGTGACAAAAGAAAAACGCTGATTCCAGGGATGAATCATCCCTGGCAAACACAAATAATTAGAGAGGATGAGTTCAGTCCTCCCCGTTTTAAAACTTAAATGTGAATTGCATTGCTCTGGAGAAACCAAGTCTTATCTCCCAAACATCTTTCAAACCATTTATGGCAGAGATTTGCTCTTGTAGCTGCTCCTGTGGCAGTTTTTCCTATTGTTGCCTCACCTGTCCTCCAAATAACCCACTTGCTAGCGCAGCTTCCTCTTCCCCCCCCTATTTTTAAGTATGAGTTACCGTAATGACACCTTCCCCCCCCCCCACTCTCCCATTCTTCCCCCTGATCCTTGTTTCCTGTTTCTGTCTAGGAGCTTCCAAATCAGCAGAACTGAAAATCTGCCGGGTGAACAAGAATTGCGGAAGTGTGAAAGGGGGAGATGAGATTTTCCTCCTCTGTAACAAAGTTCAGAAAGGTAATTGACTTCCTCCAGACTTCCTCTTGTGTCTATGGAAAAAGGTAAATCTGCAATCAGTCGTCCAAGCAAGAGTCAAAGGTCCATTAATTGACCCACAGGGAGCCAAGCAAGCTGGATCGGGATACTGATAAATGGTTGAAAGGGATTACATCCATACACCTGGAAGTCCTTCTCAATGAGCTCTCCTAATCAGCCTCTGACCTGCATCCTTCTGTCAGATGGGAGGGTAGCAAGAGCGGAAGCTGGCATATGCCTTTCCCTTACATGCATGTTTGGGTAACTTGAGGAGGCTGTCGCTCAAGTAGGGTTTAGTACGCGTAGAAGACGACTGACCTTTCCTCAGCAGGGACTCTCTGCCAAGTTCTTGGCAAACCACGGCCAAGATCTGGGTTTGGGCAAAGCCTATGGTGTCCTTAGGTCAGTGTAACTCTTCTGTCTCGGCTTCAGGGTCGCTTCAGATGTTGCCGACCTATGAAAGAAGTAGGTGAATCACTGGTGCATCTTGGTAATGTCAAAAATGATCTGATATGTCTAAACACATAGAACGTCTGGGCCTCCAGGAGCAACTGGCCCAGTGTACCCCTCAGGATGTGAGACAGCAGAAGGTTGCAGTATGGAGAAGGTTGCAGTATTACTCATGGAGAAAATGGACAGAGAGGTGTTTTTCCTCCCTCTCCTAACAGTAGAACCTGGAGAGCCCAATGACCTTGATGGGCACCAGATTCAGGAAGGAGAACAGAAAGTCCTTCATACCATGCATCGTTAATTTGTGGAATCCACTGCCGCAGGATGTGGCCATGGCCACTGGTTGAAGATGGCTTTAAAAGGGGGTTAGGCCAATTTGTGGAGGAGGAGATGTCTGTCAGTGATTATTTGTCATGATGACTGTATGGAACCTCCATGGTCAGGGGCAGCATACCACTGAAGAGCAGTTGCAGGGGAGCAAATGGGGGAGATGGCTCTTGCCTTCATACTCTGCTTGTGGGCTTCCTAGAAGCATTTGCATGGGCATTGTGGGAACATGATGCTGGGACTGGATGGACCCCACCCCACCCCCACCCCGGTCTGATCCAGCAGGGCTAACTTATGTTCTGCTATAACTGAGACTCCTCTAACAATTCTAAACCGATAATGAGGTGCAGCAGATAGAGGGGTGGGTTTAGGCATGGTGACCCCTTTGAATTCCTGCTCCATCCCAAAGTTTCTTGGGTTCCTTGAGCAAGTTACTTTCCCATGTCCTAAGTTAACCTCAGAATATTGTGGTGAAATATGTAAGAATAGAAAGCAGACTACGACCTATTTCAAGGTTTCATGCTAAAAGGCGCCAGCTGACTGCTTAGTTTTTCCTTCATGCAACTCAGTTCCTGCGCTTTGTCTTTCAGATGATATAGAAGTCAGATTTGTCTTGAACGAATGGGAAGAAAAGGGAATTTTCTCACAAGTTGATGTGCACCGCCAAGTTGCTATTGTCTTTCGGACTCCAGCCTTTTACAAAGACATCAGTGAGCCTGTGACTGTGAAGATGCAGTTGCGGAGACCCTCGGACCAAGAAGTCAGTGACGCCATGGATTTCAGATACCTGCCAGAGGAAAAAGGTAGGGCGCCTAGTGGAGGGTGCATTCAGTCAGTCGCACATGCATTCCAACAGAGGGTTAACTAGTGCTGGATCAAGTTCTGTGCAAATGTATATGGGAACTGGGTTGGGGTTATGAGAAACCTATTTCTGAGGGTCCTTTGAACCTCTGTTTTGACTTGGAAGGAGGGTCTGGGGGCTGCAGTGAGGGGGGGGGCAAGAAAGCACCATTCTGTGAGCTGAACAACACTTGTGGTTTTCTAGATCCAACCCCTTGTCTGTAACTTCTCCTTTAGAGCGAGTTTTTATAACAGCGGAAGTTGCCCAATATGAAATAGACTTGCATCTGCATACAAAGGTCTATTCTGAAAGTAGCTTCCCATGTTAAAGATTATAGACTGTAACTTCTCCTTTTAAGAGAGGAAATCTTCCTTCTGACAGAAGAGGAAGTTGTCTGCTGTAAAACACACTTGTAAGTCTCTTAGATGCAAAACTCTATTGTAAATGTGGGCCAAGTTGGACAACGTGCTTTCCCAGATCCCTCCCTTGTGCGTGGTGGGGAGCAAAAGTCTTCCCTTCCCTCCTGACCCACTCGGTGTTCTGACCCGACTGGACATCCACACAGGGCTGTCACTTTTGAAAAGACCCACGCATGTGAAATCCACCATGTATCGGCCCAAATGACAGGGTCAGTATCCAGGAATTGACCACGCAACCTGGGTCTGTGTGCATTGGATTTTACATGAATGGGCTTCCGATGGTATCGGAAACGGGTCCGGAGCAGCAGGGGCGCTTTTGCTTCCACACCCTCTCGCTCACACAGAAGAACGATCAAGGTAAATCCTATTCTTTATCCAGCCCAGTATTCATTTATTGATTCTAGGGCTTTCTATCCTGTCTTTTGGCTTCAGAGAGGCCCACAGGTCGGCTCACATCAGTTTAAAAAATATACAGATATAATAATTGGGCCGCAGTGGCTTAGTGGTTAAGACGCTGAACTGCAGACCGGAAGGTCGGTAGGACAGCAGTTCGAGACCCGAGTGCCGCGTGACGGAGTGAGCTCCCGTCTCCTGTCCCAGCTCCTACCAACCTAGCAGTTCGAAAGCAAGAAATTGCAAGTAGATAAATAGGTACCACTGCACTGGGAAGGTAACAGCGCTCCGTTAGTCATGCCGGCCACATGACCACGGAAGCGTCTTCGGACAGCGCTGGCTCTTTGGCCTTAGAAACGGAGATGAGCACCGCACCCTAGAGTCGGACACAACTGGCTTTCGAGCAGGGGATACCTTTACCTTTACCTATAATAATTGAAGATGTAATGATAATAAAATCAGCAACACCTGCAAAAACAATGCCAGATTCAGTATCTCCATGCATTAAGCATTACAGACTTGGAGACTAAGAAAACGTTGCGTTGCTTTTCTCATTTTTTTAAAAGTCTGTCCTTAAGATCATGCATGTTTTCAAACATCAGAAAAAACAAATGAGCAGAATAAACTTTCATTCTTTCCCATACTTTAGTGAAAACCGCAGAGACCAGCGATAAAAATGTATTCCATATAGTTTTGTTCAGTTAAGAGAACATGTTGTGTTACTGCATCTAGAAGCACAAATGCTTCTATATATACCGTATTTTTCGCTTCATAAGATGCACTTCCCCCCAAAAAAACCTAGGGGAAAATGTTTGTTCGTCTTATGGACCGAATGCTAAAAAAATGTTAAAAAAAAATTACTTACCAGGGCTTGTGGGGGCTTCGGGGAGGCCTGCGCGACCCTCTGCAGGCCTCCCCGATCTCCAGTTCGGCGATAAATGGCGATTTTCGGGCATTTCCGGTTTTCGCGAAAATCAGAAATGCCCGAAAATCGCCATTTATCGCCGAACTGAAGATCGGGGAGGCCTGCAGAGGGTCGTGCAGGCCTCCCCGAAGCCCCCACAAGCCCTGGTAAGTAAAAATATTTTTCCCTATTTTTAGCTCCATAGTACGCATGCGTCCTATGGTCCGATGCGTCCTATGGAACGGAAAAATATGGTATAGCAGAGAACAGCTACTTGGTACACCTACAATGAAAAGCAGTTGTAGGCTCGCAATAATGCAAGAAGATCAAGGGGTTTGTTGAGCCCTGCTGTGGTCTGGGTATATGTTATAGTTAATAATGTACAGTATATGGTATAGTACCATGTACATAGTTAATTCATTTGATCATAAGACGCAAATAGCACCTTTGGGGGAGGGTTGGTTGACTACAGTTGGGTCTGCCTCATTAGGCATTTTCATCCTTTGCTTTGTTTGAAGAGCTTTCCTTTTACCAGACCAACTAATATAGCCTATTTAAATTCTTGAAAGGTTTTTCCTGCTTTCTAAAAGTTTGCAAGGCAAGTGACAGGCTTTTTTGTGAGGGGGGGGGGCTCAACAGCTGAGGCACCAACACTGAGAAGGCCCAGCTCTTTGCCATCCTAAGCCCATCACATCCTTTATCCTGGTGGCATAGCTGCTCCTGAGGGGCCGTAACCGTGCGAATCCTGATCCACATGCTGGTTAACTGGATTTGTGAAATAGCGGGCATGTATGAGGGTGAGCTGAGGGGGTTAAGCATGTGAAGGCATTGCTGCCTGAAATGAAGGGGCTGGCTTGCAAGGTTGAACTTGGCTCAATGCAAGCCTCAAGCCTCCTTGGAGCTCCACCCACATAATTGGGGTCTTGTCTCTCCCCCCCCCCCCCCGAAGCAGTAGGAATTGGGCCAACACGTCTCATGGACAAACCTGTCAACAATACAGGGTTTCTCAAGTTTTGGAATCCTTCTCAGGGGCAGGTCGTGTGCATGTGTGTTGTAATCCTTGACAGCAAACACTAATGTTATTTTCTCCTTGCCTTTTTTAGATCCTTATGGTCATAAGGCAAAAAAGAGACAAACAATGGCTTTACAAATGCTCCTTCAGGACTGTGGTAAGGATACCTTTCTTTCTGGATACCACCTTGCTGTACAGAAGTGAGAATGTAAAAAGGGGCTATAAAAAGGGGGCGCCTTTGGCAGAATCGAGAGGTACCGGTAAGTTGTTGAGGTTCCCCTTGACCCCCCAGAAGACAAATGAGACGACTTACGGTTAGCTTGCTGCAGACGGTTTAATCTAGATAGAGTCTTTACATTCATGGGGCCGTGTTAGGTCCCCGAGAGATGTTCCACAATGTTAACACGACTGGTGTCTTTTCCTTGTTTTAGGTGGAGGTATCCCGGCAGCAATTCGTCCAACACCCCCTTTGGCTGCAGGTAAGTCCTTGCTGTCTTCTGGATAAGGAAGCGCCCCTGGGTGACGGTGGGCTGTTGGGTCGGGTTTGGAAGGGGAAGGTTGGCCAGGCCATAGAAGGGAGGTTCCCCACTCCCAGAGGCATCCCAGTCTAGAACCAGGGGCAGACCCCTTCAGGTCTTCCCCTGGGGCCTGGTCCTGCGTCCAGGTTCCCATATCTGGCCGGCTCTCTCTCTCTCTCTTCCTTCTCCTCCCCTTAGCCTTCCCTCAGGGGCTTGCTTCCGTCGGGAGGCAGGCTTCAAGGCTTCCCAACTCAGGAGCTCTCCCCTCCAGCCTCCTCCCTTGGCCCCGGCAAGCTCATAAGGAGCTTGCCGCTCGATGTCCCCGGCCCCACCCCTTCCGGGGCGGGGCCTTCGCGAAGTCGCGCTCACGTGAGACTTCGCCAGGTCCAGCGGCCGCGTTACTATAAAAGGTCACCCGGACGGAACTGAAAGCCTCGGCCACCTTGTTGGGGCTCGTCAGGCTGCTGCCACGGGGTGCAGCTGCTGCCACCCAGGCCACCCGCGTGACCCTGCCCATGTCAGGGGCGAGCCGTGGGTTGTTCCCATTGAGGGAGCTCTTCTCCATTGTCCACCTCGGAGTCTTACCGGCTCCGAGCTGGTAGGTCAACCCCACGGCTCTCCCCGTAGTGGCCGGGTGACAGAGAACAATTAAGAATTCTTGACTCTTCCCTTTCATGTTATGCTAGAAAAATGCTCATCATTATGACTGGTGTGTGGAGAGAGATGATGTGTGCATTGCAAAAACCTCTGTGCATTGCAACATTCTCTGGGATTCCTCTCAGCGAGACCAGGCAGTATCTATGAATGGAAGGCAGTTTTTGCCCTCACTGCAACACTGTCTCCAAGTGCTTTGCTTTTTCCTCATGGGAATAAATGACAGCCCTTCACTTTTGTAGGAGAAAATCAAAGGTTACACTTTTAATAATAATAGCAGTATTTATATACCGCCTTTCTTGGTCATTGAATTTCTCCTCTGACTTTAATTCAAGGCGGTGCACATAGGCAGGCAATTCTAACCCCAACCCCCGAGGGGGTTTTCTCAATACAAAGTTCTAATCTTTCATAGAAAGTCTTTATTCCAGATGGTTTCCTTCACAGTCTGGTTTATCTATGGCATTCGCCTCCCACGCTTTGCTGACGGCACTCTGCCTCTCAGAGTTTTATCTGACAGTTTTTCCTCTCTCACCGAGGGCTTCTGCAGATTGTCAGAGGTGTGTCGACAGCTCTCGGATACTTCCAGTTGTCTTGAGCTGGTGTCCTCAGATCTCTTCAGGCGTTACAAGGCGGCAGCTCCCATTAGGATGAGGTCTAAAACTCACCCCTGCCCCTGGTTGGGCCCCAACAATAAAGCATCAAGCTTGCTTCTATTTGCATAGCCTCATTCTTACTTCTCTTGGTCACACTAGAGCAGTGGTTCCCAAACATTTTAGACTCGCGGCTCCCTTGACCTCCCTCGTTGTTAGCCCCATTAAAGCGCACTGAAGTGACAGGCACTCTTTACATGCTCAGAGGCACCCTTTCTAATATGTATGCGTGTATTCCCAAAACGAGCCCTAAAGTGGATTTTCCATGCTTATGCTGAGCACCAGCTAAGCCAGGAACGCACAGGGTGTGGTTGGGATGCTGCCCTCCCTCCGTTGGCAGGCCTGGGGTGCCTACCTGGTAGAGGGCACTGATGTCGTCTGCGTTAGTCCTATTCATGGCAAGAGAAACATCAAAACATGGGAGGGAGGTCATTTCTTTTCATTGGTCATGCCCCACCCCAGTTGCATGAGAGAAAGCTCCTTTGGGTAGCATCTTTGCAAGATGAAAAAAAGATTCTTATACTGCCCGGCAGTCTCCAAGGGGGGGGGGGGTTGTCCCAGCAAATAGAGTGTAGAACTAACTTAGAGTTGGGTCAAAAAGCAGCAAAGGAGGAAGGAGAGAGATCCTAATAATTAATCAAACAAACAAACATAGCAGCTGCTGCCTCTTCCTCTGGCTTAAGGCTTAAACAAGGGAGACTTCTCTACAGCTCTGCAGAAATTCCTCTTGAGGTTCCCTGCAAAGTTCTTAGCTTATGCATTGAGGTGTTAATTGCCTAATTGCCTGTTCTTTGACTATGATAAGGACAGGATCTGCAAACCTGTTAAATACAAAACGTGGAAGAGCTAAAGACGAAAGTCTTTTGAAGTGAACTGTGAGTGTCCCGATGTGAAGAGGCAGCTTTTCCGGGTCTTTGTTTTTGCTCTCTCTCTTGCAAGCAAGAATATATGGTAGTTAAAAGACTAAGGCAACCCCTGGCTGCTTTCCATGATGTTGATATGTCTTTTTATGGCTTATCTAATGGAATAAAAACTCTCTTTTTAAGAGCACATAATGTTATGTACATAAGACTCACGGCGCCATCCTGTGTATCACTCTCCTGTGGGAGGGTGGGCAGGGGCAGCCGGGGGGGGGGGTGGCCATTGGCCAGCCTGGGCTGGGAGAGGGCAGGGATATCGGCGGCGCGCTCCACTGATATCCTAGGCCCTTTCCTAGCCCTGGCCGGCCTTACTCCACCACCTCAAATGTATGTCAGCTTGTGTACATTCGAGGAGGCCCATAGACCACGGGCAGCCCTACACTCAGGGAAGGGGACGAGGCTCAGGATACGGCAGCCGACCCTTTAGGCTGGCTGCATATGGTTTGTGAGGATTGCGCTGTTAGTTGTTTTTAAAGAAATGCTGGACTAACAACTTTTTCCATGGCAGGTCCAAGTGCATATGAGAGGCCTAAAGCAGGTGTGTTCCAGACTGCTGCCAGTGAAGAAAAGATCATTATGAAAGGTACCGGTAGGTTCTCCTGATCCTCCTTCAGCACCTCCATCTCGTTGTCCCTCTTTCTCCCCACCTCTCCCATGGCATGTGTTAAAAGAGAACAAATTTCATATGCCCTCTGAACCTGTGAATCATTTCTTTGTAATGAAAGATTCAGTCCTCATTCACACTTTTGTTTGCTGACTGGAGATGGATTATCTACGTGGAAAGTTAGTCTTCCGAGCTTTATTGGAAAATGATGGTGGCATGGAGGTTTCGTAGCATCATCATCATCATAACTAAGGGCTTTGAGGGGCAATTTTCATCAGAACTGCAACACAAGGGGTTAACACCCCTCCCAGTGTGCTACAGTCCTAATCCCCACCCCCACCCCCATGGCTGCAATTTAAATTAAACATACACATGCAGGGCCAAACTATGCATTTAATGCCACATATCATTTAGGCCTGATAGCCTTTAATAGCCTTGGCCTCTGTGTGGATTTGTCTAATCCTCTTCTAAAGCCATCTAAACTTGTAGCCATCTCCACATTCAATAAATAAATTATGCATTGAGGGATCCAGGACATTTCTTTTGTCTCTTCTGGATCTACTGCTGATCAGTTTTTTTATTGGATGATCCCAGGTTCTAGAGCAGGGGTTAGCAACCTTTTCAGCAAAAGAGGCCGGATGTTCAGTGATGATGTCATCACGTCATTGCTGAACTTCTGGGTTGCTGAGCTCCGAGAAGTGGCTGTGTTGAGGTCGGCTTGGGAGGTGAAGCCTTCCACCCAATTTGCCATGCACTGGACAGGGAGCGGCAGAACCGCCTGCCCAGGCTTGCAGAGTCCCTGTGCCACACAGCAGCGCAGGGACTTCACGAGCCTGGGCAGGCGACTCTGCCATTCCCTGTCTGGCACGCAGCAAATAGGGCAGGAGGCCTCCCAAGCCAACCTCCGTGTGGGCCAGATGACCTTGGGTTACGGGCTGGATCTGGCCTGCAGGCTGTAGATTGCCAACCCCTGTTCTAGAGTTATGAGAGAGGGAGAAAAACCTCTTTTTCTATCCATGTTCTCCACACCCCATGCATCATTTTATAAACCTCCGTCATGTCGTAAGAACATAAGAAGAGCCCTGCTGGATCAGGCCAAAGGCCCCTCTAGTCCAGCTTCCTGTGTCACACAGTGGCCCAACCAGATGCCTCAGGGAGCACACAAGACAACAAGATACCTGTGTCCAGTCGCCACTCCCTTGCACCTGGCACAGAGAAAACCCACTTCTAAAACCAGGAGGTTGCTTATGGCTTGTAACCTGTGATGGTCTTTTCCTCCATGAATCTGTCCAAACCCTTTTTAAAGGCATCCAGGCCAGGTGCCGTCACCACAACCTGTGGCAAGGAGTTCCACAAACCAATTACACGCTGGGTAAAGAAATATTTTCTTTTGTCTGTTTGAATACTCCCTCCACTCAATTTGAGTGGATGTCCCCTAGTTCTAGTGTTATGCGAGAGGGAAAAGAACTTCTCTCTATCCACTCTCTCTATCCCATGCATAATTTTATATGTCTCAATCATGTCCCCCCTCAGGCGCCTTTTTTCTAGACTTGTGTTTTTTCTAAACTGAGAAGCCCAAAACACTTTAGCCTCTCTTTGTAGGGAAGATGCTGTCAACATCTCTTGGCATCTTGCCCTCCCCTTTGCCCAGTGATTCTGGGCCGTGAGAATGCTTCTAGGATTCCCCTAGATAGCCAGGTGAAGTGTGGGCTGCATCAGGGAACCCCAGAGCATCCTCCTTAGCTCCTCCCTCAAGATGATGTCACTGTACATGGCAGATGGAGGGGATCTACAGGGCCCCTCCATTCTGAGAAGCAGAGGGCAGTGGTTGCATCCAACCCAGTGGCTTGATTTATAAAAGTACTGTACACTTCACCTCTCCCCCCCCAACCACACCGTGTGCCAGCCAATTTTGCCTTGATGTATGCTTGAGAATCACTGCCATATGGTTACTCATTCCTTGCCGTATCTCATTGCTGTTAACTCTTTTCACAGACCTGAATGTGTATCGCCCCCAATTTGAAGCAGTCAGCCCACGGCAGAGAACACCCGTGAACACCCCTCCAGTGCAGTCCTACTATTCTCCTCCCATTAGCTCTCTCAGCCCCAATGGATGCCCAACCCCACCTTTACAAATGACAGGGCCCATGAAGCAGGATGGAGCTCCATCATCATGCTGGCATTCGTCCTCTTTATCCCTCAATGCTTTGCTGCAGCAACCCAACCTGGCAGTGGATGCATTGCACCCCAGCATGCAGAATGGCAGCGCTCTGCCATTTGGGCAGGAAAATGGCATGAATTGGGCCAGTCAGAAGGATGGGAACATCTACCGAGGATTCCATGGAGTTACAAGCAGCCAAGGGTCGCCGCCGCCGCCATCATCAGTCTCTCAGCAAGACATGTTGAATGTCTCCAGTAGCCAGTCAATCCACCCCATGAATGTTGCAACCACCAATAGCATCAACATGGGTGTCAGGTGCTCAAGCGCAACCCTGGAAAAGACCTCCTTCAATCAGGTTTTAAATCCAAGCAATCACAGGAGACAAGTCCCACCACCTGCTACATCAGCAGTGGCTGCTTGCAGTTCATCTTTGAGTTCCATGTCCAATGCGTTTGAGCCGATGCACTTCAACTTTCTCAATGAAATAAGTTCGCCTAACAACCCTAGCCTCCAAAACCCAATAAATAATATGCCCAGTAACCAGTACTTGAGCATATACGGCACCCAAGAGGAAGAGTTTTGGGCACAGTTTTGATGGCATGCTTTGAATCTTAACTTGATAAGGTTGTTGGTCAGATAGACAATATTTCTTTCAGTAGGAGAATTAGCATTTCACATGGTAACTGTGGAGAAGTAATATTCCTTCTCAGGGCACTAGTATATTGTGTGATTAAAAAACAGGTCCCAGCGATTTTAGGGTGGTTGATTGAGGGGGAATCAGATGGGGTTCGTTTCTTAACCTTCTTTTGTAAAAAGCACTTCATGTTTGTATTTTTGTGCTGCTGGAAGAAGTTGATGGGGGTGGCTTATTTTATTTGTATTCTGGACCATTTTCTGTACCCAAGCCCTTGGTTAAAGCACATTCAGTCAAACCAATGACTACTGAAACTTTCTGACTTTAGTGTATCCAATCCTCTTGTTTAGGTTGTTGTTGGTGGGACAACAACCTCCTGCTCTAAGTCTCCTCTCTTTTTTCAGACTGTGATTGTGTGGCTCCCAATCCAGCTCAACTCAGACACAACACCTGTAGAGAGCATCACACATCTGTATCACACATCTGTCCAGTGCAGTGGAGTCTGGGTGGGTGTGCTGCTTTTGCCTCTACATCAATTCCATTTGCAGAGGCCACGACCTTCTGTGTGGATCATCCTTGCTGCACTGAGACAAACACCCTTTTGGCCTGTACACTCTGAACTGACTGAATGATTCATCACCTACCAACATTTGGAAGGGTGGTTCCATCTTTCCCCATTGTTATAAGATGGCACTACCAGCTCTTGGGGTGTTCTTGTTAGTTTAAGAAGTAACATTTGGAGTTGTAACTTCTGATTTCCCCCCCCCCCCCTGTGATCTGGGTCTCTGTGTGTTCTAAAGCGAGAGGTATGTGTTATGTTTTATGGGACTGTGGTATTCTGGAATGAAAATTATTTGCCAGTCCTACGAAACATGTATAGGATTGCACTGTGAGATATACAATGACCTTTTTCCAGGCTTAAAAAGGATTGCACTGTGAGACATAAAATGACCTTTTTTTATATAAAATAAGCATAAAATAAGCTTTTTTTCCAAGCTTAAAAAGTACAAGGAAGCTTTTCCTCATAAGGAAGGTAGTCCAACCTTCTGATCATTTTGGTTGCTCTCTTTTATACCTATTCCAATTCTACATCTTTTTTTGAGGTGTGGCAACCAAAACCGTAGTAGGCAGTAGTACAAAGAATGAAAGTTATCACATACTGTACTGAAACACTCTTGGCCTATCTCAGAACACGGTAATATGCTTTTACCATGTAAGGGCTCGCTCCTATTGATAATAATTGATTAGGGATGTAACAACAGGCTGTAACTAATATTTGATTAGGGCTGATTAGTCAATCAGATTAATTCTTTGGCCTAAGAAGATCCTCCTTTTGGACTAAGAATTGGGCAGCAGATTTTTTACTTGCTCATTATTTCAATACAAAACCATGTGTCACACACAGGACAGAATGCCTCTTCTGAGAGAGTTGCCTGCATCAGTATGCGCCTGCATCATGCTAAAAACCATGATGTTGTGCTACTACTCTGTAGTAGTGTGTTATTTATATGCAAATGTATGTAGATTTAGTAGGTTGTCATTTTCTTAATCGACTTGGATTTCTTCATTTGGGTGATAGCACTACATGGGTTGAATCTGGAGTCTTCACTCTGAATGGAAAGAGACCTGATCTCTTGGAAGGACTCTTAGGTGATCAGGAAGTGAAAACTTTGGATTCAGCGCCATGCTATCATGTGAATATTAGTTCCCCTGGCCTTCTCCCTAAAATTGACAATCACACATATTTCTTCCAAAATGGTGTATTATGTTGTTTGCATTTAGGCAAATCTACATCTAGATAATGGTAATGACTGTGTCATTGTGTATTTTTTTAAAGGAACCTTTAAAAAGTGTTGATGTAACTTTTTAAAACTGAAATTTCTAGAATTCTCACATTGAGGAGTACACTCTTGTCACAAATACGGGAATCATGTGTTTGAAAAAATAATAAAATTCATGTTAGCCAGTATTAACAAGAAAAAAAAAAGCTGTTGTTGTCGTCGTCGTCCCCCTGGTTTTCTTCATGCTGTGAAAAGAAGTGTTTTCTCCTTATGAGGTTAGGAGAATTGTTAATACATCTCTCTGTGTGTCCTCTTATCGATGTGAAACACACCCCCTGTTGTTAGTGGTGCTTCTCAAGCATGCAATGAGTTAGTGCAGAAAAAGATGGTCCAACTCAAAAATGAGGCTGGATTCATATTTAACTTATTGTAATTGGGTACATGAGGAAAATACACATGTGCCTTCCCATAGGAAGGTGCTGGTGCTGGGCGCATGTTCCATCCCTGTTCCTGTGACAGGATTGGACCCCAGCCTTTCTGTATGCAGGGAATGAGAGGAGCAGAGCCACTGGTAGCTCACCACACCTGTAGAAATGCTGCAGCACATCAGTGGGTTTAGAGATCAGAGGCTCCTCCCATTTGCCCAGGACAGAGTGCCCACCACCACTTAGCGGTCATGGTGCTCCAACGAGGACATAGGTATACCGGCAGTTCTTGAATTAAGAGGGCTGCTTCTGGCAAGCCACTTGACAATCACAAGCATGCTGGTCATGGTATTTTTGTAATAGTCAAAATATGTATTGAGTGGGGGGGGGGGAGAGACTAAGCCCTTCTTGTCATTAGCAATAACAGATACAATAATTCCTGGCAGCTAAACCAGCATATTAGCTAAGATAATCTTTAGGTATTTGAAAATTTAAAGTTCTCATCTTGTTAACTTGTTTAAGTTGTATGGCATTTTTATTATGACTTTCTTAGGTGTGTTTTTATTGTAAATAAATTAAATCTTTTTTTGGCAAAATATGTATTTTGACTGAGCATATTGTTATTATTATTACCCTACTTTACTTTTATAGAATACACCCAAAGTTGCTTTGAAAATGAATCAATACAAAAACATTTCAAAAATATAAAAACACAAACAAGTATCAAGCGTAATTAGCAGCAATAAAATGACACAGTATCCTGTACAATTAGTTCAGACCCGCAGACGATTAAACATTAAAAGCTTATCAGAATAAAAATGTTTTCAAGACACATCTAAAAACAGACGGAGGAGGGGCTGAAAGATCTCCCCAGGAAGAGCATTAGCGACATGATGCCACCCAGCCTCTCTCTATATATATATATATATATATATATATATATATATATATATATATATATATATACACAGTATATAAATATAAATAAAATCTTATAGTTGTGCTGCAATTAAATGGTTGATTGCAATCAAAGGAATGTTTATGGGAACGTTGCCCCAGAAGGCCGGGGGCAAGCTTGGTTTCGTGCCCGGCGTGAACGCTCCAATGGTGGAAGGATATAGCAGAGAGCTTTATTGCATGGGACCAATCAAGGCACAAGGAGACTGTGCTCAGATCATGTGCAAAGTGCAGCTAGACGCAGCTAGCTTAAATAGTTCTCTTCAGCTTCTAGAGGCAAAGTAATGCAAGGCAAACGCAGTAACTTTTGGAAAATTTCCCCATCACGTCACATTCCTCCCTTAGCCTTCAAGCTGCCCAGTGATTCTTCTCCCACCCTCCTTTGCTAGTTCGACACGAACTCTTCCCTGTACACTCTGAGCCTAGGAGATAAGGCACAGAGGCAAAATGTAGATACAAGTGTAGGGGTTATACTGGGTCAGCTTAAAGACAGTTTGAAGGCCCTTTAGCTGAGACCTATCTTTTAACTGGCCCTTTTAACTGAGACCTATCTTCCACTCTGATGGCGTTCAAGTATTCCAGATTTACAGGGACCTAGGCCAGGACAACAGGAACCAAAATGGATTTAAAGTACTTAAATCCTGTAGCGAAACACGGGTATCAAGCTAGTCTAATAATCGTTGTTACATTTATGCTTTGTTAGAATTGACAGGTCTCTGATAAAGGATGGGTTTTTTTGATTCTCAGAATCGGAGTCGAACCATAAACAGTTGGATTTCTGGTTGGGCATCAGTATTTTGTAACTCGAGTTCCAGCTTGGACGTTAACTTAAAAAAATGGTTCAGTAACCAGTTCAGACACTTTGAACTGGTTTTGAACCAGTTTAGATACATTTCCTGCAGAATAATATCAAGTTCTTTTGCTTGCAATGTACCTCTAAAATGAGATCCGGGGAATAACAATTTAACTTGAGAAAAAAACAATTTAATTTTTGTTACAGGAAGAAGGTTGTATGGGTAAATTAGCCATGTATTAGAAGTACAAAATACAGAGAACTCCTGTATTTTGTATCCTGTATTGTACTTCTAATACATGGCTAATTTACCCATGGCTAATTTACCCATTGTAAACCATACAACCTTCTTCCTGTAACATAGTAGCTGGCCATGATAGCTTTCGTGCCAAAATTTAATTTTTTTTATTTTTAAAAAAGATTTTTACAAATAAAATACACAAGGGAAAAAAACAGGAAAATAAAACCATCATACAATTGAAAATTGAGTACCTGATTATTGAACTACATTATCAAGGATATCTTAGCAGCCATAAGGGCTAAAACCTTGCTTAAAAAAAAAAACTGCATGTGACACAGCTGGAATTCTGAATAGCATTTGACCCATTTGGAGCTGTGGTCCATCCCTGTTGCTGCCCAACCTCTGTGGTGGGTGAGTCCATCTAACATCTTAACCTTATTGCATGTAACCAGCCATAGTAGGTGGAGGAGCCTGTATAGCGCCCTCAGCACCACCCCATGCAACACTGCTGTTAGGGGGGGGAAGAGCGTCATCACAGTACAACTTCTGGGCCCACTCAACACACAGGAGCTGGAGCTATGCAAAACTGTGCCCGCCCCATCTTCAGAATGAGAACTGCAGGCAAACTAATGGTAAAATCAAAGCACCAAAGTCGCAGAGTAGCTCTACACCTTCAGACCTTTCCCCTCTCCAGATGCACCCTTAAGCTAAATCTGCACTGTCAGATGCACCCTTAACTTATGCTAAATCTGCACTGTCAGGGCAGGAAATCATCTGTCACTTTTACTGGAGGTAAAAAGGCTATTTGGTCTTGTGGTACCTTGTAGGCTCCCAAATTGCTTGCGACATGAGCTTCTGTGGGCTGGAGGAGCATCCGCTGCCCACGAACGTTTGTGTTGTAATGAAATTGGTAGTTTCCAAGGTGTCACAATCACAAGAAGCTTTGTCACTATTACTTTAGCAGTACAGATCTCAAGATTCATCGTATCCAGAGATGCAACAAGTGAATGGCTAGCATGGCTCTAGCATGAGAAGGGGATAGGATACGGTGTACACAGCTGCCGCTGATCCACCCTCCTCCGTCCTGAAACTCCCCTGAAATGCCCCCAGAATACCCGCCCCCTATGGCCCAGCCACGGCACACCATTGGGATCTGGCCTGCAGAGGCCGGCGCAAGCTGCACAACTGCCTTCCAGCAGCTTTTGCAATGGTCCTGGACCAGCGTAGAGGTCCTTATGGCAGCCTAGCGGCCGGATAGGATTGTGCCGTCTCTTTTGAATACACTCACTGTGCAATCCATATACTGTACACATTAAGGCTCTTCTTGAAGTCACTGAAAGCCTTTTCAATTCTACTGCATTTGAAGAACCAGATTTGCCTTCATGCTGGTGCCTCTTGTGACATCTGAACATTTCTGCCATGATCAGGTGTTTGGTGAGAGATGTTACTGACCAATGCGCACTATTTCTTTGAAAGACTTGCTTGCAGGCTTCTCTGGAGCAATCCAGTTGTGTGCAAGACTAAGATTTTCCTCCCGTAATACTCAACAATGCTGGGGGAATCTCATTGACTTCAAGGTGCTACACCAGCCTTCCTACATAAGCAGGCCAGTCTTCCACTGCACTGTCAAGGGTCTCTGTTAGTCCAATATAACCTGTCACTTCACGCAGCTTCAAGGTACTTACAGTTCTGCAGCCCTCAAGGTTTTCTGGATCTCAGCCTCATTGCCAACTATAAGATGTTTGTTGGAAATCTTACAAGCGTGCGTGCGCACACGTCTGTGTTCATAACTTAGCATTCAGCTGATTACCAAACACAGTATGTAAAACTAACAGATAACAGGACAGCAGACTCAACGTAACCAGCTACTACCAGTAAGTGGAACCTAACTGAAGATTCACTTAGGCACGTTCAATATACATAACATGGGTCTTTGTAAATGTTTGATGATTTTAGAATTGTATCCTACTACAGGCTGCATTGTAATGTTTACACTGTGTAACACAAAATTATTTACGTTTATTTAAAAATGTTTCTTATACAATTCAGAGGTGCTGATTCCAACAGTACTTTTGTGGGTTTTTTTGTATCATCAGAACATTTTTAGTTATCTTTGTATCATCAGAACATTTTTAGTTATCTTACATTTGTGTTTGTTTTTAATACACTGTCATTCACCTTTACGCCAGGGTAAATATGGCCATGGAACCAGCCATGGAACAACTGATTGGTTCAAAATTGGGAAGGGAGTACGGCAAGGCTGTATATTGTCACCCTGCTTATTTAACTTATATGCAGAGTACATTATGAGAAATGCAGGGCTGAATGAATCACAAGCCGGAATCAAGATTGCCGGGAGAAATATCAACAACCTCAGATATGCAGACGATACCACCCTAATGGCAGAAAGTGAAGAAGAACTCAAGAGCCTCTTGATGAGAGTGAAAGAGGAGAGTGCAAAAGTTGGCTTGAAACTCAACATTAATAAAACTAAGATCATGGCATCTGGGCCCATCAATTCCTGGCAAATAGAAGGGGCAGAAATGGAAGCAGTAACAGATTTTACTTTTCTGGGCTCCAAGATCACTGCAGACGGAGACAGCAGCCATGAAATTAAAAGACGCTTACTCCTTGGAAGGAAAGCTATGGTAAACTTAGACAGCATAATAAAAAGCAGAGATATCACCATGCCAACAAAAGTTCGTATAGTCAGGGCGATGGTGTTCCCAGTAGCAATGTATGGTTGCGAGAGTTGGACCATAAGGAAGGCTGAGCGCCGAAGAATAGATGCTTTTGAACTGTGGTGCTGGAGAAGACTCCTGAGAGTCCCTTGGACTGCTAGGAGATCAAATCAGTCAATTCTAAATGAAATCAAGCCTGACTGTTCCCTGGAAGGACAGGTACTAAGGCTGAAACTCAAATATTTTGGCCACCTAATGCGAAGAGAGGACTCTCTGGAGAAGACTCTGATGCTGGGAAAAATTGAAGGCAAAAGGAGAAGGGGAAGGCCAAGGATGAGATGGTTAGACAGCATCACCGATGCAACAAACATGAAAATGAGCGAACTCAGGAAGATAGTGGAGGACAGGAAGGCCTGGCGGGATATGGTTCATGGGATCACGAAGGGTCGGACACGACTTAACGACTGAACAACAACAAAATATGGCCACGACAAGAGGTTGCAAGCTCTCCCCAAGTAGCGTAAATTTTGGCTGTTGATGCTATGATAAAAATCGTCGCACCTAAATTAATAAACATCAAAATATTCTGATAAACTCTGCTAAACATAAAATTGTTCTGTTACACTGATATTGTTCTTAGGTTTTGTGTGTAAACCACATATTTAATTGTAAAAACAAGGCTGCAATCTTTTAAACAACTAAATAATTGTGTGTCCTGAGTTGTACCTCCATACACTAAAAGCCCCTCCATATTAAACACATGAACACTCTCTACCCAGTTTTTACACGGTTGGATCTTGCTTTTAATTGCGGTTTTAATTGTGTGATTTTTAACGTGTTTTTACTTGTTTTAATACATTTTTCTATTTTTGTTGTTGTTGTTCAGTCGTTAAGTCGTGTCCGACCCTTTGTGATCCCATGAACCATATCCTATTTTTACATGGCTTTTAATCCTGTATTGCCCACTTCTTTGAAACTCTCTACCCTGGTATGTCAAAGGGTTAAGGTAGGCAGAAACGTCTCCTCCGATTCTAGTTTACTACATGGAGAGAATAGCTTTGTATGGAGGAGCATTTAGTAACGTTGCCTTGGACACATGTTGCAGCCATTTTGAAGATAGCTATGTATGTGGCTTTGCTGTGAGAAAGGTTCTAGGCCCAAGACGGAAGCTACCGTATTTTACGCTCCATAGGACGCATCGGTCCATAGGACGCATGCATCCTATGAAGCATAAAATAGAGAAAAAAAGGTTTTTACTTACCTGGGCGTGGGAGCGCTAAAAAACAATTAGAAAAGAAAAACTATGTTCCAGTGCCCGGGGAAAATAACAGCAAAGGACAGACAGAGACAAAGGAACAACGCTGGCTATCTTTGCCCTTTATTCGGGGCACTACAGATAAAATAGCCAAAGTCTTTAGGAACTATGATGTAAAGACCATCTTTACACCAACCACGAAAATAGAACAAATGCTGTATAATCCTAAGGACCCCAGACCCGAACTGTCAAACCCCGGGGTATATGAAATTGAATGTGAGTGTGGGAAAGTTTACATCGGAAATACTAAGAGACCAATAAGGGTGAGACTACGGGAACATCAAAGGGCCACCGAATCCAGGCAAGAAGAAAAATCAGCGGTGGCTTCACATGCAATGGAATTTGGACACACGATTAAATTTGAACAAACTCGTTCTCTCTTCCATGAACCGAAACTCAGAGACTAAACCTGGAAGCTTTGATGATCTCACAGAAGAAACCTGCAAATCTGATGAACCGTCAACAGGAACTTGCACTTGCAAATAAGATCTGGATGCCCATTTTAAACAGAGCACGGAATAAGTACTGAAAGACTCTTGGTTACTCAAAGGACAGTGCTTCTGTTTGAATCAGCAGTTCCCTGCCCCTTTGAACAGTAGGACTGTATTTAACTTCCAGCACTTCTCGTATGTCTTTTTCATCTAGCAGCTGTCAAACTGTGAATGCCTTGAGAAAGCTCCACGCGAGGAGTGAAACGTTGGCTTAAGAAATAAGGATCCCTTGCCTGTTGGTATGAGTCTGTGTATGTATTAACTCTTGTTGCACTTTAAGTTTTTAAGTTTTAAAAAAAAATTTTTTTTTTTTAAGAACTCATTGAACTACAACTGCGGTTTTAAGGATTTTATTTCTTCTTATTAAACTGTATACATGGCTATGGAACCCATACTTCCCAATACAATTGCTACTGTTGTTGTTTTCTCTTTTAACTCCAAGCCAGTCTGTACACCTCCTAGTGTAGTGACCAGTTGGGATTTTGTGTGCTTTGCTCTTGAGTTGCATCCTGGCTCCCTCTGCTGGGCTTTACTAATTACTGCATCCAATTTGGCCAAGCTATGTCTATCCAGTCAAGCTCAAGCATTGTTCACTAACCTGCTTTTATACTTCTCTCTACTCTTCCCCAATGTGTTTTATTCCTTTTTCAACTTACGGGTTATATTTTGACTCTTTGCCTGTCTAGGCCACATTCACAGGTAATTCAGGCAGTTGTCACACCTGATCTCTTGTAGGCGTTGCCATGCTTTGATTTTAAGCAAGAACCATGGGGTACTGTGGTTTCCTAGAAAGGAGGGCCTTTCCCTGGGCCTGGTTTCCTTAGCCTGAGATGGGGGTGACAGGTAGTCCCCACCCCCACCCCAATTCAGCTGCTGACTCAGTAAATGCAGGAAGCAAGGAGCAAGAAGTGTTGCGTTGAGCTGATGCTTCTCCCCTCGGTCAGCTTCCGGCACACGGTCGTTCTCAGTAGAGTTACAATTTGCACCTGAACAATCTGGTTCACGGATATGCCCCTTCCAAAAATCTTTACATGGAACACCCAAATCATCTTGTCTTGAGGAAGTTCCAAATCTGCACCAGACAGGTCTGTATTTAAATGATGTTTGCACACTGGTCAAAGTACCAGGTATTCTCTCTGAATTTGAAAAGGCAATTTTTAAAAAAAGTTTTTTTTTTTAATTAAAAAAGCTTGGACAGATCAACATGATCTAAAACGTTTTAACAGAAATGTGGTGAAGCCAGCTAGCTTCCAAACTTTGAGCCCACCGTGCTCTAACCAGTTGCTAGACAGAGAGCTGCTCTTCTCCATCTTCATCTTGAAGATTAATTGTTCATTAATTCTCCAGAGCTGGAGGCCAATCAACATCCACAGACTGCAGAAACAGTGGGAAAGAAAAATAAATTAAATCAGAATCACCTTGCCAGATCAGTCCAAAGGTCCATCAAGTCCAGCATTCTCCCACAGTGGCCACCGAGATGCCTCCAGGAAGGCAATGATTCTCTCCTGCTATTGCTCTCCAGCAAGTGGGGATGGGACTATAGCTCAGTGCTATAGCAGAGGCAGAAGGTCCGAAGTTCAATCTCCAGGTAGGGCTAAGAAAGACCCCGACTGGAACCCTGGAAACCCACTGCCAGGCAGTGTAGGTGATGCTGAACTAGAAGGACCAATGATCTGACAAAGCAGAAGACAGCTTCATATGGGATTTGGTGGCATACTGCCTATGATCAACGAAGTTCAACGTTGCCACCATGGCCAATAGCTACCGATGGGCCTATCCTTCTTCATTGGACTGATCTCCCCTTGAAGCCAGAGGTAACCACCACTAGGATGACTTTACTCACTCACCCACCCATACACACCTGCCTCTCAGCTCACATTTATTTTACACATTTATACCCTGCCCAGTGTTTCCAGAGCAGTTACAAAGAAAAAAACAAAACAATATAATAAATCCTCTCAAAGCATGTAATAAGAAAAGAGCAAAACAAGGTAGCATCAAACAGTATCAAAAATAGATTAAATAAAAAAGTGAATAGTAATAGGTCTTCGCCTGACATTAAAGTAGGTGAACAGTGGAGCGTGTTCCAGGGACAGACACCACCACCAAGAAGGCCCTCTTCACAGTCAATTCCCACTGCACCTCATACGATGCAGTTCTAAAGCTGAAGCAAAGAAGGTCTGGTCTAGATGGGTGACCACTTGGGATCCCTAAGTAAGCCAGTCTTGGAGGAACAGACAGGTGTGAATGACACTATGGAAACCAGGACATTGCATTCCCACCCACCCCCCACCCTCCTGGTCTGGAGTTTTAATCTGAAGTGGGAAGAAGAAAAGCAATATGCAAAGGGGCTTTTGCACATCCTTTCCCTTAGGAAATTCCAACACCCCACACTGATCTTGCAATTCTTGTGTTCTGCCAGGAAGCCGGGGTGGGAGTGGGGGTTTTGCTGTAGGGGCCAATGAGATTTGCAAGGAACAGACATGCTGGATGAGAACATCAGAAGCCTCCAGTACGGATTTCTTACAGCCCAATCCCAGCGCTGGTGCAGAACCATCTCGCACCTCAGGATGCAGCCCGCACCCTGCTGACATGGCTGCACTGGGGCTGGAAAGTTGGTTAGGGTTGGGCTGTTCATGTCTTACTTAAAGATCAAGGTAATTTCATACTTCTTGTGATGAACAATGAACTCACTTCCACATCCAGCTCCAAGATGTCCGCCGTGGTCCCCAACAGGGAGCCAATATTGGGTTTGGTTCTTCCAAAGTCTCCATGTACAAACTCTTTGATGTAACTAAATCTTAGTTAAGGAAACAAGAAGTATGGGTTGTTGACGCAAGATCTGGAAATGTAGGCACATGCATACACCCGCTCAGAGAGCAGGGGCGAGTCAAAGAAGGCTGCTGTGACAAGTATTAGAAGGGGGTGTGGTCACTAACCAGTGGCATTTGTCTGGCGAGGGAGAGGAGACGTGCCTGAACAGGACTGACTGTACACTATGCTGAAAAATAATTTTAAAAAACTGATGCAAAATCCTGCCCCTCTTAAAACCCAAATTCTGCAACATTATGAAACCTTACAAAAATTAACCAAATCCACATATATCCATTCATTTACAGTATTACATTTTTATTACATGCTTCCTCCTAAGATTCCCAGGCTGGCATCCTGATTTTGGGCTGATCTTGTGCCTGTGCCATCCACATTCCTCAGTCTGCTGTGCTGGCCTATGACCTCAATTTTTTACAATAGATATGCCATTTACAGAACAATTCCCTGGGCTCCTGAGCCCTGACTCAAGCAATTAAATGCAAAGGGGAGGGGACGATAAAAAAAAAAAACCTCTGCTATACATACAGTGGAGAAAGTGGACAGAGATAATTTTTTCTCCTTCCCTCATTAATTACATCCAGTGAAACTGGTGAGCAGCGGATTCAAACAAGACGAAAGAGGGTACTTTTCCACACAATTGCATAATTCACGGAATTCCCTGCCACATGTGGCCACAAGCTCTGATGGCTTTAAAAAGGAATGGGACAAATTCGAATGCGGGTGTGAAAGAGAGTGAATATGCAAGTACAACTTCACCAAAAATATTTGAGAAACACTGGTCTTTGGAGGGCATTTAACCTCAGAAAGGAGGATACGTCCCTGCCTGTGTCTTCAGATGGAGACGGAAATGATGCTCGTCTATGTACTCCGACCGCATGGTGTGGATGACGCGAACCCTGACAGCAAGAGGCCGGCGGTGAAGGACCCGCAGGGGCGTTTTTTGGTCAAGCTTCAACTCCTACTCAAGGATTTAAAATGAAGAAAAGGAACATTCAGCACCCCCTCCATCCTAGGGGAGGTACGTGCCCCCGCGGGGAGATGGCCCACTACAGCGTGGGGCTTGAGGCAGAAAATCCAAATGACAACTCGCTCAATCCTGCCCCGCCATACCCTGCCCCGCCCCCAGTTTTACGGTGCCTCAGAGCTGGCCTCTTACACTGACCCCTGCTGCAAAGGGAAGAATCCGTTTCAAGAGCAAAGTCCCAATTTTCCTTCCTCTCCCAGTACAAATGCCAAACGAACAGAAGCCAAGCTTCTGTGTTCAGGACGACTTTATCCCACTTAAGCACTTTGGCACCCGCCAACTTAAGTAGCCAGGGTCAGAAACAGACGGGACTCTCTCGCGCGCAACGAGCCACGGTATAAACTAGGCCCTCAAAGTAATTCCAAGCCACAGACTCTTCAGTCCCATCAGGACACCAAAGCAACACACCTTGTGGAACAAGGTTTTGCCCATATCGTTTAGGACCTGTTGAGGAGCTGGCTCATCATTACGCATGGGTTTGCTCTCGTGTCACAGAGCTCCTAGAAAGGAATTCTTGGGTCCTACTTTGCCAGAACGTTAAGAGCATTCAAAAGAGGTCCAAAGGTTCATCTAGTCCAGTATCCTGTGTCCATGGCCAACCAGACACCTTCTTATGGACTGGGGGCCTTGGGCAGCCAAACAGCATTGGATCACTGGTTCTGGGTTTCTGCACAGCTCCATCAATGCCCCAATCCTGAGGTCCCTGATGCTATGATGGTGGGGAGGTGCTCAGAGCTGGGGTGGGATTCAGGTAAAGAAGTTGGCTCCCTTGTTATTTCAACAGGCTCAGGCAGGATGTGACGGGGTGTGTGTGTGTGCTGGCTGTCCCTCGGGGCACCAACTCCCCATGGTCCCAGTCTGTACTGGGGGCTGCACTATGGTCCTCCTCTTCCTCTTCAGAGAAGGTGTCATCGGGATCAGGCTCTGTGCATGGGCGTGTTCTCACCAGACTAAGGCACTGCTGACCCCCCCCCCCCCTCAAAATGGAATGTAAAGACTTCCCACTTGAAGCTGATGCAGAATAAATGAGACCAGGCTTGCAAAATCTTTTAACACCGTAAACCCAGTGAAGAAGTGATAGATGCCACCCCAGATACGCAACCTGCATGTTGTCTAGAAATGCAATGTCTTTGCTCCATATCTCTTTTTCGGTCCATATTAAGGCACTGTAGGTCTTGGTCTTCTCTTCCTCTCCTTCCTTCATGTGCCCAATTGCCTCCCTGAAAAGGAAAAAAACATCTATGCCAATTCTCATATTTCTTTCAAATCCCTCCATGAAGCCAGTGGTTTATTCCTGTGTTAAATTTTAGTCTGTAAGCTCCTCAGAGCAGAGATCTAGATCTTTCTTTTCATAATAATGGTCAGTGTTTACCTCTTCCTACCCATAGCTCTTTGACCCCATCTTCTTCTACAACATTTTTTCTTTTCTTTTTTTCCCTGTTTGTCTAATCCCTGTATGAGTATTTCAGTTCAAGCATCTGATGAAGTGGACTATAATTCACAAAATCATATGCTGAAATAAATGTGTTAAGTCTTTAAGGCTCTATAAAACTCTTAGTTGTCCTTGCTGCAACAGCTACCCCTCTTGAAGTATGCACACTGATGGGGCTCTACAGAACGGACAGATGGAACGAACCACAAATCAGCATTCACAGAACTATGGAGGGCCACAGGACGCCTCATTAATTCTTAAAGGAAACTGGATCGATTTATGTAGTGCCTTGGAGGGTGATTTCCACCACCCCCCACTTCATCCTGTGGTAAGGGTAAAAACAGTAGCAATAAACCAGGGCTGTATGTTCCTCAAAGTTCTGTGCCAAAGGTGCCCCCTGAATTCTGCAACTGGACCAGACTTTGCCATTTTTCATACATTTGTTTATCTTGCCCAATTTATTCGACTTAACCTCGGTTCTAACTATTGCAGTTATTCCCTAAGATTGCAGCAGTCAGGGGAAGGGGACACGGTGACCAGGCAGCGACACCCCTTCTGTCTCTTTTCTGACTGAACAAAAGCATTTACTGCTTTGGGAGAAGATTTTTTTTTATGAAAAGTGGAGGTAAAAAAAGGCATCAAACAAAACAGAACCACGCGTTTGGGAAGTCTGCAAAATCATGCCTGCAACCCTGACAAGCTTTAATGCTTCTGGCAGCCTTGTGCCACCTGCAAAAGATACTTCCGAAACAGGGGCAGCAGGAAAAGCAGATTGAAGCCACCTCTGTTGAAGGAGGCCCACAATAGGTACTGACTGACAGCACAACCCTATGCGTGTCTACTCAGAAGTAAGTCCCATGGAGCTCAGCGGGACTTACTCTCAGGTAAGTGTGTATGGGATTGCAGCCCGAGAGAGTTCTGAAAACAAGCAGACTGGGAATCATGCGATTGTAGTTTTGCCCTCCCCACCCTAATCTTGTCTGTGCTGAAAGCCAGCATAAGCACAGAACGAGGTTTAGCAGAGAATCGCAACACTGACCTGGTGACAAGCTGTAAATCACGAACTTGAACTTTGTCCGATGAATCATTGATGGTCTATAAATGTTAAATAAAGAAAAGAACAAAAATTAACAATTCGGCCTGAGTAACAGAATCTCACATTTTTGTAGTTAGAAAGATGAAGGGCAATGAGATTTTCCTCAAAGAAGGGTTGACGATAAGACACTCTTTTCTGACAGGTTTATCCCACCATTCCTTCAAGAAAGTTCAAGGTTTATTCCTCCCAGGCCCATTTGATCCACACAGCAACCCTGCGAGGTTCTTGGAACATCCTGCTGCATTAAAACAGTTTTGGAGATCAGCTGTCGGTGTTTGCTTTTCACCAACTGAAATTACCTGCTGAAGCGCCTTCATTTCTGCTGCAGCCAGATGGACTTTCCGAGGATTTATCAGCTCAATTGCAAAGGGCCTTCCTGTCAATAGTGGGAGGAAAAAAAAATTAAGGGCGAGTGATTGGAAACCAAGCTTTGCATCATCTGCAACATTCCTAACATCCCTTCTACCAGGACATTTATAAAGATGTTGAACAGCATATTTAGCTTAGATGGCCTGGGTTAGATTAAGGCTGCAATCCTTTGCATACTTTCCTGAGAGTAAGCACCACTGAACACAATGGGACTTATTCCGAGTCGATATGCATAGGATTGTGCTGTCAGTCAAAGAGAGATCTATCAGTGGCCATTGGTCATGAAGGCTATGTGGAGCATCCCTGTTCAGAGCCAGTCTACCTGTAAATACTGTACTAGTTGCTGCTTGGGACCACAGTGGGGGCGGGTTTTTTTAACTTCATGCCCAGCTTGTGGGCTATGCAGAAGCATTCGAGTGGCCACTGTGGGTTACAGAATGCTGAATTTGATCTGAATCTTGTATCTGATCCAGGAGGGCTGCTCTTATGTTTCATGGAAGTTTTCACAGAGGAATTCTCCCACGTTTTATCCCTTAAGCAGCCAAACCCCGCGCCTAAGACATGATGCTTTTGTAGATCAGCTGACCAGACATCTGGCCATGTGTTGCTCCTATAGGTCGATGGCTCACATAATACATCAAATATCTTAAAATTATTTCCCATGGAGAAACAAAACAGCATAAGAATAAGCTTCCTCCGTGTCACACAGGCTTTTCATTGAAGTAGTAAAAGTATCAATTCTGGTGGGATTTTGAGTTTTAGAGAAGATTCAGTGTGCAGCATTTCAAAATTGTAGTGTTCACCGTTTCTAAATTCTTGGATCTGCACAGCCAGCACAAAACCATTACACAAAAGTGGTAGTTTTTCAAATACAATCATCGCGCGGACATCCCAAGGTTACGTTTCAATGCAAGATATTGCCACTGTTCCATTCCATCCACAAACAGCCTCGTTTACTTGGTTATTATCTTCACGTGAATGCGAGATCCCACTGAGGCTGTGCAAGGGAGAGTCAGCTGAGCTTACCATTGCCTAACGTCCTCACGTCCACATCTTCTCTTCCAGAGGACGAAAAATTAAAACCTTAAAAAAAGAAAGAAAGGAAACATCTTATCCACTGAACTCATTCACACCAGTAACAGTTCCACGCAATCCCCAGGGTGACACCCAGGCCAGTGCCGGGTGCTCTCCACCCAGACTGTGATCTAGATCAGGGGTGTCAAACATGCGGCTCGCGGAAGCTCTTTATCCAGCCTGCATGATAGTTGGGCGCTCCCGGCACCGCCATCAGCTGCTGAGCTATGCTGAAGTGTCACTGCCGAAAGGGCGGCCCGCGTGATAACTGGGCTCTCCCATAACTTGAAAATATGATCAAGATTTGCATATTTTCTTTTCTGTCATTTGCAGCTAATGAATTCCTAAGTGAGAAAAAAAGCGTTTATTTCTGGTCATCACCTGCTCAATTGTGTCACTTCCTGCTTAATGACATCACTTCCTGCCCCCAGCAGGTGTCATGAATGTTATTCAGCCCGCTGTATGAAATGAACTTGACGCCCCTGGTCTAGTTGAAAGCTACACTAGCATACAAACACCGCTTGCAATGAGGCTAGTGCAGGAGTTACGAATCCTGTGTGGACAAGTTTTATCCTCATGCCGACTTTATGGTTTAAGTCAGCTGCTCAGCTACTTCTTTTATGAGATAGGGATAGAGAAACATGTGAGCGAGCGTGTGTCAAAAACACTCACTGTCTGCCTTGAAGCTAGCCATGAGATGCTCCAAGATCAGTTCTTCCACAGAAGACTCCATTTTCCTCTCTCCATCTATAATCCAGGGAGTTTGAGGTAATGTTCTTGAGTATTTATTATATCTTCCTGTAAAACATGGAGAGGGGGAAAAAGAATATATTAACCCTTCAGGTAGTAACAGTGACCAAAAGTATTTCTACCCTAAGATTGGAAAATTTAGCACACAGTGAGATTAATCACACTTATAAAGCACACACCAGAAGACATCAAGGTTGCCTTCTCCCACCACCTGAACTAAATCAGGGTTAATAACCCCAAAATTATCCTCAGCAAACACCTCAGAAAGGCATTTGTCCAACCTGAAGTGGGCAACTATAATACAAGCCAGTGGGAGCAGCTAATTGATCATACATGTGCCATTCTGACATGACCACAGCGGTACATGCTTTGGTGACTATTAGACTACTGCGATACGCTCTACCTGGGCCTGCCCTTGAAGACAGTCTGGAAACTGCAGCTGGTGCAGAATGCGGCGGCCTGTGTGGTTGTGGGAGTTTGGCAATTTGACTTTGTTGGACTTGTCCCGGCAGCTACATTGGCTGTTCATTTCTGGGCCCAATGCAAAGTGCTGGTTTTATCCTTTAAGCCCTCAATGGCTTGGGGCCAGAGTAACTGAAGGCCTGTCTTCTCCCATATAGAGTGCTGCTGCATCCCCTAAAATCTTCAGAGAGGGTCTTTCTTTGTGTACCCCTCTTCTGAAGCAAGGGGGGCAGTGGTGAGAGGAAAGGCCTTCTCAGTAGTGGCCCCCCAAACATGGAATTCCCTCCCAGGCAAACTGCGATCAGTCCCCTCCTTGGACACTTTCCGACGGGGCTTGAAGACATTTGAATTTCAAATGGCTTTTAGTGGTGGTGGGGTGGGAGAGATCTGATAGGTGAGAATATTGGAAGGGTTCTGCTGGAATTTCTTACTATTATCTTTATGTTTTTATATTTTTAGGTTATTCATGCTACTGTGCTTTTACTGTTTTAAAGCGCCTTGGGCACCAGGTTTTATTACTTGTGGAAAGGCGGAATATCAATTGAATACTTATATCATGGGTGCATGCCATTTCTGCCGACAATGGCAAACAACAACCAGCGAAATATTTGAACTTAGTCTAACATTTTCATTTTCAGATATGAAAAAATGGCTTACTGAACAAAGAGGCGTTTTGGCAAGTTTGCAGCAACAGGCCGAAAGCAGAGTCCTGCTGGCAGGAAGCTGCAGACCCACGATTCCAGGCAGCTTCTCTTGTAGTTCCTGTGAAGCCCAGTGTCACGCAAATAGGTCTTGAAACTGAACAGGTGCCAAATACAGCCACACAAGTGCAAGAATGTGGATGCTGGTCTCCCAGAACTAGCAGCCCAATCCTATGCAGGACTGGGCTGCCAGGCGGAGTGGGTTACGACAGCAGAAATGACTTCCACTGTCATAAAATGGCTGTCGATGGCGCACAGCGTGCCATCAGTGGCCATTTTGCATGCTGGGAGAGGCGGCAGCGCCACAGCTCCGTCACCAGAGCGGCGCCTGCCAGACCCAGTAAGTCAGAAGTAGGGGCAGAGAGGAGGTGAGAGGGGGTGGATCCAGTGGCAATGGTGCACGCCGGATCCTATCCCTTCTGTTCCGATGCTCCCTACTCCTTTCCTCTTCTCAGACGTATGCCACCAGAAGTGGTGGCATATGTCCAAGGAGACCCATAGGCGTCCCAGGGCTTACTGGGAGGTAAGTATAAATGTGTTATACTTACCTCTCGTTTGTCCTCGAGTCCGTCCGTCCCCCACCGCTGGATGCAGCGTGAGCCTTTTTGGCACGGCTGCATTGGGGGGGGGAGAAAGAGGAGAGGATTGGGCCCTAAGTGTTGTCGTGTTACCTTAGGAACCATGTCATTTTCTAATCAGAGCATCTATGCCCGCCAGAGAAAAGACCTGGAAAAGGACGCCCCCTCTACACCTAGAAGGGGGAACCACAAGCAGCACAGAAGTAGGCAGGTAAAGCCACCGGTAATAGTTAAAACAAATGACTGCAAGGAAGAAAAAAAATTACCAGCCACAAAGATTGCACCATTGGTACACTGAATTTCAACAGCTGTACAAGGAATTTTGGGTGACCTTGGAGGATATGAAAAGTTCCTGTAGAGGAGAAGAAGATATAAGACCATTAAAAAGGGGTCAAAGTGAAAGAACGTGATTACAAATAGACAAGAACAGCTTCAATGCAGTTCTCATTCAGACTTGTCCCAGTAATCCAGAGTCCCTCAATATTAACACTTTTAAACAGGAATGGTCACATTATAGGCCTCCTACCCATGCAGGACGACGACACAGTCAAGTTCTGGGTGGGCGAATGGGCTGCTGCTTCAGAGACCACAGTTTGAAAGTGACCCATGCATAGCCTTCCCATCATCCCAGAATCGAGGCAGACTTTGGCCTAGTCCGGGCCCGAGCAGCTCCCAAGGATGCACTGCGGCTGGCCAATGGGCTTCCGGAACTTCCGGTCGACAAAGCGACCGAAGCTGGAACCCCGTTGGCCAGCTGCAGTGCATCCTTGGGAGCTGCTTGGGCCCGGACTAGGCCGAAGCCTGCCTCGATTCCGGGATGATGGTAAGGCTACCCATGCAAAGAACGAAAAATAAAAACAATGTTTTAAAATTGGGCCTTGAAAGCACAATGATACAATCTTCCTAACTGGGGACTGCATTTGGACGCCATTTTCTTGCTGAAGGCCTTTCCTGTTTCAACGAAAATGCCAGTGAAGACACCATTATCGTCTCCTGCTCCCAGATTTATACTGTACTCACAACATACTGAATTTATTCCCTTTTCAGTCAAATTCCCCAAAATTGAATTTAAATCAGCCATCTGACAGCAACTGCCAGAATTTTGATCCCATAAAAAGTTAAACCACCAAAATGCATTGGGAGTGAGCAACACAACTGCCCACAGCCCACGCTTACAATCCCAATGCATTACGCAACACAAACACACACTGTACCACTGGGATATTTCATTCTCTCGTTTGAATATTATTACTGGTTTTATACGATGCATCCGCCGTAAAGATGGATGCATCATATTCACTCCTCTCCTTACTTTTTTGATGGAAATTTCCAAACACTAAAACTAGCATAGGGCTGGCTTACTTGCGAAAATCTTCCTCACTGATCATCTCCAAAGCCTTAACAACAGCCATTCTGGTGACGACAGACTGTAGAGAAAAAGGGTTTTTTTTTTTTTTTACATTTTTTACATCCACAAGCATCAACGAGTCAAATTCACAGATGCTCAAATCGCGGATACGGAGGGCCCACTATACAGTGCAACTACAGTGCAATTCTATTTTTTATGCGCACCAGCGCTAGGTCTCAGCAGTGGCGCCAAGTGTTGCAAATGTGCTGGAAAGCATATTTGCTTTGGGCACATTTGCCGAAAATGAGGAGGCGGTGCAACTCAGGGGGAGGAGGCACCAGCGCCAAGGCCTGCACCACCTCCTCACCGGCCGCCGCTGAACCCCATGCAATGGAGCGGATAAGTGCCGCTTCGAGCGGTGCAGGGCCTGTGTGTGTGTGTGTGTGTGTGTGTGTGTGTGTGTGTGTGTGTGTGTGTGTGTGAGAATGGGGGGGGAGGGGTGTAACGGGGCAGGGGAAGGATCAGCATCCGCCATATCCTATCCTTCCTACCAGGCCAGGAAACCCTACACGGGGTTTCTCAGTCCTCCACCAGCAACTTAGCACAGATCCGAGTAGCCCCATTGAGCAGGCTGGGGCTCGACATGGGGTAAGTGGACAAATGTCCTCTTACCCCGAGGAGACCTCTAGCCTGCTCAATCCCAGCTCTGGGGCACACACTGTGCCAACGCTGGATAGGATTGGGCTGCCTGCGGGGGGTTGAGTTGTAAGCCACTTTGGGAGTAAAAGGGGGTATATAAATATAATTAAAGATAAATGTGCACTTAGAAATACATTTAAAATATCCAGCTGCCAGTTTTAGAATATACGCGCATGCGTGCTTAAAAGGCGACGTCAACGCATGGAGGGATTCCTGGATGACCTACTGGCGAAGGAGAAGGCGGACAAAAAACAAATCCGACAAAAAGTCGGATTCGTTTTATTTTTGCATTTGGAATTTATACTGTGTTCTTGATGTGGGCTGAAAATGAAGGAAACGTCAAGAAAAGGTATCCTGAAACTGCTTACCTGTTTGTTCTTTCCTCGTTTGAAGCAGTTCTGACATGCTGTGGCTCTAAATGCAAAACACGTAAATGAATCAAACAGGATCTTCTTGCATGGAAAGCTGTTTCTAGGTGCTATGGGTTGTGAAGGTCCACACCAGTTGATGGGCCGCCTGTTTACAAAGAGGATCCACCCAGACCACTTTTCCTAGGACAACTTTCCTGTTTCTATCCTGCCGACTGACAGACATCATCCGCCCCTTCAAGTCCCATCCTCAAAATTACTCTTCTGTGGCATTCATTCCTGAAGCCACTCTAGGCCACACATACTGCCACCTACTCTGGGTTAGTTCACAGGTAACGACAAATCATGATCTGGTAGTACGTGAGTGAGTCCTGGGCTGGCATGATCGCCACTTCACCCATGCTGCTTAACATGAGCTCTCTCTGGTGTCATGGAAACTATTGTTTTGGCACTGCACCGAACTGTCAAAATCTGGTTTGTGTGAGCCCTTCAAACCATGATCAAGCCACAGTTTGCAGAAACCATAGTTTGCTAGTCCATGCCTGATCTGACTTGGCACAATGTCAACCAACCCACATTCACATGAACTGCTACTGTAGTTAAACAAATCCTTCGATGCTGAACTCAGAGCAATGCTTCGTATGTTGGTTGTAAAACGTACTTGTGTCCTATATGCTAAAACAAAGCATTAAGTCCTTCAGAACATTGTTCACACACACACACACACACACACACACACATGCAGATATGCGCTGCAGAGATATGCGCTGATGCAGATATGCGCTGCAGAGAGCTCCCAACAGGCTGCAAGTCCCTGTGTGACATGTACCCCAAGAGCAGAGCTCTGAGGACTTCCCTAGAGCAGCCATGTCAATATGCAAAGACTCTGCTTGAATGTATGCTTACTCCTGTGCTGCCTGGTCATGTGAACATTCCCAGAAGATTACATCTATTTACCTTAGAGAAGCAGACTAATTCCACCCTAAGGGTAACGGCAGAGGAGAACTCCGGGACAGCCTCTCGTCACTTTGCTAAACTTGACCCTCTGTGTAAGAAGAAAGGGAGGAACGTAGCCTTGAACATAAATTAAAGTCAAACACGATTTGCAGAGTACGGGTGAAGATGCCATGTAGTTTATTTCCTTCCTTCCAAGACACACAGAATTAAAACATAATTAAAGAATTATTTCTTGGAAGGAAATAAACTACATGGCATCTTCACCCGTACTCTGCAAATCGTGTTTGGTAATTGCTGGCCATGAAAGCTTCCGCTCAAGAATAAATTAAAGTGTGCAAAGAGTATAGAAATAAGGCACATCCCTACAGGAATACGGTAAGCACAGGATCTCAACTTACAAGAAACTGCAGTCCCCATCAGTTTCTGGATGAGCAAAAACCACACTCACTTCAAACAGGCTCTGGGGTGCAGAGAGAGAGAAGAAAGTTGTTTTGTACATAGTCATCAGCAGTTCTCTAGCCTTAAACAGAGCTTGCCAACCCAGCTACAACTGTACCCCTCACCTGCTTTAGCTGGCACCTTGCAAGAAGAGGCAAAGGCCCTTGCAGTGAAACAGAGGCACTTTGTCATTATGAGTCACCTTTCTATCCCACCTTTCCTCCAAGGAGCGGAGGGCAGAATATAAGGTCCTTCCCCCCACACCCAACAATCCACGTAGGCTGAGAAGACAATTGGCCCAGCATCACCGGCTGAGCTTTCTCATCTCAGATTACGTAGGAGCACCTACGTAATCTGGCACGCATGCACCTCCTCCACCCCACCCCAAAACTTCATTTTCAAGCTTTCCATGGATGATACCCCTTCAGGCTGCAGGTATGTGTGGAAGAGTACAGGTCTGAAAACTCTCCCACGGGAGACAAAAAAATACCTGCACATAGAAAATAAGCATTTCACTTGGCCAACAGGCTTCTCCTTGACCCATCACTTTCCTACCTGGGACCAAGCTATCTGAAAGATGGCGTTCTCCTGCATCAGACTGCCTAACCCCCAAGATCAGTATCCCTGCTCTCTGGTTTGACACAAACAGAAATCTTGTTGCTGGGCTTTTTGGTGATGGCCCCACTGTTTTTGCGCAACTCCCTCCCCAGAGAAGGATGCAGTTTCCACACTGGTGATTTTTTAAAGAAAGAAACTAAAAACGTTTTGATCTGGCAAGGCCTCCCCATTTCTGCAATTGTTTGATTTTAATGCTATTTTAGTATTTTAGATTTATGAGTTTATGATTTTTATTCTCATCAATTTTTTGATCTCTTGGAAAAACAGAACAAATGCCCTGCTGCTGGAGCATGGTGGCAAGTAATGAAATGCTCCACATGCTGGAGTCTGGATCGAAGCACTGGCCTCATAGCCATTTCTGTGCTGTAGACTATATCAATCTGCACAACAATTTTGTAAAAATTCAGTTTGCCCAAACAGCAGCTCCACAATTGATGTTGCAGTGGTGTTCAAATTCGACAGACTCGTGCCTTTTATCACTAACCCCCTCCCACAACCCACCATCACTGCCTAGTTTCTGACTAGGTGATAAACCAGCATCTTGGCTACAACACCCAAAACTGCAGGTAAGAGATTGCATTGCTGAATGTTCTTCTAATTAATCAAATAATCCCTGAAAATAGAAAACTGGTATATTCAGGTTATAGAACCTGCTCCCTGGCATTCTACTCTTCTGTGTGCAGGGATTTTATTCATTATTTATTTGCAGGATCATTCAACCAAGTTCGAAGCAGGCAGATCAATCGAGTTCGAGACACAGATCAATTGCCTCAGAGTGAACTAGGCCCTGTAAGAGGCACACAGCACACACTGTTTAAGTCGTTTATTTATACGGCACCTTTCCATCTGCAGGGACTCCCAACTCCTCCGAGAATAGGGGGTGGATGATCCATTTGTATGCTTCTTTCAGCTGAACTATGTCATTTTTTTCCAGTAAAGGGTCCTGTTTCCTACATTGTAAACAATTTAAAAAAAAAAGAACAAGTGACTCAGCCAGCTAAAATCAAGCAAAGAAAACAATCAAGATAAATTCTAAAGCAAAGTGTCCATATTCTGAAAGTGTACATTGGGGGGGGGGACGGGGGACCATGTTTCTCTATATTAAAAATTATCCAGGTTTTCTGACCATGGTCTGATAAGTTTGTTTCCCTGATGTTTCACAATTCTCTGTGTAGGGCATTTTCAAAGGCAAGTTAAAAACTCAAGTAGTAAGTTGAAACCTCAAAGGGTAAACCTTTTTTTTTTTAAACAAAACACATGTTTACTTGCCCCCTCGAAGCCTTACAAGTGTATTATCAGTCAAGGGATTAGCAACAACTAGAACATTGGATCTGCGATCTGCTCTACTTAAAACAATGCATGGAAGCACCAATAAAAGGGTTCAGCTCCAACAGAGCAGAACCGGCAAACATTTCTTCTAAATGTGAAAAGAAAACTGTCTCCTTTGTTGCAATCACAGGCAGAACTGCACCGACGGCCACTGCTGTTTTCTCAGGCCAGCCTCTGCCCGTGCATCATCAGTACTGACACAGCTCAGTGGCCCTGAGACAGGACGAATGAGCAGGGGCATGTGTGGGAGAGGGCATGTCCCACACTGAAACCTCTCCTTCCAAGAGAGGGGGGAAACTTGCCCCTCTCTCCCGCACGCACCATTGCGTCCCCAACGCCCGCAGCTTGTCTCCTCCCAAACATCCCTACGACCCTCTTCATCACTGCAGATGAAAAGACGCTGCAACTCCCAGCCTCCCTGGACCACACAGAGGGCAAGCAGCTTCTGGTTATTGGGGGGGGGGGGGAGGGCTGGACATTAGCATGTGGGTGTAATAGCCCATGGCAGGAACAGAGAAGTTTCATCACAGAAATGCTGGGGCAGATCAACGTCTCCTGTACGCATCACAGTCCTTCCATCCTAATGGCCATTTTCAAGGGAGGCCCAAAAGTTCAAGGCAGTTTGCCCTCTAGTGGTTTATTGGGTTGCTGTATCTGACTGAACTCATTTTTCTCTTTCCATATCTATCTCTGTACTACCTGGCCTGGGTCCTACTGCAGGCTGCCACCTAGTGGTAGAAAAAGAGAGTGGCAGGTGGGACACAGGTTGTTTCCACACTGACTATCTTCTCCTAGGCAGGAGTGCTTGGAACTCCTTGTTCACTCAGTTATTACAGGTAATTCAGACAATGTCACTGCCACACCACTGCATTGCAGTGCTTTCCATGTTGTCCTCCCAACTTTTTTCAGCACTGATTTTTTTTTGGGGGGAGGGGGGTTCTTAAAAACTACAGCACCAGTCTATCCAGTGTGACTGGCTACTGAGGCTTCTGACTGACTACCAGCCCTGCAATTGCTTGCTTCCTCTTTGCAGTCAGAGCTCCTGTACGTTCGTTATTTTATTTTATATTATATCAATTGCAATAAAGAAAAAAATTGAAAGGGAAATTGCTCTGCTGCAAAGAAGAATCACGTAATGAAAGGTCCGTCAGTAAGGAATAATTACATGGCTGATTCAGTGATGCTATGGCTGGAGCGAAGGACACAACAGTGGCCAAGAAGCAGAAGCCACTTGAAAGAAAAGGGGCAAAGATGAAATGACTAATTAAAGCACCAGTAGTTGGGGGGGGGGGGGAGTAGGATCTCTGCTGAATGGAACTTACTCCAGAGTAAACATCAGGATCTTACTCATGAAGTCTGGTTTTGTGAGGGACGTATTAGGTGACAAGCGCAACCCCATGTTAATTCTGGCTCCCATTATCGCAGGCGAGCTACGCCTCAGCAGTGCTAAAGAGACCCAGTGTATCATGGTGAAAGGGAGCAGTGGAAACAACGAGCAGAGCCAGGCAATCGTTACCAGACAAGGCATCCACAGGAAGAACTGGCTGGAGGCAGAGGGGGCTCTTTGCATCTAACACTCCCACACACTCCCCCACACAGTCCCCCCCCCCACACACACACACAAAGAAACAAAAATGAGAATCGGGAAGCGTCATCTTCGTTTGAAATCCAGTGCACTGTCAAGACTGGAAAAATTCCCTCTGGAAAGTACTCACCCCATTTCCTCTTTCACCAGCAGCCATGCTGCATGCTTCAGGCAGTCAGCCAGACCCAGGAAGAAACAACAAGAGAGAGAGAGAGAGAAGGTGGCAAATGAAGCAAAGGCTTTATAGGCTACTCTGTAACTAGCTGTGGAAATTCTGACCAGGAACCAGCTACGTTCACAGAAATGAAGGTCATGCAGAACCATGAGACCAGGAATCCTGATGGGGCCACATCATTCCTAAGACCTCTAACTCAAAAGCTAAGCTTTAAATCAGGCTGGTAAAAACAGCAGACTAAGAGCCCACTCCCTACTCCTGCCCTACCAATCACCCGCCTCTCTCATGTCTCTGGATGTTGCACATCATGAAATCTGCCCTGGCAAAGGCCATATCCTAACATGTGAAAATAAGGTGATTTTTCTGAGAAGGGACATCCTTTGCGTCTCATCATTGGCCACGCTTTAAGCAACAAGAAAAGCACCAGCAAATACTCACTTCTCTGACGGACAGCTGCGGTGGAAAGGACACCGAAAACACAAAGCTAGAAAACTGGTATTCAGAAGAATTAATCTTGTGGCACACCTGGAAAACAGAGATCTATGTGAACTGCTGGTCCTGCATGGGGAAGCGGTCCAGCCCCGGAGGCTTGCAGCAGTGATGAAGAAAAGCCAGATCTGACTCACAGTTAACATGGTTGGGTAAGAGCCAGGCCATGGGCAGTCACACCCAAATTCCAGACCAGAGGTGTGCCTTTCCCAACCCAGGGTCTCCTGAGATCAGCTGCTTGAGCTGGAATCCAGCATACAGCCAGTACTGCTCTACCGACCAGGCTCCTAGTATTTATACAGGCCTGGGAATCCGGAAGCGTCATGCTGACGGACAATCAATTGCATGTCTGAGAAACTGTGGAGTTTTATTCACTGGAAAGCTGACAGACAGCTGTCTTCTGACGGACAGACACTTACTGCTTTGACAAAATCCATCTCGCAGAGCTCCTGCAGAACTCCCAGGCACACGTTGCAGACAACTGGCCTGGAGTTCTCAGCGGCCCTGTTTCCATCCTCCTCCACACCGGACTGCTGCTGCTGGCTTCCATTTGGGGCTTGCTCTTCAGATGCTGCTGCTGCTGCTTCAGTGCTCTCAAGCTTGATTCTCTTACATGGCGGCTTGGCTGTTTCACAAGATAATTTTTGCTCATCCTGATCGCTCCCCAGGAACTCGTACAGTTCACTAAGCAACTCCTGATCGATACAGAAAGCAGAGTAAGCCTCGCTGAACACTACAGGGCTTACTTCTGAGTAAGCGTGCATAGCATTCAGAGTAAACACCCTTACAACTGTGCCAGAAGGATGGCAGAAACACTGCTTCACTTGCTTTCATGCTCAGAGAAAGGAACGGATGGGGGGGGGGGGTCTGAGCTGCCAGGTAAAGAGCAAAGAGATAGTGAGAGGACAGGCCAGAGCAGAAAAGGCAAGAGAGAAGACCGAGAGAACAGGACTCCTAGTTGATCGGTAGAGCATATGCCAGGGGTGACCAAACTGCAGCTCCTGAGCCACATGCAGCTCTTTGATGAATAATGTGTGGCTCTCGGAAATAACGTTGGCTGAGCTTCTTTTTGCATCACAATTAATATAAAAAGGTAAATAAGAATTTTTCAAGCTTTCTAATGATTGACCAGGTATAAATGGAGAGTCCGTTGGATTAAAACTCATGTTTAATGTCCATGGTGAGTAAATGTATTTAAGAATTTAAATGTATCTTAAGTAACTGTGGATCTCAAACATCTCTCTTGGTGCTAGCAAGTTTGGCCACCCCTGCCCACAGGCAATCCTACTGTAGGGTAAACCCCTGGCATTCCTCCCAGTAGCAGGGTTGAGAAATGTCTTTGCTTCAGGCTCTGGAGAGCTACAGTCAGTCTGATCAGGAAGAATTGGGGTAGAGGTACAATATAAGGCAGCTGCATAAATCCTAGCTTCTGCCGACAGCCCAAGAAACCACACTGGGTTGAAGCTGCCAACTGCAGGAGCAGATTCTTGTGCCCATCAGGGTGGAAGATGCTGAAGCAAGGCTGTGACCTACCAAGGTGACTGAGAGGAGTCCAGGGAATAGGAAGAAGTCATACGTGGAACCATCAGGGAAGGTTTAGAGTGGCTCCCCTAACTGAACACCCCTGCCCCAAGAATTGTAGTAGTAGTGTAATTCCAGCGTGTAATTCATCTGTGGAACTCCTTGCCACAGGATGTGGTAATGGCACCTGACTTGGATGCCTTTAAAAGGGGATTGGACAGATTTATGGAGGAAAAGTCCATCACAGCTTACAAGCCATGATGGGGATAAGCAACCTCCTGGTTGTAGGAGTAGGTTTTCTTTGTGCCAGGTGCAAGGGAGTGGCGACTGGACACAGTTATCTTGTTGTCTTGTGCTCCCTGAGGCATCTGGTGGGGCCACTGTGTGATACAGGAAGCTGGACTAGATGGGCCTTTGGCCTGATCCAGCAGGGCTCTTCTTATGTTCTTAGTGGAGTAGCAAGAACCACTTGTGGCCGGGGCACGGTCCGTTTTTTCATTCCCTGCTGTCACATGGGGTTTTCCGACCCTGGGCCATGCTACCCACACTTCCAAGCACCCTACAGCATCCTATACCCCGTCTCTCCCCTCCATGGTTAATAACGTGTTTGGGCCCTGCAATATCTGTATCTCCAGCCTGTGTTCCCCACCCCCCTGCTATCCACCCAAGTTCCTTTAGAACATCCCCCCTAGTTTGAAAACAGGAGTGATCTGAAAACAGATTAAAACAACCCCATCACCATCAGGACTTTTAATTCAACCAAACCTTATGCGGACGTCTGTATGAAGCCTGTAGCCCGACATGGCAGAACCTGAACACACATCGTGGACATGCTCCAAAATCCAGAAGCATCTGAGCAACAGGTCTGTCCTTTTCTGTCAGTGCAATCATGCTGGAGAAGCCTATATTTTAAAACAAAGTCAAAATTCAAAGCAACACAGAAAAGATAGAAAACATTAAGAAAAAAGCAACAAATATAATAGTATATATGGAACAATTTCCACAGGAAAAAAAGGTCGAAAGATTATGGCAGCCGCAGTGGCCGACTACTAGAAGCAAGAGGACAAATCTGGCCCATAGATAGTTACCAATTGCCCTTCTTCCCGTGGCTGGAGAAGTCAGTCCCATATCTTCCATCCAGGTTTGTTTGGTTTTTTGCGAACTTCCTACATGAGCCTGGTTGCGCCACGTTCTCCCCTCCATTGTCACACGGTTCCCCCCATATTCCTATCCCTATGATTACCAGCCACCTCTGACCCACCCCTTCTAGGGCTACCTAGTGAAGACGTGTGTCAGCTCTCTGGGAAAGGACTGTGCCATTGCTATGTTCCTAACACACTATTACTTTGCCACATTCGGCACTAATAGGCACCTATAGGCATATCCGTGGGGGAAAACGTCTTTATCTGCACAGCAGGGATAAAGTAGGCTCTAGACCCAACACCTACTGGGTCCCATCACCTCTTGCTGAAACGTGTAAGTTGCTACTCAGTTTGATACTCCTCAACTTACAAGGGTTGTGAGGTATTATTAATTTTACAGAGTCCAGTTCTACACTGGCAACGGTGGCTCCAGCTTTGGGGGGGGGACGCCGAGGAAAAGCCCTACAAGGGTTCCCTAGCAGCACACTCTCCCATGCTTTGAAAAGCACATTTCCAGATGGGAAAGCTAACTGAGCAGTGAACAGGGCTAGCCAGTAACAACACAGCACAAAGGGAGACTTGCATCCACTGCTGCCTGCTGCCCCTGCCCCCGCCCCCCATCACATCCCTGTAAGCCTCCCGGCTTACACTGGGCCCTGGCTAGAGATACAAAGGTCTGGAAACATCTCGGTTTTTCCCCCCCATGGACCATTTTCCATTTTCCCCCAATGGAAAAACTGGAAATTTGGGGCAACATTGAAAGCAATTTTTTTTTCTTTTAGAATGAGTGAAAAGATTTTTAAGGTAAGGTTTTACTCACTCAAAACGCTGGGAACGGTGTGATATGAAAATGTGTTCGTAAGATAATCTACAAAAGTAGAAAATGATCATTACTGTGCATACTGTAGACAAAATGCAATATTGTTGTTGTTGTTGTTGTTCAGTCGTTAAGTCGTGTCCGACCCTTCGTGATCCCATGAACCATATCCCGCCAGGCCTTCCTGTCCTCCACTATCTTCCTGAGTTCGCTCATATTCATGTTTGTTGCATCGATGATGCTGTCTAACCATCTCATCCTTGGCCTTCCCCTTCTCCTTTTGCCTTCAATCTTTCCCAGCATCAGAGTCTTCTCCAGAGAGTCCTCTCTTCGCATTAGGTGGCCAAAATATTTGAGTTTCAGCCTTAGTACCTGTCCTTCCAGGGAACAGTCAGGCTTGATTTCATTTAGAATTGACTGATTTGATCTCCTAGCAGTCCAAGGGACTCTCAGGAGTCTTCTCCAGCACCACAGTTCAAAAGCATCTATTCTTCGGCGCTCAGCCTTCCTTATGGTCCAACTCTCGCAACCATACATTGCTACTGGGAACACCATCGCCCTGACTATACGAACTTTTGTTGGCATGGTGATATCTCTGCTTTTTATTATGCTGTCTAAGTTTGCCATAGCTTTCCTTCCAAGGAGTAAGCGTCTTTTAATTTCATGGCTGCTGTCTCCGTCTGCAGTGATCTTGGAGCCCAGAAAAGTAAAATCTGTTACTGCTTCCATTTCTGCCCCTTCTATTTGCCAGGAATTGATGGGCCCAGATGCCATGATCTTAGTTTTATTAATGTTGAGTTTCAAGCCAACTTTTGCACTCTCCTCTTTCACTCTCATCAAGAGGCTCTTTAGTTCTTCTTCACTTTCTGCCATTAGGGTGGTATCGTCTGCATATCTGAGGTTGTTGATATTTCTCCCGGCAATCTTGATTCCGGCTTGTGATTCATTCAGCCCTGCATTTCTCATAATGTACTCTGCATATAAGTTAAATAAGCAGGGTGACAATATACAGCCTTGCCGTACTCCCTTCCCAATTTTGAACCAATCAGTTGTTCCATGGCTGGTTCGAACTGTTGCTTCTTGACCCGCATACAGGTTTCTCAGGAGGCAGGTAAGGTGGTCTGGTACCCCCATCTCTTTAAGAATTTGCCACAGTTTGTTGTGATCCACACAATCAAAGGCTTTTGCGTAGTCAATGAAGCAGAAGTAGGTGTTTTTTTGGAACTCTCGTGCTTTCTCCATGATCCACCGCATGTTGGCAATTTGATCTCTAGTTCCTCTGCCTCTTCGAAACCCAGCTTGTACGTCCGGTAGTTCTCGGTCCACGTACTGCTGAAGCCTAGCTTGTAGGATTTTGAGCATAACCTTGCTAGCATGTGAAATGAGTGCAATTGTGCGGTAGTTTGAGCACTCTTTGGCACTGCCCTTCTTTGGAATTGGAACGTAAACTGACCTTTTCCAATCCTTTGGCCACTGCTGAGTTTTCCAAATTTGTTGGCATATTGAGTGCAGCACTTTCACAGCATCATCATTTAGGATTTTAAGTAGCTCAGCTGGGATATTATCATCTCCACTAGCTTTGTTGTTAGTAATGCTACCTAAGGCCCACTTGACTTCACTCTCTAGGATGTCCGGCTCTGGGTCAGTAACCACACCAGCGTGGTCATCAGGAACATTCAGATCTTTCTTGTATAGTTCTTCTGTGTATTCTTGCCATCTCTTCTTAATCTCTTCTGCTTCTGTTAGGTCCTTGCCTTTTTTGTCCTTTATCATGCCCATCTTGGCACAAAACGTTCCCTTGATATCTCCAATTTTCTTGAAGAGATCTCTAGTCCTCCCCATTCTGTTGTTTTCCTCGATTTCCTTGCATTGTTCATTTAAGAAGGCCTTCTTATCTCTCCTTGCTATTCTCTGGAACTCTGCATTCAGTTGTTTATATCTTTCCCTTTCATCCTTGCTTTTTGCATTCCTTCTTTCCACAGCTATTTGTAAAGCCTCATCTGACAGCCACTTTGCTTTCTTGCATTTCTTTTTCTTTGGGATGGTTTTAGTTGCTGCCTCCTGTACAATGTTACGAACTTCCGTCCATAGTTCTTCAGGTACTCTGTCTACCAGGTCTAATGCCCTAAATCTATTCTTCACCTCCACTGTATACTCATAAGGGATATGGTTTAGGTCATATCTGACTGGTCTAGTGGTGTTCCCTACATTCTTCAGTTTAAGTCTGAATTTTGCAATAAGAAGCTCATGATCTGAGCCACAGTCAGCTCCAGGTCTTGTTTTTACTGATTGTATAGAGCTTCTCCATCTTTGGCTGCAAAGCACATAATCTATCTGGTTTCGGTATTGACCATCTGGTGATGTCCATGTGTAGAGTCGCCTCTTGTGTTGTTGGAAAAGAGTGTTTGCTATGACCAGCGTGTTCTCTTGACAGAACTCCGTTAGCCTTTGCCCTGCTTCATTTTGCACTCCAAATGCAATATTATGATGGTGAATATTTATGTACTGCTTTTCAACAAAAGTGGCTTACAGAGAAAATAAAAATACACTCTTCCCTCATTAGCCTTACTTAATTTGTTCCTGAAAATGGCCCTTATAGTGAAAATAGATAACAAGTACAATTACTACATTAATTTAAATGGGAAAAATTCTAACTCGTTCCAAAGCCATTCCAAGTACACCCAACGATCACCCTCAATGCCTAATACCATATGGCAGGGTTTCTCAAAGTGGTGGGTCGCGACCCACCACTCTTTCCAGAAGTGTGTGAAAGCCTTTAAGGGGGGGTGGCCAGCTCCAACGTGGAGGGCAGCGCTCCATGATCACGCCTGCCCCAACCCCAAAACGCTTTTTAAAACATACCTGGTTGTCCTGCCAGCTACCCAAAGGGTCCAGGGAGGGGGGCTGCTGCCGCCTCTGCAGGACTCCTCAAAGCTCTAAACAGCGGTGACCGCATTGAAAAGCCGACTTCCGGTTTTTGATGCGAGGGAGGGGGCCACTGGCCAGCCCAGCCTGTGAGGGGGCAGGGATATCGGCGCTGAGTTACGCCGATATCCCAAGCCCCTTTCCAGGTCGGGCCAGCCTTACATGGCCTCCCCAGACACGCACCAGCGAAAGAGCTGGCGAGCATCCGAGGAGGCCCATTGGGGCCCACACTGCTTAGGGGAAGGGGACATCCCATTCCCCAGAGGTGAGCCGGTGTGGGCTGCAATCTGCTCAGGATGCAGCATTGGCCATTTAGGCCAGCCACACAAACTTGCAGAGGATTGCGTTGTTAGTCTGGCAAAGCCTTACACCAGCAGTTTTGCCCCACCACAGAATCTCAAGATATTATACAGGTACCCAGGAGGAGGAAACAACACATGACCAGCTTCCAGAGCTGGCAAAAATAACATATAATTTGTACTGAGGTTATCTCAGTTACAGTACCAGATGAAGAACTGATGGATAAAACTTGATTTTTGCTTTAAGTTGTGTTTGCCCTATATTTTAGGCCTTCCCCTGCATTAAAAAGCACAAGTCTCAGACTCCATCTTGTCTGCATCAAACCACCATTCCCTTTAGTCACATAATTCACCAGAGGCCCTGAATTATTGCTGTGTAATCAGGAAGGGTTATCTCCGCTCTCTCCTCCGGTATACATAGGGTAGGGGCCTTATCAAAGGACCTTGTGGCCTGTGTTTTCTTCCTGATGCCCCTAGCCTTGTAAGAAGTGTTGACTTTTATTGGCAACAAGAAACAGACTGTTTTGGAGTCATGATATCCCAGCTTGTTTTATGGTGTGACTGAATGACAAGTATGCTTTTCTGTTGCTATCTTTTTGTTCCCTAGTGCTGTAATAAGAAGTGATCAAATCCTAAAATCTTGGTCATATGCATTAGGCTGAGGCTCTCCACACAGCACTGTTCCAATAAACCTAACACAATTTTCTATCGCCAGCCTTGTTTTGCGTAAATAATCAGCACAAGCCCCCCAGTGGAGGCATCCCTACATGTTAGTTGATGTGGCTAAAGAATGAAACGCAGAGCACCAACGTCCAGGCAAGGCACACAGTAAAGCCCTTTCATTCACTTATCCTTCCAAACTGTGCAACAACCCCAGTCGTTTAGAGAAGGTCCCAGGGTTAAAAAGGGAGGTTATTCTCAGCGAAGCGCGCGTATAAGGGCAGCACGAGAGAAAATCCAACAGCGATCTCACCAGTGCTTCTGCCATAACTTTCCCCTCAGCCCAAAGGTGGATCAAGGCTGCCCGACTACGCCTGCCTTACCAGGGAATAAGCCCCACGGAAGTCGGTAATGCGTTGCGAGTCCCTCCTAGCCTTTATAATGGGGCGATAACGATAAAGCCAGAACGATCCACCTACCTGCTTCATTCGCCAATATGGTTATGGGGGAATCATTTAGCAGTCGCACTCACATGAGCTACTTCCTCTTCCGCCCTCCCAGTCAACGCGGAGACGTAACCGGCCTCCTAGCAACTAGCGCTCCGCCTCCAGCCGCCGTACCTGATATGGACCCAAGGGGCTGCAGACTCCATGGGTTTTACACGATACTTCCGGCTACAACTGCTCCCAGAATTCCCTGCGTGTGGGGAAAGGGTGGCGGAAACATATGAACCAAGCAAGAAGCTCTTTCCTGCTGCCTTTTAAATAAGGACGAATTCTGCTGCTGGAGAAACCTCCTTTTTATTACCGGTCAACGGTGAAGAACTGCAATTGAATACGCTTTGTACTGATAGAAAAGCCTGTTAGGTTGAGAGAGAGTGGAAGCTATTAAGCAGGAGTCGGAAGTGTGAGGCGTGTACGTGAACGCGCTCATTGGTCCCTCTGCTTGCAGCAGCTTTCTCCCTATGTCAAGTGGGTCGTCTGCAAGCGGGCTCCTCAGTTCGTGGCCGCTTCTACTACTGAAACATCTGCAGCAGTAAAGCGCCACAAGGTTAGTGGCTGCGAGCTGTCTGCAGCAGTTGCTTCTACCTCTTCGGACTCGAGCACGCACGTGAGACCCGTCTAGCTGCAGCTGGAGAGAGTCGAGCGGGGGCCGGACGGCGGCGATTGCGGCGGATGGCTCGGCGCTCGCCTGAGAAGGCTGTTGCTGCTGCTGCTGCTGCTGCTCCCGCCGCGGCCGAGCTGCAGTGAGGCGTCGCTGCGAGATGATGGCGGCCAACCAACCGCCGCCCCTCAAGCCCTGGGAGAACCGGCGCCTGTGAGTGCGGGACCCGGTCGGCGGGGGGTGGCGGTGAACGGGGGGGGGGGAAGGAAGAGAAGCGCCGCCACGCACGCGCCGCCATTGTTGCACTCTCCGTTGTCTTGGGCCCATAGATAGGTGCTGCTGGGGCTCAAGCCGGGAAGGGGCGGCGGCGGCGGAGTAGCCAGGCCGCACTCGGCGAATCACACCCCCCGCGCGCTTCTTCCAGGCCGCGAGGGACCTTGCGAGTGACAGGGGGACTTCCGGGGCTCAGCCTGCATTCCCGGGTAGGAGGGCTGCTCATTTGCGGGGGCGGTGAATTTGGCAAGGGGAGGCTGAGTTCCGGGGGGGGGGGCAAGGATATATACGCAATAAGTGGTGGGGCGTGCGCAGCCTGGTGTTCTTGTCCTGAATCCTTCGCTTTCTCGAGCATTGAGGCCAAGACCTGGGCATACTTTCCTGGGAATAAGAAGCCCTGTTGATGAACACAATGGCACATACTTCTGAGTAGACGTGCCTAAGATTGTGCTGTAAGAGGAGGAGCCGGAGCCCTTCTCCCCAAGGCAGGCTTATTAAGGCGATTGTCTTCCCCGCTGTGGGGGAGCCACTGTGCTCCGTTGGCCCGGTGGTGGGGAAAGGCAGCACATTTTTAAAAACGATCATGTATTCAAGCAAAAATAGGTACAGAAGAAGCGCAATTGCAAAGGAGAAACCGCCACAGGGAATTCTCGCAAAGACTCGCCCTCCATCCTCTCCGTTTAATAGTTGTGTAAATGAACCACTCCGCAATGAAGTTGGGTGCGAACTCCGCCCCCTCAATTCAGTTTTCCCTTACTTTGTGTTCGTGCTCCCAACTGGACACGTACAGTTTGGGTCGGATGTGTGAGTTTGAAAGGTCCATATAATACAGATGACCTTTTGGAACTTGAAGCCTCCATTTAACCACCCCAATTTTAAATGATATAAACTGGAACATTAAAGAATGTCTCTGGTCCCATAAGCCCCACCATCCTCTTGTGGATTATTTTCATTGAATTAGGTTTTCCTTGATCTGGAGTTCTTAAATGGGAGACCTGCATGCCCACCACATGCCACAATGCCTTGGTGTCCTTTGGGTTTCACATTTTGCTCGTAATGGTTCCAGCAGGTGCATGGTGACCTGTCAAGGCTGAAATTGGTTCCTTGTATCCAGTTCGTTATTACACAGAGAGCTACACAAGCAAGCTTGGGTGAAAAGGGTATTTAAACTTCATTGCCTTATTCAGTTCTCATGTAGCTCGATGCTAAATAAGGAACTGGGAGCTAACCTCAGCCTCATTGCAGCCTGTTGGATAGTTTTTCTACTGGTTTTCCAATGAAACAGCAACAAGTTCTTGCTTGTATATCACTGCAATTATCATTACTTTTAGACTCTTTCTGTCTTCCTGCCTCTCTTTCCCCCTTTCTCTTTGAAATGGGTGTGGTATGGCTATCGTTATACCCTACCTGTGTTCCCTGAACGAGTAAGATTGCATGTCTGCAGTCCTCCTGTAAACACTTGGGAGTAAGCCCCACTGACTTACCTTCAGAATAACAATGCATTGAGTTGGCGGTAAGGCTACTTTTTTTGGTACCGTAGCTTTATCATAGGACCCACACAAGGGTGAATCCCATTACACTCTGCTAAGCTTTTGCAGTACCCTGACTTTTCTAGGCTGCCTAGGAGTTGCAACCTGGTTTTGTTTGGTTGCAGTTTAGAGCAGATGCCTGAATGAGCAGAAATGGAGATGGGCAATTGCACAATTAACCTTTGAGCTGAAGTGCAACTCTCGCCTTTACTTGAAGTTCCTTTATTACATAATTCCAATCAATAACCTGAACCTATGCATGTTTGTTTGGAAGCAAATTCCACTACTGAGTCCAATGAGAGGAGCTCCTACATCTATTTTTAAAAAAGGCAGAAGCTTTTGGTATCTTAAAGTGAGATTTATTGGGACACAAACATTTGTGGACTAGAGTCTTATGTCATCAGAGGCATGAAGTATTACCCTCAGTTGGGGGAGGATGTAGAGTTGGAAAACGTAGAGTTGGAAAAAATAAGTGAAGTGTAAGACACAATAAGTCTGCAGACTGCTGTGAATGGGTCGCTGTTCTTAGTTTCCATACTGTATACATTTGAGCATACTATTGTATACATCATTTGGACTTTGCAGAGAAATGTTGCACACTGATTGTACCTCTTGCACTTCATTGCCTTTTGGCTTCCCCCCCCCATTTTTTTTACCTGTGTGGGTGTATTTATATCAGTCAACTGATGACAATGATTATGCATCTGACAAGGTGGGTTCTGCTCCATGAAAGCTTCTGCCACAGTATCTGTTAGTCCAGGGGTGGCCACTGGACTTTCAGCATGAAGGCTCCTGGACCTTTAGTGGTTTTCTAGGTAGAGGGCATTTCAGCAGGTACAGCTGCTTTAGATCATCATCGGCAATTGTAGCTGCCAAGATTCTGTCTTCTACACAACTCTTAAGAACGCAGAGGCCCTCATGGTGGAAGCAGTGGTGTCGTTCTGTCTCCACGTGGGGGGGGGGGGGGTGCCGACGCGTGTGACGTCAATTTCGCGCGCCCGTGCGGCTCCAATCCCCCCTCCTGCTGTTTTTCTTCTCATTTTGGAGCCGTTCAGCTCCAGGGCGGACGGGAGGGCCTAGCTCCAACACGGACCTGCCGGTAAGAGTTTCATTTCCCCCCCCTTTATGCGGCGAAAGTCCCCCCCCCCCGAAGCGGCACCTGGTGCCCAGGGCACCAAGGCACCAAACATTACGACGCTACTGGGTGGAAGGTTGGCCACCCCTGTGTTAGTCTTTGGGTGTCACAAGTCTCTTTGCTTGCAACTTATTAACACAGCTGCCTCTCTGGAATTAGTCTATCCCAAATAATGTGTGTATTATTGCAGCCTAGTTTACAAAATAGAATCTTTAGCATTGAATTCTTATTCATTAAGAATTTATTGATTATAATTGTTTATTTTGCTACGTAAACCACTTTGAGCTACTTTTTGTTGAAAAGTGGTATATAAATACTCTTATAATTCTTGGGGTGTTGAGGACAGCAAAAGCTTGCAATTGCTGTAACTCCTTAGACTCCTTTAAACTGGATAAAAATTTTACATGGAAAGAAAATCATGTAGGAAATGGCAGATACTCTGCACGTAGATTTTAAAAAGTTGACAGCTGCACGCGTGTGTTGCATTGTGTGTACACTTGGTGTGCACACATAGGGAACCTGTCATTACCCTTGGCTCCCCAGTCTGTACACTTGCAGTACATCACATTTTATGGCTGTACACACATGGATTTTCAGCTTTGTATTTCATCCTGTGTAAGGGCTAAACTACGCACATGCAGGTGTGTCCTGTTATGGTGTGCTTCCAAGCTGAGGTGCTTCTTTCCCCCCCCCCTTAAAAACAGCTGTAGGCAGCCAGGGAAACAATTCCAGTCATAACTAGTTCATTCTTTCCCCACACACTGTTTTCATACTGAAGTTCACTCATCTGAATCAGCAATTTGCTGTTGATTGAGACATTTTTGAGTCTGATTGAAGTGACCCCAAAAATCACAGTTTCAGTTTTTGCTTTCACATACAGTCTGAGATGGAATAAAAATTTTAGCAAAAGATTTGCAGAATACGGGTGAAGATGCCATGTAATGTTTAATATCCTTCCAGAACGTATTAAAACAATATTCAGAACTGTCCGAGGAAACTTGCTTGCAGAGTCTTCACTGACAGCCAAGAATACTATTTAAAGTCCGAGGAAAGAAAGAAGGTGGTAAAACCAACGTTTCGTTCCAATTCTTGGAACTTCTTCTTGGGTACAACCCAGAGATTGAAGATGGAAAAAAGAATTGGAACGAAACGTTGGTTTTACCACCACCTTTCTTTCCTCGGACTTTAAATAGTATTCTTGGCTGTCAGTGAAGACTCTGCAAGCAAGTTTCCTTGGACAGTTCTGAATATTGTTTTAATACGTTCTGGAAGGATATTAAACATTACATGGCATCTTCACCCGTATTCTGCAAATCTTTTCCTATAATCTCAGGCCATGAAAGCTTCCAGTTTAAAAATTTTAGCGTTCATTTTTATTTGACTTGCACAGCCAATCAGAAAAATTCATAACTTTGTTTGGATTATTGTGTATTTTGGTTTTATCTTACTGCCTTGTTTACAAATCAGTATGGTTGTGTGTTCACAAACACACAAGCAAACAGGGGATAATAGTCCTTAATAAGACAATTACAACTTTGAATCTACCACATTTTCCTCATATTGCATTGCTATACATCCATTATGATGCATTGTTTCAAGTTTTCTATGGAAAATTTTCTTCCTGGCATTACTCAGTGCAAGAAGCACAGTGCTAGAGTGGTTCAGGGAACAGTTTGCTGAAGGAAGAAGTTCTCGAGTAGAGCCATAGTGAGGAGGGGAGGAATGTACCTCAAAAACAAGGGGATGCTGTTGGAAGCAGTGCGGTAAAAGGCATAGAGACGTGAATAGGTAGTGAAGTTGGTCTCTAGCCCCTCTTGAATAATGGGATGTGCCCATTCACCTCAAGGAGCTGAATTTTTTTGTTCTAAATTCATTAACAACTTGCACATGTTCATTGATTTAGGATTAATGTGGGATCTGTAAAGTATTAATCCAAAGGTAACAGTAGGGTAGCAGTAATAAAAAGGTATTCCTCTGCTGTTACTTTTGGTACTTTTTTAATGGATCAACACAGCTCTCTGCCTTTTATGTTATGTATTAACACTCAAACTATTAGCATGTAACATACTATTATCAAAAGTCAGAGCAGAAAAGTTGCTTCAGAGGTTATGTTAACACTGCCAGTATTTATTGCACAGGGAGAGCTTATAGTTTTTCTAAAGTCCAATGTTTTAGTACTGTCAGCGAATTCAAGAGGGACAGGCACAACACTACGCCAACTTTAAATATATACCGTGTTTTTGAGGAGTGTGGAATGAGGGATTATTTTAAGCATAACGTTGTCCTGTGACCTAACAGTGGGTTTATTACTTTTTAGATCTCCTGATGTAGGATCCAGCCAGCTAACTAGGCCTGGACAACCTACTCTCACGCGAGTGCCCCCTCCTATTTTGCCAAGGCCATCGCAACAGACTGGGAGCACTGCCCTGAATACTTTCAGACCTTCCTACAGCAGCTCTTTTTCTCCAGGCTATGGCACATATGGGAATTCCTTTTATGGAAGCTACAGCCCTTACAGTTATGGGTATGGAGGAGGCTTGGGCTACAACCGATTTCGAATGGATGATATTCCTCCCAGCAGGTTTGTTCAGCAAGCGGAAGAGAGCAGCCGGGGTGCTTTCCAGTCCATTGAAAGCATTGTGCATGCCTTTGCCTCGGTCAGCATGATGATGGATGCTACCTTTTCAGCAGTCTACAACAGTTTCCGAGCCGTCTTGGATGTAGCCAATCACTTCTCCCGGCTTAAAATACACTTCACAAAGGTGTTTTCAGCTTTTGCGTTAGTCAGAACTATAAGGTACCTCTACCGGCGGCTGCAGAGGTTGCTGGGTCTGAGGAAGAGCTCGGAGAATGAAGATGTTTGGGCAGAAAGCAAAGGAACTGTAGCCTGTGTTGGTCCTGAGGACAGAGCCTCCAGCTCTGCAAAGTCCTGGCCCATTTTCCTGTTTTTTGCTGTTGTTCTTGGGGGGCCCTACCTCATATGGAAGCTGCTATCCACCTACCCTGATGATGAAACAGGTACGTCCGCTCGCTCTGCTTCCAATCCTGTCCTCAATCTAATACGCAGTTAATCAGCATAGCGGTTTGGGCTACAAAGGTAACCTGAAGCAAGCTCGAGCACTTCACAGATTCTTGGTATGCTGATTTTCCTGTCTTCTGAAAGTAAAGTGTTGTATTTTATCTATGCTACTGTAACATAACATTTTTTTATTCTTTCTACAAAATGAATGGAATGTAGCAAGAGAAGAATCATCATCCCACCTCATGTAAGTTACTGTCTTAAAACGGAGGTTTATTTCTATTACAGAAAGTTAACCTCCAGGGACTTTTAGCAAGTCTGTTCCCAAACTAATGGAAACCTTGAAGTAGGTCAGTCTTTGTGGCCGCTTTGGTTGTACAAAATGCAGATGATTTTTATTTGAGGCAACATGTGCGTAGTGCAGTGAGTGAGCATTCATGTTGCACAGAAATCTTCCTACAGTTGGATTTTGTGTAACTGTAGAAATCGTGCATGTTCCACACCTATTTCAAAAGACTTATTTCTAGATTTATACCCTGCCTCTTGATCAAAATGATCCCCAAGATGGCCTTCAATAACAATTCAAAACAACCCAGGAACCCTTTGTCCTCTAGTCAATGATCTGGATAACTCGCATAGTGTATTGGCTGATCGCTGACTCAAATTCATTTTCTGCAGCTAGCAGTTTGTTTGTTTGTTTGTTTGTTAAATGTGTGCACGTCCTTCTTGCAGATAAGTCCATGATGGCTGTCAGCAGCCTTGCAAACAGCTCTGCAGGTTACTAGGCCATAAACATTTAGTGGCTTGCTTGACCACGTCATTTTGTATTCCATTGGTGATCTGAGAAACAATATACCCGTATTGTCCCGAGTATAAGACGCACCTGATTATAAGACGCACCCTTAAAGTTTGGTGCTATTAAAAATTGAATTAAATCACTGGCATTGAATTGCAACAGCCTGATTATAAGACACACCCCTAGTTTAAAAACTTAAATTAGGAGAAAAAAGTGAGTCTTATACTCAGACCAATACGGTATATTTTTTTCCAATCCACTGAAGCATCCCGGCCTGGTCACCTGGAGTACTTGTTTGTCTCAGGCAGATGTAGATTGCTATTTATGAGCCTGGTTATTATCCCACAAAACGTTTTTATTAGGCTATAATTTATTATATTTATTATACCCATGCCCATGGCAGTCATTTGTGGCTTCTAACGAGTGAAAGTTGCTCTGGAGATAATTCTTACTGGCTGCGTTTACCCGGCAAGCAGCTGTTTACAAGGGGTTGTATCCTTGAGAGCATGAGAGCTTATGCAAATGCAATTGCAATATTTCCCATCCCCTCTTATTTATTTTATTTTTAAAAAATTATGCCCCGCCTTATCCTATGCCGAGGCAAATGCCCAAGGCGGCTTACAACAGAGTTAAAATACATAATGTAAAACAATACATAAAATAAATTAAAAACAATAAAATTCACTGGGGGGGAGTAACAATATGGAGCAGAGAAACAGCGAGGCAGAACATGCTGAGGCACCGGGGGCAGACAACCACCCATCACCCAAACGCAAGACGAAACAGAAACGTTGAGCTCCCACCGAAAAGTCACGAGGAAGGTGAAAGTTCTCAAATCCCCTGGAAAGGAGTTCCACAATTGTGGCGCTACAGCAGAGAAGGCTCGCCCACGAGCTGCCATTCCCCTAACTTGAGACAGAGGTGGCACTCGCAGGAGATCCCCCTCGGATGACCTAAGAGAGCGGGCCGGAATGTATGGGATAATGTATAACTCTTCCCTATGGCAAGTTCCTTAGTCCCCCAAAGACCACTCCTGAAGGTGGGATGGTGTGGGGTGCAGCACAGGGGCTTGCTGTGGGAGAGGGAAATGGCCAAAAATTATGCACAAGCAGACACAGATTGAGATGAATTGGGTGGCTCTAGCCCTCCTTTTTGTTGCCAGTCCTAGCAATGCCACCTAGAAAGAACTTGCTCTCAAGAGGCCCCTTTGGAAAGAGAAAGTGTTCTCTGCCCCATCTCGTGTCCCCCTGATAATAAGCCAGGATAATGGGGTTTATGTTTTACAAAGCGAAGAGAAATGACTTTTATGGAAAATCCTTCTGGTACAAGGCCATTGACCTGCTCTGTCAGTTTGTTTCATAAGATGTGTGTATAGTGGGGCCGACCATATGTGAGGGAAGGACTCGGAAAAATCCTACATGCCCTGATACCTAAAAATGTGATCTTGTATGTTTGGGAAAGCGTAAAAGGTCCAGCCCTTTGGGGGCTTTTAGAAATATGGCAAATAGAAATGATGGTTGAAGATGCAGCTTAACATCACCCACTTTAAGGGCCCAGTCCTGTTCAACTTCCCAGCACCGATGCAGCTGCAATGCAGCCCCGAAGTAAGGGAGCAAACATTCCCTCGCCTTGAGGAGGCCTCCATGACTGCCCTCCACCAAAGGATGCAACGCACAGCTGCATCAGCACTGAAATGTTGGATAGGATTTGGCCCTCAGTCACTCTGACAGGGGTGGCGGGGCTCCTGGAGATGTTGTAGGTACCTTGTCTTACTATTGATGCTGCCTTGCTATTGGTGCAATATAAATAGCGGTAAGATGAGGTGTTTGAGCGCATGGGCAGAGAAATAGAAAAACAGCCTTAAAGGCTCTTTAGAATGACCTTGTTTGCATTCATGTGTCTAAATTCAGCGAAAGCCTCTGTTATGAGGTTAATGTTATAATTCGCAGCCATGTTACCTGGAAGTAAAGGCCTTTTGAAATCAATGAGTGTCTTCTGATTAAATGTGGATGGGACACACTGCGAATGTACAGGTGTCCCCCCGGTTATTGGTCCATTTAGCTCAGTACTATATGGCAGCAGCTCCCCAACGTTTCAAACAAGGGCCTTTCCTGGCGATGCTGCCAAGAATTGGACCCAGGGCCTTCTGATGGGGATAAGCAACCTCCTGGTTATAGGAGTAGGTTTTTCTCTGTGCCAGGTGCAAGGGAGTGGCAATAGGATACAGGTGTCTTGTGTACTCCCTGTGGCATCTGATGGGGCCTCTGTGTGATACAGGAAGCTGGACTAGATGGGCCTTTGGCCTGATCCAGTAGGGCTCTTCTTATGTTCTTATGTTAAGTTCTTATGTTTAGCACCTAACAACTGAGGATTTAAAAAGACGTGTTAAAAAGGGCTGTGAGTGCTTCCTGCTTCCAGCCTCCATTTTGTAATCAGCAGCAGGCTCCGGCTACAAGCAGCAGTGATTTTTTTTGTAAGGTACTGTACTGGGGGACCACCATCATATATGCTGATCGTTGTTAAATTAACCGTCGTTAACCAGGGGACACCTGTACATTTGCAGTGTGTCCCATCCACGTTTAATCAGAAGTCACTCATTGATTTCAACAGGCATTTACTTCCAGGTAACATGGCTATGAGTGACGTATTAGAAGACAGCTTCCTATGTTCATATGAACTATTTTGATGGTTTTCTGTGCAGTGGGCTAGACATGCAATGTAATACTGGGGAAAGACTTGGGCAGTGAACTGCCACAGGCTGAATTTAATCGGTTTATTGAGTAAAGCATCTACTTGTTATGATTGCATCCATACTTCTGCCTAAGGAGCTCTGGGCCAGAGTTGGAAACTCTGTGACCTCTGGCAAGTAACAGCTGTCTCAGAATGCCCATGCAGAAGTGCTTACAAATGCTGGGTTTTGTTTTTAATTTTAGGCTGCAAGTGACATTGGGTATTCTGTAGACATTCATTTGCAGTTGGGCTAGTGAAAAAGTGTTGACTATTATTATTTCAGACTTTTTGGAAGGTTGCTCAGAGTGGCATTTCACCCTCACTCCAACTGGCTGCAATTGGATAATGTCGGCCAAAAGTTAATGACTTACCTAGGGCCCACACTTGAGCTACTACTTCAAGTAGCATTACCACAAGTAGTAGTGGCAATTTGAGCTGGATCTCCTGTGTACAAGCCAAAAGGCTCTAGAGCAGTGTTTCCCACACTTTTTTGACCTGCGGCTCACTTGACCATTGGCGACCATTGGCTGCGACTCCCCATGACATGATGTTGATGCCTGCCAATTGACATTGCATTGTTTTCCAAGAGGACATCATGGCACTCCACTACTCCCCTGGCTGGTTTCCGCGCCTCCCAGTTTGGGAACCACTGCTCTAGAGTCTTGGCACTGCATGGTGCTGCCTCTCCGAGAGCTGGTCTCCCCTGACTTATTTCATCGTTATTCTGTTGAACAGTTTCCTCCAACTGGGCAAGTGGAGAGGATGATCATGTTGTTGGAAGAGCAGAGTATGACTTCAGTGCTGTTTCAGAAGAAGAAATTTCTTTCTGTGCTGGTGAAATGCTAAAATTAGCACCGAAAGGTAAGATGAAGGTTTTGGGTCATTGTGGATTTCTTCCTAAACTTCCATGCAGTCCTTTGAAGCAAATACTGATGTCTAGAAACTGGACGAGAGATGTACTGGCTCAGCTGAATTGTATGTTAAAAGAGAGCCTGAGAGCTTTGGAGGCAGGTTGCTTCACCTCTGAGCTGCAGAGCCACTTCCCTTTGTTCTTGACAAATGATTTACCAGCAAAGGACACCTGTTGTTTGCGTGGGTCCATAGAAATCCCTGCACCTCTGCTCTTAAAACTCCTCCTATAACTTGTGCCCATATATTCCTACTAGACCTGGCTGGCTCTTTCAGATCAGTGTGTCAACTTCAGCCTTCCATATTTCTGCTTGCTGATCTCTGGTTTCTTTTCACCCAGTTTTCCTCCTCTTCCTCCTCCCAATTATTTCTCCCTGACCCATGCTCCTAATTTGTGGGAGGTGCTTCCAATCCTCCCACCGATTTGATTGCTCTCCATAAACCAGAATTGCAAGCCAGGGTTGATCCTGGTTTTCATTTCTGATTTATGAGTAGTGATGCCAACCAGTTTACAGGTAGCGATGTTTACAGGTTGATGCCAACCAGTTTACAGGTTGGCATCGCAACAAAGTTGTTTAACAAACTCCAGAGTCTCCTATGACGCTAGATGCGGGGGGGGGGGGACATACTTGAGCTTGTGATTTGTTTGAACCCAGTAGCGTCACTAGGACGTGCGTCACCCTGGGGCAGGGGGGCGCGCGTCACCCTAGTGACGCTACATCGGCGCGGGGGGGGGACCCGGCTCCCCCCCGCGTCGCCCTCCGGACGCTCCGAGGGCGGCCCGGGAGCCGGCCTCGGGGCGTCCGACCCCATCAAAAAAAGCCCTCAAAATGGGTCTGCGCATGCGTGAAAATCCGGGAAATACCCAGATGGACGCGCTGCCTGGGCCTTCTTTTAGAAGGCCCTCGAGCGCCAACGGGGTCGGACGCTCCGAGGCCAGCTCCCGGGCCGGCCTTGGAGCGTCCGAAGGGTGGTGCGCGTCACGGACGTGGCACGCGCGGGGTGCGCGCGTCACCCCGTGGCGCGCGTCACCCAGGGCGCCCTGCCCCCCCCCGCCACGCTCCAGCGACGCCCCTGTTTGAACCCAAAGTGTGACGTCTGAGCCAGCCTTTGTCTGTTTTTCTGCCTGCCCCATCTTCCTCTAGGGTCTCATTAGCTCAACCAGAAACCCTTCCACCTGTCCCTCTGACATTCGGTCTGCTCGGCTAATCACTGCCAGAGGCATCACCATTATCACAGCATTCCTTGGAATGATATTGTTGTAATACCTTTATTAGGATAAATTATCCTACTGTTATACTGGGTTGTTGTGTGTTTTTTTTGTGTGTGTTTTTTTTTTTAAGCTAATGGACTAATATGGTTACCTGCTATGTTTGTGAGCTTCATAAAATTCAAGGCCATCAGCATTCAGTGTGTCATTTGAAGAGGGGGCTGTATCTCAGTGCTAGGGTTACACTCTTTGCATACAGGTGGTCCCAGATTCAATCCCTGACAGCAAATCCAGTTAAAGCCTTTCAAGGAGCAGGGTTGGGAAAGGTTTCCCTATCAGAGACCCTGGAGAACAGCTTCCTGTTGAAGTAGGCAATACTGGGTTAGAGGGCAGTCTGACTTGGTATACGGCAGTTTCAGATGTCAAACGTTAGGACGAAAGTCTAAGTCCAAGACTGAACTGCCCACTTGCACTGCTTTCCCTTGTGACTCGAGAACCTGCTCAAAACACAAATGGAATAATAATGCTTTGCATTTGTCTGGCGCTTTCTGAGTGAGCACTTCACATGTATTATTTTGATGTTGTTTTTACAAAAATTCTGTAAGATAAGTCGGCATTGTCCCCATGATGCTGGGGAGAGGGGAGGGAGAGTGGACTGTCTAGGCCACTGACTGAATTCATGGCAGAGGTGTGACTTGAGCCAGGGCGCAATCTCTTGAACACTCTGCAGCTCTCACCAGTTAGCTGTATCACAATGTGTTCTTTTGATGATAAGCTTTTTTTTTTCCCCTTATCAGAACAGCAACCTAAAATACGTGGCTGGCTTTTGGCTAGCCGTGATGGCCAGGCAACAGGACTTGTACCAGCTAATTATGTCAGAATACTTGGCAAAAGGAAAGGGAAGAAGAGCACCACGGAGCTGGAGAAGGTGGCAGAGCATCCACCCACGTTTCCCAACGCCGCTTCAGTTCAAGGAGCCACAGCTGCTGACACCCTGGAGGAGCAAGAAGCTGCCTTTGAGTCCGTGTTTGTGGAAACGAATAAAATTCCCGTCCTATCCAGTTCTACTGTGCTTGGTGGAGATACGCAGAACCTTTGATACATTTGGAGACTTATCAAAGTGATGGGATTGTGCTCACCAGTAAAACTGTAGGGTAGCCTTTATTCAATAGCGATGTAGCAGAACTGTGTCTGGGTAACATGCTATTCACCTGTGGTAGAGGCCTAGTGAGGGACAGTATTGGACCCAATGCTGTGCTTAGTTCATTTAACACTGGACAGTTGGGTTCAGCAAGACTTGCCACCTTGTCCTTCTCAGATGAACTGAAGAAGCAGTTCTTGAGACTAGTCCTGTGTTTGAAGTCCTCCTTGGTGACTGAAGAATCCTTTTGAATTGGGTCTCTTGGTGGTGGTATGCAGAGCCAACTGTAGTGCTTTCAGAGTCAACATTCAGTCCAGTTTTTTCTTCTTAAACCCAATTTTCATGAGGCAGAGGAGAATTTCAGGTTCATAGAAATGCGCTACTAGCAGGAAAACGTTTAGGGGGGGGGGGGGAAATAATGCTTCTACCAGTTAGGAGTTTTGCATGGAAGGTGTTTGATAACAATTAAATTAGCAACAGACCCACCAGTTGTAGTTCCAAGCAGATGTGTTCTCTTGGTGGATTTCTCAAAGGCAGACTTCTTCCAGGCATTGAGAACTCTTCCTTTGTGCTGGTTTACATCCTTGCACTTTTAAGCCTCGCACAATTCTCTGCTCTGTAACTAGTGTTGAGCCACATTGTCACATGTCCTTTCAGATCAGCTTCTAAAACTTTGCCCTGTCTTCTTCATGCAGCCTGCAACTTTAACCTGTCAAGAATACCACAGACTAGATGTGATGGCAGCTAATCTGTAAACTTGGAGCTGCTACGGTTGCATCTGTTTTGAGCCAGAGTGGTGGTTAAAAGATTATAATCCACTTTTATTTATTGTTGCTCCCTTAACATTGCAAAAGTGAACAGTCTAGTTTGTCACTTAGCATTCTGTATCGTTACTATAAACGGTATTTGTCTCTGAAGATATGGTAAACAAAGCCAGGCTGGCATAAACATGAAGCCTCTGTTATTTGTTGTGTTCTAAATCATGTTTACTTCTGTATTGAGGCGTTACTATTCTGAATAGTTAGGCAAAAATCTAGGTTTATTCTGAGAGAACTTGATGAGTGATCAACTAATTTCAGGGTAAAGTTTATTAGATGATGTAATAAATTGGAGCACATAACAATAAATTATGTGTTGTAGCAAACAAATACTGATAGTACTCTGCACTTGCAATGTTCCAATATTGTATATTCATCTTCTCCATAACCCATCTTAAAATAAACGAATTTCCAAAACTGGAAAGTACTGCCCCTGACACACATACTAGGTTTCCTGGAGTAAAAATGCTCCTGTAATGCACCTTATTCCATTTTGCTACAGGACAGTTGGCGTTCTTGTACACGTAACAAGTTCAGTTGCACTTCCATTACAGTGCAGGGTAGTGAAGAGTTTAAAATAGCAGTTTGTGCAGTCTGCTAGCTTGGCTGCCCAAACCACTTGGGTTGTCTAGTAGTATAACTGATTGATGTGCTGAGTGCTAGAGTTCAGGATAACCTTTGATCTCTTTCCTGTTAAGAATGGAGCAGTGCAGTGGCTTTTGGTGAAAGTTTTGTGGTTCATTGAGGTTGGGAATGGAAGACCTGCTGGAGTGGGCTGGCGCTGAACAAGCACGCATTTCAGACTCTGGCTATATCCACCACATGGTTGGACCCTGATCTCTTTTGGACAGCAGCCTCTCTGCCACGTGGAGAGAAAGGAAATTGGGATGACTGAAATATACTAGGTAGTTTGGAGTACGGAGGTATTTTTTTTGGTGTATCTAATGTTGAGACTCGGATGAGACTTTCATTTTTCCAAGTGTCTATTGAGAAATCAAAGTGGCCGGGGTGTGTGTAAAAACTTACCACGCTTTAATTAGATTTTAAGTTTTAATTTTTCTGGTAATAGTAAATTATTAGTGACCTAAAAAGCTTTTTATAATGAATTCACCATTGACTGACTTCCTGCCTGATCTTGTATGTACATGGAACCTGCCAGTTCCACTGAATTTAATGGGACTTACTTTCTAGGTCCTAGAAAGTAAGTCCCATCAAATTCAGGCGCTTCCTATGAACATTCTCCCAGTCTCCCTCCGGCAGGCAGCCTGCCTGCACGTCGCATTGTTATCAAGCAAGGAAAGGAAACCATTTGAAGCTACAGAAACGAATGTAATTGGCGTGGGGGGGGGGAGTGCCAACACTTGCACGGGCCACTTAAAAAGGCTCTGCGGGCTGTATGTTTGACACCCCTGTTCATGGACATATACTTTGGGTTTGCTGTCTTTATTTTACCTGGTTTTTGTTTGACTGTGTTTAACAAATGATTAACTGTCATAGCTGTGCATATCATACGTCAAATAAGTATGCATAGTGAATCTTGACTCTGACTTTGTACTTGCTTTAGTGGAGCCAGAATGAAAACAGTTGTAACAACTTAAAATTTTACTAAAGGTGTTATCATGCAGTTGGATTAACCTGTATGCCTATTAAATTCCATTGAAGCGTGAGTACAGCGCTCTCTTCTTTTGAGAACTTTCAGTTTTATAACCTCAAAACAAGAATCTGTTTCAAATCATGAAATACAATAAATAGAATACAATAAATTCTGCAATAAATAGAGCCAGTACCAGCAGCTCTATTGTCCAGCCAGCTGGTTACATTAGACAGATTTGGTGGGCAGATTTCACACTTCTGGGATCTACTTAATGTTTTTCTAACCACTGGAAGCCAAAAGAGTGGCTTTGTCACCTCCTGCACTCCATGAGCGATATACTGGGATAACCTGCCATGTACACGTGAAATCTGCCTGTCAGTTGCTACAGAACAGGCATGTTTCACTCGCAACTCTAAAACTGGAGGGCAGAGCTGCACAAAGACTTGGTCACAGACAACCAATTGATACAAGTGAAGAAAGCAGAGTTCGAAAGACAAGCAACTGGTACCAAGCCAGCCATGACCGAGATTTGTGTTTAATTTGCTATTTTACTCGCTGTTGGGAGTTAGATCCCGACTGATCCCACTTCAGTTGCCCAAAGGTTTGCCTTCTGCCCACTACTACATTGGACAGTATTGGTTATTGTGACTGATAATTGCTTTGGCATCTCCAAAACATATTGGTGTAAAAGTACACCTCAGGGGCATCTCTACACCCGCGTGGGGCGACGCTGTGACACCCCCATGCCATCATAAGCCCTGTCCTTTTGGGGTGTGCCATCATAAGCCCCACCCCTTTCGTTGGTGGAAAAAGCGCACCCCTGGCGTTTTCCCAGCCACTTTTAGGCTGTTTGTGGCCCGGACAGGCAAATCCTGTACCCGGAAATGGCCTAAAAGCAGTTGAAAAAACGCTGGGGGTGCATTTTCATTGCGACGCCACCGAATCTGGCGGCAAATGCATACACACCCCGCATGTGTTGCCCCTGTACCTGGGGCCCATGGCTCCCCCCAACGATGCCTCTGCACCTCATTTGTATTTTTAAAGCCATTTGGAGGAAAAATAATAAATTGCGTACCTTTTGGGTTCATGCAATTTATAAAGGTATTGTAAAAATATTTAGGTAGAATGTCTCGCTGATCCTTTTTCTTAAATGCATCCTGGGCAGCGTCGCGGCCAGCTCTTCTGCTGTTGGCAGCTCCTGTCGGTGGCAGCCCTAGTCAGGATGCTATCGTCTTTTCTTAAGAATGTTCTCCAGTGGCTCCAGCGTGGCTCAGTCTTTGCTAGGGGGAGGCTCCTCCAGTTGGCGGCAGCCAAGGTCAAGTGATTCATCGGCTCCAAAGGGGGGGGCTCCCACGTGCTTCCAAGACTGACCTTGCCTGGTTGCAGGTTACAGGGGCATTTGCTTGGCTCCTGCCTAGCACTGGCAATTTCTTATTTGCAGGTACCTGGGCCTTGGAGACAGTTGATTTCTTGGTGCTGGATTTTGGATCGAACAATCTGCTGCCAGGGCTGCCTAGGGAAGTCCTACATTTGCTGGTGTTCTGAACTGACCTCTATGAAATGCAAAGCCTGTCTTCTGCTGTATTTATTCAGATATGGCAATGAAAATAGTGTAGCAGAAAGAGAGAGGGCACCTGCCATGTGACTGTTTGACTACAATGAGAACAAAAGAGAGAAACACTCTCTGCATTGGTATCCTGTCCTCTTCCCAAGAAACTCAGCAGTGTGCATAGACACTTCCTGTAAGGTAGGTCAGGCCGCAGGGTTCCTAGTGACCCCGTCTCTGTTCAGAACCTCACATTATGAAGGGTGTTGGTGTGCCTTGCCTCTTGTATAAGTTGATCCTTAGCCAGCCCTGAGAAGAGTCATAAACATTATGAACTTGAACAGAGCTGATATTTCAAAGTCGTCGGGCTGGGGCTGCCATTTACAAAATCAAGCCAAAGGTGTGTTAGGCACATGGAACTAGTTTTGGGGTCACACATAAAGTTTGCAGAGTCCATTGCAGAGGCGGCATTGTAGACCAGAGCCTTGATTCTACATACATCATATAGAATGAAGGCTCTGGTTGTCACAGAGATGGAAAAACTGTCTGGGCTGTACCACTTCAGGTGAAGGCGTGCGTCATTGAATGCACATCCATACAAAATAAGTAATGGCTGCATATGGAAAATTAGTGTACTGAGAAGCTAGGCTACAGCTGGTGCGCAGACACCTTATCTTCTAGTGTGGTGTCGTAACTGTTGTGATACTGTCTCTGGATGCTCGGCGATTACATCATTGCCAAACTTCCGGCTTGCTGAGCCCCATGCTGAGTGGAGCCCGGCTTTGAGCCCCACAGCTTAGGGCAGTGGTTCCCAAACTGGGAGGCGTGGCTCCCAGGGGAGCCGCGGATACCAGCCAGGGGAGCCGTGGAGTGCCACGGAATCCTTTCGGAATACAATGCAATGCAAATTGGCAGGCATCAACATAATGTAATGGGGAGCCGCAGCCAAGGGTCAAGGGAGCCGTGGGCCAAAAAAGTTTGGGAAACACTGGCTTAGGGGGAACACTGGCCACAGCCCTCTTCACTAATGTGCTAGCTAGTTCAATACAAGGAAGGGATTTTGTTGTGGGGAGGAACATTCAATCATGTGAGCCCCTGCCAGAAGTGGGACCAGACCTAACAGGTTTACCATTTTTGTGAGAAAGGGGTCTAAAGCCCACTGATTTTTCTTCAGATGCTAAGCAGATCTTGTCAGGCTTGTACCGTGCCATCAAGCATGATTCCCTTCTCTCATCTTGCTTGAAGTGATTGATTCTTCAAGCTTTGTTTTAAGAATGTGTGTTTTTCTACAGATCGTTCTCTCCTTGCAGTGCAATCCTAACCAACTTTCCAGCGCAATGCAGCCCCAAGGTTCCCTCACCTTGAAGAGGCCTCCATGACTGCCCCTGCACTGCAAAATGCAGTATGCGCCCTGTTGGCATGGATACACCGGCGCTGGAAAGTTGGTTAGGATTGTGCTGTTAGTTTATCTGTTGATGATGCTCACTACAAGGGAAAAAGGAATTGCAAGAGGCAGTTTTCTTATGGCAGAGTAACCGGTTCAACAACATGGGGACTCTTAACATGATCTGGCAGGCCTCATGCAATTAAATTACTTGCCTAACTCAATTTTACATTAGCTTGATGAATGCTGAGGATCACCTGACGCTTAGGCTACATTGATTCTGTAACACATGGGGGCTGTTAATCCCAAGTGATACTTCTTGCCCTAACAGTGCAGAAGTTATACAGTATTGCGTTCAGTGGCACTGCTTAAAGTGGTGTCCTGGTACAGGTGGGCCCCCATATCCGCTGGGGATACGTTCCAGGCTCCTCTGTGGATACTTGAAACCGTGGATAAGAGCGAACACCCCCTCCATGGTTTCCTGAGGGCCCCCCCACCCTGCCTCCCCTGCAGGGCCCCCCCACCCAGCTCTTATTTTTCTTTCAGCAAGCTTGTTTCTTCCTTAAAACAAACAGAGAAGCAGCCTCCATTGCAGGCAAGTAGAACGAGACTAAGTCCTAGAGAGGCTCTGCAAGGTTTCTGTTAACCTTGCAGAGCCTCTCTTGTCCTTAGTCTCGTTCTACTTGCCTGTAATCTCCTGTTTCTTTAAGGAAGAAACGAGGCTTACTGGGAAAAAAGTAAAAGCCTGGGGGACTCCGCATGATCCGTGGATAACTGAAACCGTGGATAGCGAATCAGTGGATATGGGGGCCCATCTGTATTAGCAAGGGGAGAGCAACTGTCCCTCTTCCCTCCAGCATGGCATCTTTTCTAGTGGCTGTTGCTGGCATCTCTTCTGCATCTTTTTTTTTAGATTGCAAACTCTTTGGGGACAGGGTGGGAACCATTTATTGATTTATTTTGCTATGTAAATTGGTTTGTGAAGTACATTTTGTTGAAAAGTGGGGTATAAATGTTCTTATTAATTTATTCCCAGGTACGTGCGTGTAGGAGTGCAGCCTTAGTTGCTCGAGCGGGGAAAATGAGATGCCTAGATTCATCCCCCCCCCCCCCACTGAACAAATGAGTAACACACATTTGTTGCAATATAATCTGATCATCTGGAAGGGCCGAGAAATCTGCCTGGTGCCTACTCATGTTACCTTTCTGATTACCTTTTAAAAATACAGTAGGTGGCTAGGAGGTAGGCTGGAAATGTTACAAGAGAGGACGAAGTTGTGTGGCAAGATGTGTCTTGCAAGCGGCCAACCTTTTGCATACAGGGGGTTGGCTGCACCGCTGACACAGAAGGATTGGCAGTTGCATCCTCTCCAGACTGCGAGCAAAAGGATACACAACCTGTTGAGGACATCAGTAATCTGGGCAAAGGAAGGCTGCTTTGAAGAGACATATAGCTGCTCGGGTATGTGTGATTTTGGGCAGGAAAATAGCTTAAAGAGAGAGAGGTAAACTCCCCCCCCCCCACACCATGGCCCCAGTCTTGATCCAACCCCCTCTCGCAGCTGCCTTTTTTTTAAAAAGAGGAACTTCTAGGTTCATGTGCTTTTGTTAATTACCGGTACATGTTTAAGGGAACATGTAGCTTGATCCTTACTTAGAGACAGGCAGCACAATCCTATGCATGTCTACGTGGAAGTAAGTCCCATTGCATTCAATGCTTACTCCCAGGAAAGTGTGCATAGGATTGCAGCCATAGTCTATAACTGAGTTTGGATTAGTGAAAAGCAGCTATGTGATAGGAATCCTCAGTTTTGAAATATGGAGTCACTGGGTATGCACGTACAGCTGCAGCTGCAAGGTACTGCTGCATCATACATGTTGCTTGGATCACAAGACAGCTGTTAAGGTCACATCTGGAGTACTGTGTCCAGTTCTGGTCACCACACTTCAAAAAGGATGTAGTTGAATTGGAAAAGGTGCAGAAAAGAGCGACCAGAATGATTCGTGGGCTGGAGCACCTCCCTTATGAGGAAAGGCTACAGCGTTTGGGGCTTTTCAGTCTAGAAAAAAGGCGCCTGAGGGGGGACATGATTGAGACTTATAAAATTATGCATGGGATGGAGAGAGTGGATAGAGGGAAATTCTTCTCCCTCTCGCACAACACCAGAACCAGGGGACATGCACTAAAATTGAGTGGAGGGAGAGTTAGAACGGATAAAAGAAAATATTTCTTTACCCAGCGTGTAATTTATCTGTGGAACTCCTTGCCACAGGATGTGGTGATGGCACCTGGCCTAGATGCCGTTAAAAGGGGTTTGGACAGATTCATGGAGGAAAAGACCATCACAGGTTACAAGCCATAAGCAAACCTCCTGGCTTTAGAAGTAGGTTTTCTCTGTGCCAGGTGCAGGGGAGTGGCAGCAGGAAACAGGTTATCTTGTTAGCTGTGTGCTCTCAGAGGCATCTGGTGGGGCCACTGTGAGATACAGGAAGCTGGACTATATGGGCCTTTGGTCTGATTCAGCAAGGCTTTTATGTTATGTTCTGTTACACATTTTATGACCTACAAAGCAAACTACTTTGTAACCTGGAAAAAAAACAAGTTTTTGTGATACGTCTGCAAGGAATGGCTGATCTTTGCTTCATTTCTATTGTCTGAATGAAATCTTCTGGATAACTCAACCAAGTGTAATTTATAACATCTAATGAATCTGTCTTCATGTCTGATTTTAAAGTGGAAATTGGTGCTGTGTTGAATGGATGTCCTGCATCTTGGACCATAAGTGAATGAGTTCACTGGGCAGAAAATAACCTGCAATCCTGCAAAACAGTTAAGCTGCCTAAATCCCATTGATATCAATAAGACCTCAACAGCCTGTTAGAAGGGATTGCAGCCTTTGCTAATAATTCCACTGATTTTTTTTATATACAAGATGAGAATCACATGTGCTGAGAAGGTCCTTTTTTTCAGGCCGCGAACACAAATTCCATCATTTTATATATATTTTACCAAGGTTTTTCTTGGAAGGTATCAAAATTACTTGGTTTTAGCCTGGAAGTCTTTTTTTTATCCTAGCCTTTACATCCGCCTCATTCTGCATTTTCATTCTGAACACCACTTGTGCATGCTACACAAGGAAGGAAGCAGAATTACAGCGTGATTACTAATTACTGAGAAGTAGGTAAGGAGAAATATATTTTAAGTAAATTAAATTAAATAAATATTCCAGTTACAACTGTACTGTAAACCACCTTTAGAGCCCAAGGGGGTCAAAATGTGCATTATAATTAAAAGAAATAAAGCTAGTATAGTATATAATGCTAGTATAATGCCTTGGTTATAAGGTGAGGGTGCCCTTGAATATTCACCCTGACCAAGCAGGCTGCACACAGAGAAAGAAGGAACTTCGGAGAATTAAACAACAAGAAAGACAGTCAAGTATTGCAGAAGAGCTGGGAAGGAAATGACTTCTAGGGAAGAAGAAGATGAAGAGGAGGCAAAGAAAGTGGGATAAAGACATGGAAAGGAATAACCTAACCAACCAACCAACTGAGAACTTGGGACATTTGGCTGGGATCAGTTACAAAGAACTGAACTGGGTAAAGGGCAGCAGCTGCTGTTAATGGCAGGTGAGATTAATATTTTGGTCACAGCCAGGGAATCTGATTTGAAGGAGACATAGTCACTAACAGCCCAATCCTGTGTACGTTTTAGACCAGAAGAGTGCTGCGCCACCATTTGGGTGTTGCAAATGTGCCGTAAGGCACATTTCTGTCGCCTGGTGAGAAGGCTGTGCTGTCAAAGAGGCCGGTGCTGTTCTCCCCACCCCAGATTTGTCGGAGTGCCTGCCAGGGAAGGTAGGTTCCCCACTAGGTGGCAGAGGGGTGGGGGGAGGGTGGAACGGGGCATTCCGGTGGGGGGGGATTGGTCTGCCATTTACGGGAAGGGGGAGGGATCGGCGGCTATGTCAAAATCCTATTCCCCTTCCTGGGCCTGGCCGTCATTACATGGGTTCTCTGACATGCGCCAGGTAAATAGCTGGCGCACATCCAAGTATCCCCATCGGGGCGGCTGGGCTTTACCTGGGAGAAGGGAACAAATGTGACTTCCCAGGCAACCTATTTGTATCCTGGATGCAGTGCAGGCTGCATCGGCCTTGCTTCCCTGCAGGGCACAAAGTTAGGATTGCGCTGTAAGATAGTCTTGCGGAGTAGAAATACATAACAGGCATTAGTTGGGTTGTTGATATAAATTGTTACGTTGTTGCATTTCAATCTTCAATGGAAATTACCTTTTGGGGCTGGCCCTGGTTATTGTTACCTTGCTTGACTTCCTTAATGAATTGACACACATGTGCCTTAGACTTGTATACACGATCATCCGAGAGGTATAGATATGCTACACTACAGGATTTGCTAAGTATGCAGTCCTCAGCATCCTTGTGAAAGTAGGCCTCACCAAACTCATTGAGACTTACTTCTGAGCAGATACGCATACGATTGGGCTATTAAACTGGTCTAACAATCATTCCCTTTCCCCACATGGTCCACTCCATTATACTACAAGCACAACAAATGGGTTCTTACTATTGGAGTTCCCTTCCACTGTAGCTCATTCCTTTTTCCTCCAAAATGTGTATGCTTCTGCCCAAGCTGGCGTCTACTTGTGTTTTGTGGATATACCGGATACACCAAAGGGCACGATCAGAACTGGGTTGGGGGAAGTGTTGAACTTCCCTGAACTATGAGACTGCAGAGGCACATCCCAGTGCTTGGGCACTCCAGCGTATAAAGTATTTATGTAAAATAAAACATGATGATTCAATATTTATTTTCATATTAAATATTTATAAAAAATATTTATGTAAATAAAATATTTATATGACATAATATCCTTGCATATGAAATAGTTCTATCACATCAGGAAGCTTGGAAAGAAACGTTTCTAGATAATGGTGCATTGTGGCCATTTCTCTGCAAAAGTGACATTTCCTCAGAGAATGAAATTGGCAAAGAATATGTGAAATTAACATACAAGTGGGTTAGTCCAATTGATCTTAGCATAGCAGCTCTTCATGAATTAAAGACACCCTAGCAATATGACTGAAAAAAGGTTAGAGATGGATCTGATCGTATATACCCGGTATTGTTTGCTTTGCTGAGGGAGAATCGGCATGGCTTCTGCAAGTGTAAGTCTTGATTCACAAACCTTTTAGAATTCTTTGAAAAGGTCAACAGGCATGTGGATGTGGGCGAACTCGTTGATATTATATATCTGGATTTTCAGAAAGAGTATGACACAATCCCTCACCATAGGCTTTTGAGAAAAGTACGCAGTCAGGGAGTAAAAGGGCAGGTCCTCTTACGGATTAGGAACTGATTGAAGACCAGGAAACGGAGTCAGTGGGCAGTTTTCACAGTGGAGAGAAGTGAAAAGCGGTGTGTCCCAAGGGTGCTTTTCAACCTGTTTATAAATGACCTGGAGTTGGAGATAAGCAGTGATGTAGCCATCTTTGCAGATGACACTAAATCTTTCTGGGTGGTGAAGTCCAGAAGAGATTGTGAAGAGCTCCAGAAGGATCTCTCCAAACTGGGAGAATGGGCAGCAAAATGGCAGATGTGCTTCGATGTGAGTAAGTGTAAAGTTATGCACATTGGGGCAAGAAATCAAAACTTCACATACACGCTAATGCAGGGTTTCTCAACCTTTGTCAGCTGGGGTACCCTCTGGCACGGTCAAATTTTCTAAAGTACCCCCTTTTCCTAAAGTGCAGGAAAAATATTTAATTAGCTAATTAATTGGATTATGTAATTTATAATCAATGTATTATGCAATGTATAATCAATAAATTCATTAATTGAGAACTAATGTCTGTATTATAAATAAATAAAAAGAAGGCAGCTCTGCGGAATTGAACACAGCCCCTGGTTCTTTTGCTTGGCTGCTCTAGCCCCTGAGCTAACTCAGCTGGCTAGTGTGCCTTGCTTAACAAAAAGGTGTCTGGCTTAAACAAAAGAGATAACAGCGGGAGAGGGAGATAAGCTGCCCTCCTGGCTTGTTTAAACCCTAAGGAACGTTTTGAAAGAAACTGAGTGTTTCTTGCTTAAACAAATTGATATAACCAGGAGGGGGATTGAAGCAGCCCTCCCTGGCTAACACTGATCCTCCCTTGAAACAAGCTAGTGGCGCCTTTAAAAACCCAACAAACAGCTGATTGTCGGTGTCTGGCCAAACCCATGAGAAATCTGAGCTATCTGTGATAGAGCAGGAGAGAGACGTCTTGGGGTGCTGGTGGACAGCTTGATGAAAGTGTCAACTCAGTGTGTAGCGGCTGTGAAGAAGGCCAATTCCATGCTCAGGATCGTTAAAAAGGGATTGAGAATAAAACTGCCAATATGGGTGGGAGGTGTGGCCTGGAGGTTGAATTGTTGCCATGCCTGAAGAAAGCTAAGCAGGTTCAGCCCTGGTCGTTGCTTGGAAGGAGGACCACTGCCGCTGATGGATCTTGTGAAGGCACTGTGAGTGTGGAATGTGTAGGAGTTAGCTGGTAAGATGGAGAACACCTTGAGAACCGACTGAGGAAGACCTGTGGCTGCTGCGAAAAGCTTGGAAGGCAGAAGCACAGTCAGGACGTGGCTGCACTTTGAAGGAAATATCTGGGAACTGAGGGTTCTATGTTCTCATAGAATAATACTTGTAAAAACCCCATTTGAAAAAAAAAGGGGTTAGGATGGTCTGCCTATGTAAACCGCATTGAGTCTGTAAAGAAAAGGCGGTATATAAATACCGTAAATAAATTGTACAAATCTGCAAGGCCATATCTGGAGTATTGTGTCATTCTAGTTGCCACACCTCAAACAGGACATGGTGGAACTGCAAAAGAGAGCGACCAAAATGATTAGTGGGCTAAGGTATCTCACTTACAAGGAAAGGCTACAGCATTTAGGGCTCTTCCGTCTAGAAAAAAAGGTGCCTGAGGGATTGAGACGTATAAAATTATGCATGGGATGGATAGAGTGGATAGCGAGTTCTTTTCCTTCTTGCATAACATCAAAAATCAGGAGACATCAACTAAAACTGAGTGGTGGGAGAGTTAGAACAGACAAAAGAAAATATTTCTTTACCCAATAATTAATCTGTGGAACTCCTTGCCACAGGATGTGGTGATCTGCCTTTAAAAGGCAGATTTATAAATCTACAGATTTATGGAAGAAACGTCCACCACAGTTTGCAAGCTATGATGACTATATGCAACCTCCTGGTTTTCAAGGTAGGCGATCTCTTAATGCCAGATGCAAGAGAGTGGCGACAGGATATAGTTATCTTGAGTGCTCCCTGAGGCATTGGTGGGCCACTGTGAGATACAGGAAGCTGGATTAGATGAGCTCTTGGCCTAGTCCAGCAGGGCTTATGTTCTTAATGTAATGATTAAAATCCCTAGGCACTACATATTTGGCCAATGACATAATTTCTAGGAGTGAAGGACGCATTGCCACTGGAAATTGATCAGGCTAGATAATATTATTTCAATAGAGAAGATTCCTGACTCAGTTAAAACAAAATTTCTTTAATGTAAAGTTAATCGAAACAACTCTTTAGCGATGCTTCAGGTACCTGCTTTGCAAAGGCCTAAATTTTTAATCAGCCTTCCCCTACATTAGTTTTTTTAAACTTTCTCAAAATTAAATTGCTTATTTTGTAAAAGAATTAAATTGAAAATGCTCCTACAGATCTTCTGCATGTGGGTTCTGTCTCTCTCATGCACTTGCACAGAGTGTGACAAAGCTAAGCACATTAATCCCATTCGTTTCAATGGGGGATATTTAAGCAGATACTTCAATTTTGCTGAAACCAATTTGAACTAAAAAGTGCTTAACTTTACCTGGGTCATGCCTTCTATTTTAGAAAAGTTTGTACCTCATTAGTTATCTTTTCATCAAGGACCCCCTTATGTGACCTACTGTACTGAGAAACACCAGGGTTTTCCCCCCTTCCTTCCAACACAGTTTTGACTACCACCAGTCTATATACACACACTAACATCACGATAGCATCGTATATATAACCACACAGACAGAAGGATCTTATTTATTAGCATTAGGATGATAGACGACCAAATCCAAAGATAAAACACATTTTGTTGCTGAAGTCAGTGAATGATTTGTGTAAGTAAAATAACATTGTGTAAAATAACATCAGCAGAAATGTCAAGGATCCCCACTATGTTAAAAATTCACAATATCTCTTACTGGTACTTAAACATTCAAATTGCCTACAGCTCACTTGAGAATTCTCAACCCTCTTACCAACTATGTCATTTCACTGGCAAAATTGAAAGAATAAGTCTTGGAGGTAGGTAGCAAATGGAACCAGATGTTCCAATATGATACATTATAAAGCAACTATCAGCTTCTATGACGATCTTGACGAATGTCATCCACTGCCACTGGACATATGAAATGCTGACTTCCAAAATATAGTTTTCCTTACAAGTTTTCTATGTATTGTAGATCTAAAAATATATCACAGTAGATAAAGAGATCTATTTGATGCCTGTGTTGTGGGCAGAACTGTTTCTGTATTTCCTGTTGCAGCTGAAGTTTCGGTTTTCCCAGGGAGTCATTACTCTGGAATGTGGTTGGACAACCGGTGAGACACCTAGTACCCAGAATGGTCTGTTCAGTTCAGTTTTCTGGTAGTCAGCCCAGCAGGAAAGTTGAGGGTTTAACCTACAACTTCTCTTTCCTGCCCCCTAGCGGCTGTATGAAGATGTTAACAAACAGCTTAATCCTGTGTAAGTATGAGCGGCTGGCCTAAAGGGCTGGCCGTCACATCCTATGCTCATTCAGGGCCGCCTCGGTGTAGCTAGTTTGCACCTTGGGAGAAAGGGACGTTCGTCCCCTCCCCCGGGTGTAGGCAAGCCTGGGGGCCTATGGGCCTCCTTGGACGTACACCAGCTCCAAAGCTGGCATACATCTGGGGAGGCCGAGTAATAGCTGGTGCCAGTGGCGTTCCCAGCCCTCCCGGCGCCTGGGGGGGCGGGGTTGGAGTGCCCCCACAAGCAGACGGGCTCGGGGCTGAGCGCCCACTCGCCGCATCCCCGGCCTCCGGAGGCTGTGCTCCGGAGACCGAGGACAAGCCCTCCAAAGAGACCGCCCAGTTCGGCGGTCGAGGGCTTTCTGAGAGGGATGAACGCGACGCTGGCTTGTATAGGGTCTGCGCATGTGCAGAACCTTTCTGAGGGCAAACGGGCAGCCCATGTTAGAACACCTCTGGCTGGCGCACATTTGAGTGGACCCATCTGGGCGGCTGGGGCTCTACTCGAGGTAAGGGGACAAATGTCCCTTCCCCGGAGGAGTGCTGGGTCCTATGCTCTACGCCCCCACACTGCAGCCTAGCTAGACAGGATTAGGTTGTAAGTTGGTGTTCAAGGGAACATGTGACACTTGGCAACTTGCTCTTATAACCATATACTGTAGACTGTGATGTCATTTTACCCATATGCCTAGGAGGATGGGATGTACCTAGCCTGCTTGGAAGTAAGCTAAGCCAAAATGCTCCCCCCCTTTGCAGCCCAGTAGCACAGCACCGAGCAGATGGCGGCTGCTTATGGTGTGCATATGGAGCCCCAGGGCTCCTAGGAGCACACTTTGAGCAACGCTGCCCTAGCAAAAGCATTCAAGTAGAATTCTCTTTCTAAAAGCCAATTCCCACTCAATTCCAAGAAACAAATAGATAGGCTGGACAGATGATGATGATGATAGGTAGAAGCAAGCTTGATACTCAATGGATGGGGTCACTAGGAGCAGGCTGCAGGTAAAGCCCCCACCTCAATAAGGTGGTTAAGGGCCTGATCCTATCTAACTTTCCAGCGCTGATGTAGCCCCAAGGTAAGGGAACAAATGTTCCCTTACCTTGAGGAGGCCTCTGTGATTGCCCCCACCACCACAGGATGCAATGCACGCACCCCATTGGCACAACTGCATCAGTACTGGGAAGTTGGATAGGATTGAGCTCTTAAGTTCTCAACGCAACTGTGTCTTGGAGCGTTAGACAGCATCACCGATGCAACGAACATGAAAATGAGCGAACTCAGGAAGATAGTGGAGGACAGGAAGGCCTGGCGGGATATGGTTCATGGGATCACGAAGGGTCGGACACGACTTAACGACTGAACAACAACACTTGGCAATGCTGTTATGAGATAAAAACTCTGCTCTGTACTCGAGCTACCACACAGGTGGTGGTGTAATGTGTTTCTGCACACAAAGACACCTTACATTTCCCCATCCAGCTCCAGAACCCTTCATGCTTTGTTTGAGGGCTTCCTAGAAGCATCAAGTTGGCCACTGTGGGGAAGCAGAATGCTGGACTAGAAGGGTCTTTGTCCTGCTGGATCAGGCCCCTTCTTGTGCGTGCATGTGTGCACACCCACCCACCATAATGAGAGGCAGTTTGCTAGTAGAACAATAAAAAGTGCAATTGAGCACACAGAACTGCAAACAAACAATTTTTCAACATTTGGAACGTGGAGGTTTCCTAATCAGTGAAATCAGAAAATAAGTGGGGCCAGGCCCGGCCTTGATATGACCTCATATAAATATATGGCTGAAAGGGGATATCTGGGGGGGGGGGGAGATGAGTGGGTGATATGATGCAACACCCAGGAATTAGGCTTTGTTTTGTCCTTTAGTTTATGTTGTTCATGTTTAAGACACGGATCTTGTGAATAGGAATCTTGTGAGAAGGAATCTTGTGAATAATGAACATAAATTTTAAAGATGACGTCAGAGAACGGTGGTTGGGCCAGGGGAGTGATGTCACGCTGCGGCAGGTAGTGGTCGGAGTCGGACCTGGGTGAGGTCACGGTGACGTGAACGCGGGTTGTTTTGAGTTTGTTTGCGAGGGGGGGGGGCGGCTCTCTCCGGTAACAGTTCTCCGGCTTCCACGACGGGCCCACGAGCTCGCCACCCACCTCCCTTCCAGAGGCGCCTTTGCCTACGATCTGACTCAGGCCGCGCGCGCATCCGGAAGGGAAGCATCCGCTCGCTCTTCGTGTGTGTGGGATACCTGCCAAAGCTCCCTGCCCTGCCCCCCCCCCGACGCGACGGGCGCCGAGCCGCTCGCCGGGAAAGCGGCAGCGTGGCTGTGCAACCGCCGCCTGGTGAAGGGGTCCGGCGGGCAGCCCTACGGGGCGAGCGGCCTCCTAGGGAAGATTCCTCGCTCGCTCGCTCGCTCGCTGCAGCAGGCCCAGAGCTGCTCGTTGCTAGGCGACCAGACGCGGGGGGCGGGGCGGAATGGCCCCCCTGTGCGCGTGGAAGGGAGAGAAGGGCGGCGGGGAGGCCGCTGCACTGCGACAAGCGAAAAGGAGGGCGTCCGGGAACCGCTCGCGACTTGGGCACCCGTCCCCTATTGGCTGGTTTGGACGGAGGATAGGCGGGGCGTATCGCTGCGCGGGGCGTTCATTGGCTTGGATGGCGTGAGTGACTCTTCCTCTGTTCTCCAGTTTGTGAGAGAAGGGCGGTAGCGCGTGTCTGGCTGGGTTGCTTGAGGCTGGATACAGGGGTCAGGTAGAGCAGGTGGGTGCGGGCGCCGAGTCTGTGAGTCTGGCAGCATCCTCTCCCGCCAGTATGAATGACGCTGGGGCTGGGGGGAGGGTTAGGGTGGCATCTTTCCCAATGGATAGTTAATTGCACTGCTCTTCGCCTTCTGGTTAATTTCCTGGGAATTATTATTATTATTATTAGAAACGGGGAAAGGCCAGTAAACTACTTCTACAGTGTTAAGTCTTTTTTTTGTTTTAGTATTTTTGTCTGTTGCCTTGACTGTAGGCTTCTTGCAGAAGAGTTATTAGTAAACTAAATTATTGCTAAACAACCATACAAAGGTGAGGAGCACGAGCAGTATTCCTCACTCTCTAACAAGAATGTCTGTGGCTCTGCCCAGAGGTTCAAAAGTTCCAAAAACAAAGGGATGGTATTCCTGTTAAAGCTGTCTTCCCGCTGAGGTGTGGAAATCCCTGGAATAAAGAAATCTTGCAAAATCCACTGGGATTATGATGTCCTGCAGCCAGGGTTTGGTTCTTAAGATAAATGACAGCTGTTGAAAATCAGAGAAGTCAGGAAAGAGAGGGGTGTGTGTGTGTGTGTGTAAGTGTGTTGTGTGTGTGTGAGAGAGAGAGGGGGGCTGGGGCTTGCTAGAGAGGAAAAACCACTCCCAGCTTTGTGAGGAAGTAGCAGCAGTGTCTCTGTGTTCCTGCTGGGATGAGCATAAAAATCGATCATGCTTTTTGTTCCTCCAGCGTTCAGAGAGGTGGGGTTGATGGTTGGATGGCGAGAGAGATTCAGGACGGTTATGACAAGCAGAGTGATGCGCTGCCCAGTCAAAGATGCAAACCTGCCTGTTCCTTTTTTGCTTTCTAGGAGGCAGGACCTAGGCATAGCTGGGTGGAGTGACTGACTTACTGAGTCTGTGCGATTGAACTGGCAGTCTCTGGCTCTTTGTTTCCCCTCAGGATTCATCTGTTTGGTTCTTGTCCTCCTCTGTCCATTTATGTTGAGAGAGGAGGGATGCTTTTTCTCCCTTTTGAATCTAGAGGCTGGTCATCAGTTTGTCTAGTAGCAGCACCCTGATGTAATAGTACATCTGGTAACTAGTGCAAATTACTTCTTTCTGCTTTCTTCATATTCTCCAGCATCTCCATCCATTTATGCAACAAGGGGTTTCTGCTGATCAGAAATTCAGGACGGACGTGACATCTCAAGGGCTTGTGCCGTCCGTGCATTCCAAAGGTTTTGCTTTCAGCTAGAAGGCTGTTGCAGTTGTAAGAGCTGCAGGTGAGTGACCAGAGCAAATGTCTGCAGTGAAGTGATGTATGGTGGGAATAAAATGTTTCTTTTTAAAATAATTTCGTCTTTTGTTTGGAGAGGTACCTTTTGTTAGTTTCAGATGACATTATTGACTTAATTTAAAGCACAAAACAAAACGGATCTTTCCAAACTTGCATAATCTTCCTGATCATAGTTCAATATACAGACAGGCAATCTTCAACCTTTATGTAAGTGTTCATTCAAAGAAGGTTTGGTAGCAAGAGATTTATTTTTCCTTTGAAAAGTGTTCACCAGATTCCTGAGTAGGATTTTTTTCTGCCACTTTCTCTTGATCTGAGGTTTTGATTCAAGATGCTTGTTTCTCTATCACTGATGCATCTCAGACTTTCAGGAACTAATCACTGGTTTTGGGGTAGTCCTAGGTTCTTGATGACAGTGCAGTAGTTTCAATAAGTGAATGACTCAACATTCTAGATAATCGGACAGCGAGTTTCTTGTTGTTTATCATATTTCCCAGCATTTTTCTGGAAAACTCTGGAGTTTCAGGCCTTAGGGTTATGTAATATTCCTCCATTGTCTCCAATGTTCCTGAAGTTTCTGATCTTGGCTTAGTAGTAGTCACTCAGAAACCATGTCTGATGGTGACCATTCAGGCATCGCACCAAACCATATACAGTATATAAAAAATTAATTCATGTGCCAGTTTAGAATTTCTTTCATAAAATAGTAAAGGCTTACTGGTTTTGAAGGAGGAGCAATTATAGGCTCAAAAACTTGTAAATATTCAACCAACTTTTCCAATATTCAACTTTTCTCCGTGCTGAACACTGTCTTACTTTGAAAATAATGGAAGAATGCAACGTTAGTATTTTTCACTATTGAGGATCGTATTTTGATGTGGCTATATTATTCTTGGGTATTGCAGAATTTAAACCATGTCCATTATCTTTAACACTACTTCATAGCAATTTGTTTGGCTAGGGAATTGTAAGTGTTAACCCCATAATGCTATGTCTGGGGTGATGGGGGATGGAAAGTCATTTTGCTCATGAATAGGGTTAGGGTGCGAAAACACCACTGAGGGCCTGGTCAGAAGGGGCCGAGCCGCCGGCCGAGGAGGAGGCGTAGAGGCCCTCTCCCAGCCTCCGGGGGTGACGTGCGGAGCCGGCGGTGGCCTTGGATGGTGATTGCGGAGCCTACGGAGGCCGATGAGGCAGTCTCCCGGCAAGCTCTCGACAGTCCGGACCAGATGGCCTCGCGGGCCTTAAACTGCCTGCGGGCCGGAGGTTCCCCACCCCTGTCTAGATGGTTTCTTTCACAGTCCAGCTTCTCACTGTCGTCCATCTCATCACGCTTCAACTGACAGGCAACCTTGACTCCCACTCAAGGTTCCAGCCAGCTGCAGCTTCTCTCCCTCACAGAGGTTCTGCAGCTTATCATTGGCGTGCCGGCAGCTCTCCGGCCGTCCTAAACTGCTTGAGATCCTTGAGATCTTCAGGCATATGAGATGGCCGCTCTACCAACTGAGCCTCCTCCCCGTGGAGCGCACTGCTGATATCCCCGCCCCTTTCCAGCCCAGGCCAGCCAATACCCCCACGCTGGCCCGTCCCGCCTGTCCCTGCGCTGAGCAGCCTAGGCCTTACCTGGGTCGTTTGGCGCAGGGTCACTCCGCTGGCGGTGTGAGCGTCGCCGGCCTCCATGCCGGCGCTGCTTACACCTGATTCGTCGCAAATATGCTTTACGGCATGTTTGCGACGCATTAGACCAGTGGAGTGAGAACTCTGCCAGTCTAATCTTCGTGTGGATTGCGCTGTAACTTTCTTACCTAAATTGGGGCATCAGTGTTTTATTATCAGCCAGCACTGCCTGTAAATAAGATCCTGTACCATGAATTTAGGTTGTAATTATAAAGTAATGGAAATAAATGTCAAAACATCCATTAGGAAAGCGTTTGGCAAAAAGTGCAGTTTTTATGTTGCCTTTTAGTGCTGTTTTTAATTTTAAAATTAGTTACTGTATTTTTTGCGCCATAAGATGCACTCCTCCCCCCCCCCCCGGAATAGGGGGAAATGTCTGTGCGTCTTATAGAGCGAAGTGTAAAAAATGTCTTCCTTAAACAGGTTTTCTGGCCGCTTGGCCGCTTACCTGCTTGTTGTTCTGCAGCTCCCGGCTGTCCCCAGTCAGAAGCTCGAAGATGCGAGCCTCCCAGCCGCTGGATGCGACCAGGAGGCTCTCCGCAAACATCGCAGCAACTGCGATGTTTGCGCAAAGTCCCCAGCCGCTGGATGCGACCAGGAAGCTCTCCGCAAACATCGCAGCAACTGTGATGTTTGCGGAGAGCTTCCTGGTCGCGTCTAGCGCTTGCACAAAGTTCCCAGGCACTGGACGCGACCAGGAGGCTCTCCGCAAACATCGCAGTTGCTGCGATGTTTGCGAAGAGCTTCCTGGTCGCGTCCAGCTTGGTAAGTTAAATTGGGTTAAAGTTGGGTAAGTTAAGTTCTGTTAAATGCTGTTTTTAATTTAAATTATTTTTGTATTGATAGGGAAAATTTGTGAAACACTTACCCTTGACTTCAAAGACAGACCACAGCTGTATGGTCCACAGCTGCCTTGAGTGCCCTTGTTGGGAGAAAGGCGGGGTATAAATTCTTTAAATAAATAAATAAAATAAATTCAGTTTCCTTTGGCATTTTATAAAGTTGAGGTTTGGTAGCTTGCAAAAGAATGGTGCAAGCAAGCTTTAAGAACTATGACCAAATTCATACCCCAGTTAAGTTATGGTATTCAAAATTTGTGCCTGTGAAATTGGTGAGACTAACATGTCTGACCTCAATGTGTTGGGTGTTATTTGCGAGTAAGCCCCTTGTTCTGAATTGTTCTTGCTTAGGATTGCAATCTAAATTGCCTTAAATCTAAGTACTGGAGGTTAACTAGATGCCTATGGGAGTCGTAATTCTATGAACAATCTGGGTGAAATAGGTTTATAGGAGCTGAGTACAGATATTAATATTGCATGCAGGATGATCTGTGTTGAAATAAATGGGAATGCATTCATGTGCCTTTCCAGTGTGCCATATTTTCATCTAAAAATATTGACTTTTTATTCTGGGAGTAAACACATACAATCACAGACATCCCTAACAACTGTAAGCGCATACAGTATACAATATTGATTGTTACTGCTCAGCTGAACTTTCAACCCCTATCCCTTTGAAATGCTTTATGTAGTGTGAGCATCTATTGTATACTGTATATACTATGTATATATGATTGTGTAAGATCTAACCAAGATAATCTGCATTCTAATCTGTCTCTCTCACCTTTTTGCTCCCTGGGAAATGTATTCATGTTTTGTGCTTGGTTCTCTCTAAAAAGTTAATCTTGCAGTGTCTACTTTTTCCTATGGAGAAATATGAAAACTATTCATTCAGCTCTGAAACTGGGGGATAGGAAGAGTCACTTGGCTACACGTGTATTAGCTGAGAGGTCTCAAAACCTGATTTAAAATAATCCTGCAGATGAATTTGGGAGGAGATGGGAAGGAGTGCCTGCCTGTCCTAACAGCCAAAGCTGCCTCAGGGTGGCTCGCCTCTTAACCTGAGAAACCAAAAGCTGTATAATTCTCTGAAATAAATGATGAAAAGTAAATTAGTGATAAAAATGAACTTGAGTGGATGAAGCTATTTGTCTTCGTTTGTCAGTCTTTTGCCTTCTTATTCGTACCCTCTTTTTGTGGAGAGCTGAATCTAGACTCTTGCAACTCGAGGCTGCATCTTGCAAAGCGTGGCACTGCTAAACAAAAGCTTCATGGCTGTCTGGAAACATTACTGTACGTCCAAACACCTGTCATCTTTGTGTGGCTAAGATGCCTGCTTGTTTGAGAAGGGCTGAGTTACTGGATTTGCTTTGTGTTAAGACTGTGATGGTTCACTTGTGGATGTATTTTTAATAGCATTTGTCTGTGGTGGGTTGTTCACATTATGGTAGTAAATAGTAAAGAAACGGTGGGGTACTAAGATGCTGCATACTGTAGCAGGGGAACTGCAGGTGGACATTTTATGTCCAGGCCTGGCCTCCCATGAAGAGGGGTGAAACATGGACTTCAGGTAGGAGATTGCAAAGGAAATGAGGAGATCTCGCACTGTCCTTCCTTCCCACACACCATGAGAAGAACAGCACATCTTCTCTTTCCTCAGTGAGAGGCTTGAGGTGCCCTTGCTCTGTTAGAGTAGGCTTACCATTGTCCCGGAATCGAGACTGGCTTCGGCCTAGAGTGGACCCGAGCCGCTCCCAAGAGTGCACCAAGGCTGCCCAATTCGGGCTACGGCTTCCACAGCTTCCGGTAAATGAGGCGACCGCATAGGGCAGCCATGGTGCACTCTTGGGAGCGGCTTGGGTCCGCTCTAGGCCGAAGTCAGTCTCGATTCCGGGACAATGGTAAGCCTATGCTAGAATCTTCTGTGAGGTGAAATGAAGGGTAGATTCAGACTTCAGTCCTCCCTGGCCACTTGGTTCTTTCCTGGGCAGCTGGTGCCATGAGGGGTGTTCAAACTCCCCTATATTTTACTGTCCCCAACTGCTGCCGCCACCTCTCCCTCCTCTGGCCGCACCGTGGCCTGCCGGGACCGCCCCCCCGCTCAGCATCGCCCTCGTCGGAAAACGGTTTTCGGTTTTCTTTACCTTTTCCGTAGTGCTTGGCCGCCTGGTCTCCTGTTGCTGCTGCCGCTTGTTGTTGCTGCCTCCTGTCCCGTGGGCCGGCTGCACCGTGGCCCGTCGGGAACACCCCCCCCCCCCCGCTCAGCATTGCCCTTGTTGTCACTCGGACGCAGCCGCGCACGCTCAGTACCTGGGTGCTAATGCTTCTTTTGGAGCCAAAATTAATATAAGACCTGGTCTTATTTTCGGGGAAATAGGGTAGCAAAATGCTTTTGGACCTCCCTATCCCTCTCACTATAATACGGGAAACCATAGGAGTATTTATCCAAAGAGCTTTTTTAGGTGAGCTCAAGCCATGCCAGTGGATTGTTTTTCCTTGGTCGATAAGGTTCTTATGTCATATTCTTTTTCTGAAACTTCTCTCGACTTCAAAACAGGGCTCCTGTGTGGAAAGGAGCGTTTGTGCTTGAGAAGAGTCCTCATGCAGAATTAGTTGCACAGCCTTGGGATTCTGGCCACAGTCTTTTTTTCCATTTGTATTGAAGGAGTTGGTATTGCATAGTGATTTTAAGGGCATGATTCAACAGGTAGCAATTCCTGGTTAAACTCTGAGCTGTCCTATAAATTCACTGGCTAGCCTTGCACGAGTCTTGTACAGTCTCAGCCTGCCAATCTATAATATGAGAACAATGATATTGTCTTATCTTGCATGATGGTTGTACTTGGGAAAAGAGAGGTATAAATACTGATTGTTTTTAGACCAAGACAAGTGGTCTGTACGTGGAGTTCTGTTTTCTCTAATACTATTATACAAAAGAAATTTGTTTTGAAAGTAATCTTCTAATTATTCAGCAGCAAATGAACCTATCCCTTCTCTTAACGAGCGACTGAATCTGCTGGTCCATGATTGGCTCAGGAGAGAGAGGGTGTATGGTTTATGTACATATCTGCGCTGCCCAGTGCATACAGGGTAGCATTGGGACAAGTTTCCAGAATTATACCTAGAGGGTTGATTTGGTTTGTAAATTAAATACAGCCGCTCTATCATTCAGGTTAGCAAGAACAGCCTTTATTGCCAGCTGCAAATGTGTAGAAATTGTTCTCCAGAAGCTTGATACATTCTACAGTAACTCACTTGGCTGCCTGCATTTCCCCAGGTCTTCCATAGTCGGGCCCTGTGTGTGTGGTAAAAACCACCTGAGCAATGGACAATGTTCCAAGAGTTTACCGTTCTAACAATGCTACAGCTCGCAGAGCCCACTGTCATCCCCATGTCATATGCTGAGTGAGGCCTCCGTAGCTGTCAGCCTCTCCTTTCTTCAGGATATCTCTATAGCTAGCTAGACAGAATGTAATGAAGTCTACAGTTTTTGCTTTGCTTTTTAACCTGCCAATTGCATTGTCAATTCAGTTTGACACTGAACACTGTTTTATTCTTGTAAAGTAAAATAAACTGTTCAGCTGACTTTATTGTATCCTGGGACTGGGATTAAGAATACCAAGTTAATGTGTGTGTTTCCCTCCCCCCTCCCTTTCTGAATTTGCACATGACTGCGTTCTGCTACAATTCGTTATTTAGGAAAGGGGTTCTATTAATAGCAAGTCTCGGTCATTTCCCACGGAGGAGCAATTTTCTCCTCCGGTTTAATGTCACAGTATGATATGCTTGTGTGAACTCATCTTCATAACGTTCATATCTCCCGTACCAGCTGGAGTTGGGGGATGTAGAGCTGGGAAGTAGCAGTTTGTGTGTGTGTGTGGGGGGGGGGGCACCCTGACCCAGGTGATTGAAGCCAGACAACAGGGGGTGTTTTTTTGTCTGGCTGCCAAGTCACTTCACTTAACATATTTGCTTGGGCCATCTGGTTAGTTTGTCTGTGGCTTTGCCCAAGTGTTACTTGTAGTCAGGGATTTAACAAAAGAAATTAGTTTCTCTAGACTTCCCATGTCTTCTTGAATGGGCTCTTTAGTGCAAGGGTAGAGATCTGCAGGGTGAAACAAGACAGTTGGCAGTTCTGTGTATATTCAGAGAACTGGGAGTTGGCTAAAGATCCTTGGGATGCAATTGCTCTCTTGGGGACCTGACTAACTGCAGGTTTCAATGCTTTAATTAACTAAAGCTGGGGTGATTGCTATAACATTTACTGTAATGTTTATTGTCACTGTACTTTAATGGTCATTGACTTTGTCTCTTCCATCCCATAGGCCTTTGACCCCAATTCTTACAACTTTTTTCCTGTTTCTTGCCCCACACAGGTGAGTGTGTGTGTTGTGGATTTCAGTTCGTGCATGTGATGAATTGGATTGCAGTCCACAAAAACGTGTGCTGAAGTAAATTGGCTAGTAGGTAGGATGCTTCAAGAGTCTTTAGGGTTTTGCTGCTCTTGTGTGGATTTCTCCCCTGTATGCTGTGCTTATATATCTGTAAAGAAAGCAAATACTGCAGAGTTGGCACAATTCTCCAGTGTGCTGCTGTCTGCTTTGGAATTTCTCTCCATGCAGAGAGGTAGGAAGTGTGTAAGAATTATTATTAAGACTATTTGTATACCGCTTTTCAACTAAAAAGTTCACAAAGCAGTTTACAGAGAAAATGGCTAAATAAGTGTGGATTGATGAGAGCTGGGGAGCCACTGTTTTTAAAAGGCAGTGTAATATGTATGTCCTTCTCCTTCCTTGTATCCCTTATTCTTCTTTCTAGTGCCAAAAGATGAGCCGTGGGTGTTCAGAAAACAATAACTTTCCATATGACAATAATCAAATGGTTTTGGATATGATCCTCTGCTCTTTATTTGGGGTCCCTCAGCCCATCAACTGGGACAGTGTGGCAAGGCTGGTTCCCGGCTATTCATCCAAAGAGGTGGGTTGTTTGGTTAGTTGCTCTGTCTGTTGTGTTTCAACTTTGGAAACCAGACCATTGATTGTCTCTCATACAAAGAAATAGTGGTTTGCTAAGATGATGAAGTGGAATAGTCTTTAAGGAAGCTCCTTTTGCTGTTTCCTCCTGTTGCCAAATTGCTTTTTTAGAGACTTAGAATGCCTGGTGACCATTTTAATTTCCCCATTGCTGTTGTTGACTTGCAGAGAGGATACATTGGTTCTCCACCATGGGAGCTCATTTATAAGCTGTAACCCAGATCCCTTCTAACCGGGCAAAGAAGCACCCTTTCAAAGTGGTGTTTAGATTCAGAAGATCTTGCCTACTGATAACCTTGAGTGCTTGAAAGCCATTGCCTGAATATAAAATGTATTGGTAGTTTTAGTTGGGCAGTGCATTTGACCAACACCAGCATTTTCTGGGGCTCATAGTTTTAAGGCAAAAGGAACCTGGGCTCTGTTAAGATATCAAATGTATATCCAGTTTTTAAAAAAGTTACCCTTTTTGTGCCATCTAATGGCTTTTTTTGTCAGATGGGAGCAAGAGAGCATACTGCCAGCTCTGACCTCTGTACAGTAGCTCAACCCATACGAGTTGCCTAGCTAAAAGAGCATCCTCTTGTCAAAGAGACATCCTTGTGCAATGCTCTTTCTGACATTTTAGCCTTTTTACCCTTTTGTGTAACCCGTGCAACCTGTTAATGCATGCCAAGAATTCAGCATACATCCAAGCCAGTGGAGATTTTGTGTTGGGAGCAAATTTGAAACTACGCCAATGTAAACCTTGAGTGTGACCTTGCATTGACCCCTCTATACTACTGAATTTCCACACACCTTCCAGGCTTCTCTCATCTAAAGGGAAGGGGCTAGGCTGGCGTAGAGGCAGATCCAGTCATCCACTATGACATCACTTGGTTGCCCTGGCCTCTTTGTGTAGAGCATATGTTTATGGAGTCTGAGATGTCATGGTCATCTTCTGAAAACAGACAAAGCTCCTTCCCTACTCATGAGCCTAATCGGTAATACAGGAGGAAGGTTTAGATTGGATGTGTCTTTTTGCTCTTATACTCTTGCTGAAGGTGGAGTCCTAATGGACAGGTCTCTCCTGAGTCTGTGATTTATTATCATGATAGCTGGAATAACTCTGCTTAGACATCTGAGGTCCTAGTTTAACCAGCTGCTGCTGCAGATCTAGGTCTTCCCTTTTTTAATAGCTGGTGCCTTTTCCTTCCGTCTGCTTCTTGGTACAAATGAGAAGAAAGAATAGAGGCGTTCATACTGTAGACGAGAGAATCTTTGAACCAAGAACATTGTTGTGTTGCGGCCTACAGGAGACCTGGTGACTCCATGTGTTTAGCTAGTCATCCTTCCCAGCACCCTAAGGGGTTTTTCTTTAACGCACACTCAACTGCTCACATGGAATATTGTTATCCTAGTCTGAGAACTATTTTTCTGGCTTAGCATAAGTAGGACATAGTTGTATATTGGCTCCAATTTGCAACCCCATAGTAAGACCTTTAGCAATAGTACAAACTGCTGAAGTCTGAAGGTGGCATCTCGGATGATTATGGTGGTGTTGTACCATAGGCTGTGGGGGGGGGGAGGGACCATAATTCATATGCAGAACTCTGTGTTTTTCACATAGAAGGTCTCTGGGTTGGTCAGTCCCAGGCATCTCCTTTAAAAAGGATTTCTGATTGCAGGGTTGGAAAAAACTTCTGCCTGTTACTGTGGAGAGCTGCTGCCAGTCGGAGTAGATATTATGGAGCTAGATAGACCAATGGCAATTTCTTTATGGCACTTGTGCTACTGACCGTCATGCTGTGCAAATATGTTGGACTGGGATGACTGTGGATCAAACTAGACTTGACTTTAATCACGTAATTGATTCTGGCATGCTTGCGTGTGTGGGGGCTCCGATCTGGATTGGGTCTGCCCCCGTGATTGGGGGAACTTCAACCCTGCCCCCCTGCCGTGGTCCCAAATGGCCCCTTACATACTGTGTATGCTGTGGGGAAAAAAAGCTTATGTTGGCTCCAGTTAACCCCCCCCCCCCGCCACAGTCCCAATACAGATGCTGTTTACCAGGAGGGGGTTGGGAACAAGCACATGCCTGCCAAGGCCAGTGATGTGATTAGCCTGGCCCTATTTTAAAATCGAAAAATAGCCTTTCAAACTTTGTGCTTTCAGGCAAGACTAGGAAAACCTGCCACCTTTTGCAAGCATCAGCCCTACATAAAGAATAAAGCAGTTTTTTTTTCAGATTCCCAGGCATCAGCATCTGTGTCCTAAGCATGCCTAACATTTTTGTTTTGACTGAGAAACAATAACTTAAAAAAAAAAATTCCTTGTCTTCTTTCTTGACAGTGTGCAAAGAGGTTTGATGAACTGAGAAGCAGTGGAACTTCTCCAGTGGATAACCAGTACAGTCCACTCATGGCCAGTGGTGGCAGCCCAGTGGAAAGTTTAGCGACTTACATCAAGTCCTCGCTTCTCGATGCCCAGGGAGAGTCCCAAGAGCCTCCTAGTGAACAGGATGCCGTTTCTGTCGTCAATGGTAGATGTTCAGACACCACTTCTGCTACATTCAGAGCATCATCTGTGCCATTTCGTTTTCTTTATTTGAAATGCAAAACCTGTTCCCAGCCAAGTCAGCTGCCAGTCTTCAAAACACAGGCATTCACTGTAACTATTGGTCTGTAAATTGGTTATTTAGTTAAAATTGTTGGCCCATCGAAAGTCCAAATGTAGGGTGTATTTTGTGTTTTATATAAGTTTTGATTCCCTGGACTAAAACTCTTCCTTCTGAAAGGCTTTTTTGGTAGTCAAAAGTTTTATAACTCAAAGGCACTGCTGATTTAAGAACTGCTCTTCAAATACGCAAGCTGCTTTTTGTGCACAGACCTGGCAGTTGCTCCGGCAGCCACTCTGCGAAAACTTATTGATAGTCTTGCGAGACCTTAGATATGAATTAGGTTGTTGTAAATCTGAACTTCCTTCGCTTATAAAACCTGCCGATAAAGCTCTGGCTGCTGGTAATATGATTAACCAGTCTCCCAAGTGCCTCAGAACTCTTTAGTAATAGAGCACATTAACAGTGCAATCCTATCCAATTTACACCACTGGTGTAACCAGCGGTGCAGTGAGAATGGGAGGCCCCAGAACGGAAAGGGGATTCAAATCCCCTCCAAAGGGGGATTCAAAGTGGATTTGAATCCCCTTTCCATTCCATTCTGAGAATCCCGTTCTCGCTGCACCGCTGGTTATACCGGTGGTGTACGTTGGCTAGGATTGCGCTATAATGCAGGGGACTGTAGCTTGTTGGCAGAGCACATGCTTTGCATAGAGAAGATTCCCTGGTTTGTTTCTTTTGCGGAGGGATGCTCAGCAGGCTTTGGAAAGAGAAGGGGTGGGTGGGTGCTGCTGCTGCCACTCAGAGTAAACGGTGCTAGATGCAAAGCGTTGTATAGAGTGCCACTTCTGACCCACTAGGCACTCTGCACAAGGTGCTGAAAATCTTATGTACTGTTATATGTTCGTGGCAGGATTTCATCGCCAGAAGTGCATCGGGATGGGTGGAGGAGGAAGGGAAAGAAAGAGTCAGATGGGCAACAGCATGATAGAGAGAACTGGCTGGCAAGAGAGAGACGTAGGTGATGCAGGGGAGCAAAGCAGGGTGTGTGTGTGAGTGAGTGAGAGGATACTGAGAGCATGCACAAGGGACTGGGGTGAGGTGGTGGTGGTGAGAGAGTGTGTGTGTGTGTGTGTGTGTGTGTGCGCGCGCATGCTTCCCACAGTCTGCTGATTTGGGGTTGTGGCAGAAGGTTGTGTGTGTTGGGATTTTCCAGGCAAAAGGTTCGGTACAGCTCTGATTAGGATTTGAGTAGGAATTAATATCCTAATCTATAGCACAAAGATTACACTGGAGGAGCTAGGACTGCTGTATTGTTTCGTTCTGTGGGTCTTGACGTTTGTCTCTACAAAATGCTTTCAGAGATATTTAGCACTACTTACTTGGAACAGAAAGGATGATCTTAATGGTACGGAAAGTGCTGATGAGGAGCTAGTTTGTTTATGAACTATTTAGACCTGCTATCCTCCCCATTTGGTACTTCAGCGAGAGATTGGCAGTGGGGAAGCAGCACTCTGGGAGCAGGAGAAATAGATGTTGGCTTGCACAGTGTTGTTTTGCACACGCTTCTTCTCAGCTGCGTGTGTGAACATTGTAGCCAGAGGCTAGTGATTTGCCAGCATCAGGAATGCCGAGGTCTCTTTTCATCATTCCCAAAAGAAGATAGTTCAAGGGAGAGAATGTGCTTGAATGTGTAGCTAGTAAGATGTTGCATATGACATGTTTACTTACTTTTTTGTATGGATGGATGGATGGAGAAGCCCTTTGTAGCTAAAAGGATTTGGTCCCTTGCTTTTTCCATATTTTTTTTGTCTGTAGTGGATTGACTTAAAACCAGCCTGTTAAAGGAGGATGGAAAAAGTGTCCATCTAGCTGGTAGCAGGGTGGAAAGTCTCAATATCTTCCCTCCCTCTGGGAACGGGACAATTGCTGACCAAACACACAAGAGAAGATCCGACTCAACAGTATGTCCTAATATTTTTTCTCCCCACTTGTATTTAAGGAAGGCCAAGTATAGCTTCCTCAAGGAATTGCTCTTCAGAAAGTGAAAAATGCTCTGCGCGTAAAGGTGGAGAAAAGACTGATGAAACACAAGGGTAGGAGGATGGTTGTTTGCTTTTGGGCAGCTAGGCAATCCTGGGTCTGTGAGATCTCTTTGTACACCTCTATGCTTGGGGTTATGCCTCTGTGCATTGGTCTGTGGGGGTGGGTTGTGTGTGGGAGAATTATGCTGACCTCCTAAATAAATCAGAGGGACAAAGTAATTATGATGATGCCCTTAAAAGGGCAAGTTCAGGGCTAGAGGAATCCCATAGTAACTTGCATGCATAATTGCTCTGTATGTAAGTAGTAGACTTTCCGGGACCCTCATTCAGATTAATGGACAGAGCAGCCTTACCTTGCTGTGTCAATCTGATGTACCAGTAAGAGGGCACAGGGATCGTGACCTTGCCTTTGCTTCTTCTGGAAGATGAGGCTCTGGCACCTTCACTTCATTCACCTGTTACCAGACAAGACAGTCCCTGAACGAGTTTGTATAACGGACGCGCATGCGCAGTATATGCACAGTTCTATTCCTCCTGATCTGGACAAGGTTTTATTTATAGAAATTCTTTGATTGCTGTTGCTGAAAATAGTTCAACACAGTGAAATTGAGATTTGGTAGGACCTAACATACTTCAGAGTGATTTGCAGATTGACAAGCGGTGTGTAAAGAATAAATGCTTAACAAGTTTTAATAACTCTGTGGCTGGACCAAAGAAAAGCCAGAATCTATGACCTGCATAATGCGTACAAATTAAGCACTTTTGCATTGTTTGTTCCCCCACAATTTTTGCCTAACCTTTTATAGTTTTGCCAGAAGGGTGGTGGGGCAAGAAGGCAGAGCTTTAGGCCCTCTCCCCTACTACTGGAAATCTTATTTAGGGAATTGTCTAGCTTTGGCGAATTCAGTGGGCATTGCCCCCATGAGTATTTTCAAGCCACGAGGGTTAGGAACTTGCTTCTTATTAATAAATAAAACTTGGAGCCAAACTGAAACTAGATATTACAAAGAGCATGTAACCTTTTTAAAATAAAAGGCAGGTGTAGGAGACTGAGTTTGCATTGGAGGGGGTGGTAGTGCGGAACAGTTCAAGTTTTATTCCCCGGGCAGGTTCTCACACCCCTTGAGATCTGCATGTGCACTCTCCATAGGTAGAAAAGCCTGTTGGGAGGGGATTTTTAAGCAAAAGAAATGGCCGGAAGGAAAAGAGTTGAGTAGCTCTTTCTCTTTGCCATTCCTCTGCTCAGACTCGCAACTCTTCATTAACAATGAAACAGTTGGGACCTGGTTACACACATCTGCTGTGTAGCATTTAGCTTGACCCTAAGATTCCTTGCAGGCTGAATTTGGCCCCTGCACCACATTCTGTGCTCTTGCAGAATATTCACATACACACAGGCTTTATTAATACTTTCATTTTGCAACTGAGCAAAATGAGCTAAGTACTGAGCTGACATCCAATAGCTTGTCTGAAACTCCCCCCCCCCCCCCGAAATATGTTTAGGAACTCACTGAGCCTTAGAGCTTCGCAGATTCACCTAGTTGTTAGTACACTGTCCACTTGGCCCAATTTCTTCTAAATGTAGCCTATATTCTCCTTGCATTTTCAATGCTTTCAGGACCCTGATTTTACATGCAGTTAATTATAGCTTAAGAATCCATGTAGCTGTATGCTGCAAACCGTGTGTGTATCTAATTTGTGTGCTCTTTTTGCATTAAACAGCATATCTTCATAAATCATTCTAAGGTTCCTGTTGGTTCACATTGACAAGCTATATTTTAACATTCCTCCTTGTGATTTTGTTTTTCTTTTCAAACAAAGGCCAAATATGGTGATCCATGTGTGTGATGAAGCAAAAAATCTGAAAGAAGATTTTGTTTGCCCACGAGATCTATTGATTTCTGAAATGAAGTACTTTGCTGAATATCTGTCAGTGGATGCCCAGCGCTGGGAAGAGGTGGACATTTCAGTTCACTGTGACGTTCATATCTTTAACTGGTTGATAAGATATGTTAAAAGGAACACTAAGGAGTATGAAGTGCATGAAATACCCGCCTTAGGTAAAAGAAAATCTATCCATTTTTGCTGCAGGTTCATTTTCTGTAAAGCCTGACCTCTGCTTCAGACCACAAGTCTGTATACAAAATTATTTTGAAAGGTAACTTCTCTACCCCATTCTGCTTTAAATGATAAAAGCCCGTCTGGAGAATCTGAAGTAGGCTGGAAAGGTAATAAGGAGTTCTCTAGCCATTAGCCGAGTCTAGGCATAACACTACTTGATTGCCTTACTACAGTTAGGAGATTTTGAATGAAGGCTTGGACAATGTCACATGTGAATTCCTTCCTTCTTGCATGTTAATTACACCCCCTTCTCTGTTTAGAGCAAGTGGATGAGTTGCAAACAAGATTCTAACCATACTTGCAAATTCTGGTTTGCTGCTAACCATGGCTAACTTTCAAAAGTGAAAGGAGGGGATCTTTAATGTAGTAGAAGAGAATGAATGCATGAGCCCACAGGAAGTTCATGATCTATGGCTAAGAAGTTGGGCAGCTTTAATGTCTGCAATGACCTATTATGAAAAGATAGAGTCCCCTGGACTCTGCTGTAACAAGCTGTAAAGGATTTAAGGAGAACATGAAGGCAGTTTACATTGCATAAGAAACAGCTATAGGAAAGTGTCATGTTAAAGGAAATAATGTTATAATGATTGTCAGAACCTTAAAAGTCTTGTCCTGCCATCTCAAATTCAGTTAGGACTGAGACTGAGGTTCAGGAAATTGTTTTAAATTAGTAGAGCACCAAAGTAAGTTTTTCTGCTATTGTTTTAACAATGTATTTATTTATTTTTTTAGAAAAAAGGTTACACTAGTACTGTATGCTTCCTATAAAAGCCACAGCAATGTGTTATATAACACAAGACCTGCACTGTAGCAGGGTCAAACTGATCCATTTATACTAACTCCCAGAATAACGGATTGATGCCAGGATTTGGAATTCTAGCTGCATCAGCCCCTGTATGCTATGAATTCCCCATCTTTTTTCTAGAATTATTTCATTTATGAATAGTAGGGGGTCTAAATGAATTGTATAGTGTGCTATTCGTTGCAGTATATCTCTGAGGGCCCAATCCTTTCCAAGTTTCTAGTGCCAATGCAGCCCCAAGGTAAGGGAACAAACTTTCCCTTACCTTGAGGAGGCCTCCATGACTGACCCCCCCCCCCCAACGCAGGATGCAGCACATGCCCCTTTGGCATGGCTGCATCAGTGCTGGAAAGTTGGATAGTATTGGGCCCTGAATTTCCTCCAGAATCGTTTTAACTATTTGTTCTGTTCTAAGTGATTGTACACTAAATGTTGAAATTTCAGGACCAAACTGGGTTGCAGACCTGGGAGACAAGTTTTTTTTAATCCCAGTCCTATCCAATTTCTTTCAAGCGCTGATGCAGCCTTGCAAATGGGGTGTGTGCTGCATCTGGCAGTGGAGGGGGGGCAGTCACGGAGGCCTCCTCAATTTGTTCCCTTACCTCAGAGCTGCATTACGGCTGCATCGGTGCTGGAAATTTGGATAGGATTAGGCCCTTAGTGATGTATAATAACTAAAGAATGGGGTCCATTTTAGAACAGGAGGGATGCCTGGGTGCTAAACTACCTTCTTGTCAACTGCTGCACAGGGGGGGCGGCAGACAGAATCAGAAATGATTCTGTTGCTGTAATATCTAGTTTTAAGCCAGTTTGAGTGCTTTTCTTTCCATACTCACCTTTTTAAATTGTATTAAGAAGTTCAGATTTTTGATGTTGAGGATAATTACATCCATTCCTCTCTGTCAAAAGCCACATAACCCCTTCCAAAGGAAAAACTGACCCTCAACGAGAAACTCTTTGAAACTTCTGCGCTTTCCCACTTTTATGGAATATTTTTGAAATTTGTTAATTCAAACTTGGATTTTTTTTTCTTTCTGCTGCATTTACAATCAATATTATCCTTCTTCAGTTTCTTAGTGTAACAAAGCTTGATTCACCTTCAAAATGTGACAGACACACCCCTGGTTTTGCACCAAACTATTCTGACTGGTGAAACATGTTAGGGGGAAATGGGGGTGATAGCTGTTTGTGCCCAAATGTGGACAGAATGAAAAGGTCTGCTAATGTTGGCAGAAAATACTCGCTTGATAGGCCATTAGGTCATCGTCTTCTTTAGGAAGGGCCAAACCAACTTCTCAAATTCTGTTTCCCATTCCTGATTTTATGGAATGTGGATTCTGTGATGCAAAGAATCTCTTGTAGTGTTTCCTTTTACAAACCATTCAAGAGTAACTTTAATTAACCTACTAACCCCTTTCACCTTGTTCTCTTGCTTCTCTCTTCAGAACCAAGCAATGTCATTTCAATTCTAATTTCCTCTGAATTCTTGAAGATGGATTCCTTGGTGAGTGTGTGTATGTGTGTAACATATACAGGATATGCCACTCTGATGCGGAACCCCCACTGCTCTATGTATAACTTTTACTAGTCCATTTGCTCACACATTCCCATGTGGTATTAATCAGTGATGACTTTAAAAAAGAACCCATATGCCAAGCTCCCTTATCACCTGGAGGCTTTTGTGTACTTAGCACGGGCAACCAGGTGACTTGCTAACAGTTCAGTAGTTGTAAGACAGCAGTGCAGCAGCCATCTGTCAAATTTCATGAAATTTGGCCATTTAATTTTAAAGGATTTAAATCCCACAGTATTTCGTCTCCCATGACATGTGTTGCATCAACTATTTAGTCACATCTATGAAATAAACGTGTGTGTGTGTGTGTGTGTGTGTTTCTGTTTGGTCTGTGACTTTACACCATGTGTGTGAGAGAAAGCAACTTACCTTCTTGACCACTGCATTTGTAAGCATTGGATTGACCTCCATTGTATCTTGGAAAATAGCATCTAAAAATGTGTGAGGAATGTCTATTGTTTTTTTTTTCCTTTAGTGATATACATCCGTGTTATTGTTCTGTCTTTCATAGGTGGAAAAATGCATTCATTATTGTCATAAGAATATGAGTGCTATCATAGCGACACCTTGCAATATGAACTGCATCAATGCTAATCTCCTAACGCGAATAGCAGATCTTTTCACACATAATGAAGTGGAAGAGGTGAAGGACAAGAGAGATAAATTTAAAAGGTACCTCCTTTTTATTATTCCATCATCTCTTACTAGAACAATTTTATCTTCCCTTTTATCTTTCCCTTCCATAATTCAGATCAGAGCTAAGACCATTTCCTCGATCAAATAGTATGATTACTTGGTGATACGGATGTGGATTTTTAATCCACTTAAAATTGCTTTGGTCTGTAAAAGTGGCTATATTACACTGGCTGTAGTCTAAACAACGACACAACGAGGTCTCCACACATGAGGAGGCATTTTTCACTGGACAAACCTATGAAAGTTGCTTTATACTGAGTCAAACTATTGGTCCCTCTAGCCTGGTATTGTCTACCCTGACCGGCAGCAGCTCTCTGAGGCCTAGGGCAGATGTTCTGCTACCTGAGAACCTTCTGACCAGATTCCAGGGATTGACCCTGGGACATTCTTTGTCCAAAGCACCTGCTCAGCTTCCTTTTGAGCTTGAGTTTCTCAAACAGCAGCCCCATAGCAAACCACTTCAGAGATTGAGCTGACTTTCAAAACCAGCTTTGTATGTGGCATAGAGATCTCCTGTGGGGGGTGTTTTTAAGGGAAAGTATTCCATTGGGTGTGTCCAAGTCCTTGAGGCACACCTAGAGTAGCTCTTTGGGTCCCAGCCAGTGTCCACAGCCTTCTAAGCAATTATCTTGCTTCAGTGAGGCAGTGTGACAATGCAATTAACCTCGCAGATCCTCTTGAAATAAGAATTAAGAACTGTATAACTGAAAAAGCAAACCAGGTAACAGACCAGAAACTTTCTGAAGGTTAATGTTTTGTTTTGTTTTAGTCTTGGTGCAGCTTATTAACAGTATTTATTAACAGTATTTATATACCACTTTTCAACAAAATTCACAAAGCGGTTTACAGACCAAATCAAATGATTAAATGGCTAATACACGTAGTTTGTAGATATGTGCTTACACTTCTGTTTCTACAAAGCAAGATTGAGATCAGTTGTTTGCTTTTATAATTAGTTTCTGCTTATCACTGACAGCAAACTCTTCTGTAAAAAGATAGAGAGACTGTTTGATCCAGAATACCAGAACCCAGATTCTCAGGGAAATGCAGCAACTCTGTACAGGTACAGAATTGTCCTCTTGTTTTGTCCTGCCTTGGGTTTCCCCTCCTTTTTCACTGCAAGTTTGTTAATGGCAGCCTCATGCTAACACTTTTTTTTTATTTTTGAATAGGTGCTGTTTGTGTAAGAAACTTCTAATTAAGGGAACTGAAAGAAGAATTCCATGTGTTCCAGGAAAGGTCAATGTAGATCAATATGGAAATATTATCTATGTCCACATAAGGTGCTGTATAAACCCTGTAGTAGGATGTTCTCACAGATTCCTTTTTAATCTGGGCTGGGTGGGCTTCTTAATTTTTTTTTTCATCTCCTTTATTGGTGGATCTAAAAGAAAAGAAAAACGAAACAGTAACCGCAATGAAAACAAAGGCTAAAGAAAATGAAAATTGTAAGCCACCCTAAGCTCTTGGTGTGTGTTGTTCTCAGCCTTTTAAAGGCAGACAGCCCAGTCCTAAAGCCCGACCCACACCACATGAGATCAGGGAATTGGAGACTCAAGTGAGTTCCGATTGACTGACAACCCCTTTCATCCCGCCCTCTCATCCGATTGGTGGCTGCAGTAGCTCCGCATACCTGCCCCCTCAAAATATGGGGAACAAACTTTCTGCACATGCCGGAACTCGGGAGAGCACAGCTCTCCCGCGTCCAGCTGCTCTCTTACGAAATGGTGACTGCACAGCTCTGCGTGCGTCTGGGACGTGTCGGAAATTGTGCGGTGTGGGTTGGGCTTAACGAGTGCTGGTGCAGCAGGGCTGAGCGGCCCACACTGTATCCTATGCTGGTTAGGAGGAGGCTGGTGGTCTACTTGGGGTAAGGGGACACTTGTCCCCTTATGCAAGGTAAATCCTGAGCCTAACTGATGGCTTCTCAGATAGCTGGTGCAAGTCTGCGAAGCCCCGTGTGGGGTGTCCAGGCCTGGGAGGGAGGATAGGATATGGTGGAGGCCTCCTCTGCCGATCCTGCCCCCTCCTGGGCCTGTTCTGCCCCCCGCCCAAAAATGCTCCTCCACCTCCATTCCACCCTCCTGCCACCCTCCCCCCCCACCTCTGTGCTGCTTGACACTGGACTCACCTCCGTCAGGAGACAGCACCAACGGGCTGGCGCAGGCCTTTCCGCCAGCGTTCCCTGCTCTAGAGTAGTCGCAAACATGCTTTACGGCATGTTTGCAACACTCTAGGCTGGTGCAGGGGCTGCTGCGTCAGCGTAAGGATTGGCTTGTGCTGTAAATCTGATTAAAATATGTCTTTAAGAAATACCTGATGATTATGTTTTATGAACTGTTTGATTTGCAAAACATTCTTACAGATTAGTTCTCTCCACACCACAACAGTCATTTTAGTTTTATGATGATGAGGGTACCACTTTCAGATATTCGTGTGAATATGTGTCTTTGGATTTTGAGAACTCGGGTTTAGTAGAAATATAAAAAGCATGTGGAAAATATCCTATGAAACAGCTAGAAAAATATCAGATCCTAAAATCCCTAGCTTCGTGGTATCTTGAACCCCAGTCTCCAGAAGCCAGCTTGAATAGACATGGAAGGAGTTCCAGAGTGGAGGTGAAGCTGCTGCAAATCAATCTAAGTGCTATTTGCTGTTCAAACACCCCGTATTCCATATTCCTTAAGAATTAGGCAGCCTAATACTGTGCAAGTTGCAGCGGTTGGCCTAAATGGCGGGCCACTGCATCCTGCACAGGATGCGGCTGGCGTGACCAAGGCTCACCTCAGGGGAAGGCGGCATTTGTCCCCTTCCCCTGGTGTAAGCCCTGGAGGCCCCAATAGGCCTCCTTGGATGTGCACCAGCTCTGGAGTTAGCACGCATCCGGGGATATTGGCGCAACCCAATGCTGATATCCCCACCCCCTCCCAGGCCAGGCTGACCAATGGCCCCCTCCCAGCCCGCCTTCCCCATGCCCTACCGCCGCCCGGCACTGGACTCACCTCTGCCCGGCGGCGCAGAGTCCGGGGGATGGTGGAGTGAGCAGCACCTCCACACCGGCGCCGCTTACTCCAGAGATGCCGCGAAAGTGCCTTACAGCACTTTCGTGACACCTAAGGCTGCTCTGCCAGCCTAATATTACACAGAATTGCGCCCTGATTCAGTTCAATCAGACCATGCCATGTGGTCCATTGTATTTTTTTTTCTAAACTACTCCCTTGTTTTACTTGTGTATGTTTTTAAAGTGCATAGAGGCACCCCTTAATGCAGACAGAATATCCAGTTTTAGCCAGGGCTGTCATCTGATGAAAGAAGTATTACCAGTTATTTGATTAAATCTAAATACTGTACATTGTCATATATGACAGATAAAATAGTTCTAAAGGGAAAAACAAAACCTTATCTGTATGCAAGTGTCACAGCAGGCATACAGGAGGAGGAGAACTTGCAAAAGGGAAGTTTTTCTCTTTTCTAGCCCAGGAGGGGCGGTCTCTTCTGGGGTGGCCTTTGCCGTCTGGCATTTATTTAAAAATGTTTGTTTAAAAAAAGTTAATTGGAAATGGCGTTCTTGATGAACAAAACGTTCTTCTAATCAGTTAATCTAACAGCTTAAGCAGTTTAATGTTTCAGCTTTAGTCAGGCGCGTTGCGACGACGCGCGTCACCCCAGAGCGGGGGCGTGCGTCGCCCTTAAGGGGAGGCTCCGCCCCTGCGCGTGACGTCACGCGCAGGAGCAGAGCGCCCTCCCCGCTCCGTTTTCGGCTCATTTTGGAGCCAAACGGACACAGGGGAGGGCGGGCAGGCCCACCCTCCGCTCCAAACTGTAAGTGGGGGGATGATCGCGCGTCACCCCTAGACGCGCGACACCCCCCGCCGCCCCCTGTCGACGCCAGTGGCTTTAGTAGTATCTCTTTGACACCATTTTAACATCCAATCAGGGAAGGAGGAGGAAGGCAAATCCTTCCTTCCAGCCTCTACAAAAGTTACCCAAGGGATTGAGAGCTAGTCTTTCACTGAGCTGCCTGACCGCTTACTCCTCTTTGTGTACAGAGATAAATCTTGGGAAGTCCACGAATACTTGCTGAGTCTTTTTGAAGAGTTAAAATCTTGGCGCGATGTGTACTGGCGCCTCTGGGGGACTGTCAATTGGCTGACCTGTTCAAGATGCAATCAAGTGAGTATTTGGGGGTCCTTTTTAAAGTTTTTTTAAAATAGCAATCTTAATTTTGTAGAAACTCAACTTTTGAACATTCAGGAGTGGCGTGAATAAGGCTGCAATCCTATACAAACGTTCCTGAGAGTAAGCCCCATTGAACACAGTGGGACTTACTTCTGAGTAGAGAAGCAGAGGATTGGATTGTGCTGTAAAGATAACCAGCCCTGAGGTAACTTGATGAACCACCCTAGGACTGTACAAACCACCACAGAAGCTTCCTGTTCATCGACATTGCACCTTTTCAAGGCCTAAGAGCGACACAATAAACTTGTATGTTTTGTGGTGGTTGTTGTTGTACATTTATGTCTTACCCTTCCTCCATTGAACGTAGGGCAGCGTAGATATTTCCTGCTCCATTTTATCTTCACAGCAATCCTGTGAAGTAAGTTAGGCTGACCAAGTGACTGGACCAAGGTCACTTGGGAGCATCATGGCTGAGCAGGAACTTGAATATGGGTCTCCCCAGTCTTACAGCGCAATCCTATCCAACTTACACGACCGGTTTAACCAGCGGTGCAGCGAGAACGGGAGGCCCCACAATGGAAAGGGGATTCAAATCCCCTTTGAATTCCCCTTTGGGGAGGGGATTTGAATCCGCTTTCCGTTCTGGGGCCTCCCGTTCTTGCTGCATCGTTGGTGTAAGTTGGATAAGATTGCGCGGTTAGTCCAGTACTTTAACCAGTATATCCTAGTACCCAGTTACTGGCTGTAAGACACATCTAAGTGTCATGCAGATTTTCATGGCTTGTTACAATATTTATTTATTTATTTTTTTCACATTTTTATACCACCCTTCCTCCAAGAAGCTCAGAGTGGTGTACATATTTCCTCCCTTCCTTTTTGTCCTCACAACAACCCTGTGAGGTAGGTGGGGCTGAGAGATAGTGACTGGCCCAAGGTCACCCAGGAAGCTTCGTGGCTGAGCGGGGATTTGAACCTGGATCTTCCAGGTCTAAGTCCGACTCCCAAACCACTACACCATCCTGGCAGAATTTCTCCAGGCAAGTTTATGTTTGAACATCTCTTTATTTCTTCATTTCAAAAACTTTTACATGGCTGGAAAACCCATAAACATTGTTTTTCTGTCCACATCTAAGTGTGTCTTTACATATTCTTTCTACCCAGAAAGATAGATCTTGAGAATAACCATGTTGTTTGTTATGTCTCCCTGATAGACTTTCCTGTGTACTGAATTCTCGCATTGCCAATACCACCCTCAGCCTGTCCTCTACCCTGGTGTGGCAAGTGCTCTTGGTTCCTCAGGCACTGGAGTATATCCCTGCTGTAACCAAAAGGTTCTTCGGTTTGACCCTGCCCCTCTTCCAAAAGTACGTATTTGGGAGAAAACTCTTGAGAGTCGTATTCTTTCTTGCACTGCCTAGAAAGAGCAAAGTTGAACCAAGTTTATACCAGGTAGAAACGTTTTTTCCTTTGCTTTGATAATGCACTGTCTTGCTTCGTGAGCTGGAGTCTGTCTTAGCATTATTTCCTTGGGTGCAGCTAATCAAAGTGATAAAATGGTGGACCTCTTTAAATCTTGCTTTATCTCTTCATAAGAAACGCCCTTCTGGATCCAATCTAGTACCAATCTGTCGGGCCGCTCCTCCAACAGCTGCACTGGCTGCCAATTCGTTTCCAGGCCCAATTTACAGTGCTGGTCTTGACTTTTTAAAGCCCTATATGGCTTGGGGCCAGGATATTTGAGAGACCGCCTACTTCTATATAGTCCGGCCCGTCTCCTTAGGTCATCAGAGAAGGCCCTTTTGCGGGTACCATCGCCCAGGGAGGTGCGAGGGGCGGCAGCCAGAAATAGGGCCTTCTCAGTAGTGGCACCAACCTTATGGAATTCCCTCCCTTTTGACTTATGAACTGCTCCCTCCTTGGAGACTTTCTGGTTAGGCCTAAAAACCTTCCTGTTCAAAGAAGCCTTCTGAGCCCTTGCCTTTTTTAACATCCTGCTGGTACAGGTGGAGTGCTGCTGTTTTTATGCTCTTGTTTTAATTGTAATAATGACCTTTTAAATCAATTTTTAGATGTTGTTTTATTAGTTTTCATCAACTGTTTGTTATTGTTTTAAAATGTGACTTTTGTATTGTATTTTTTGTATGTATTTTCTTTTTTGTTGTAAGCCGCCTTGGGTTCCTTCGGGGAGAAAGGCAGGATAAAAATACTGTATGCAAATAAATAAATAAATAGTGGTTACCCGTTTGTTACCTGTGGTCCCAGCAGGATTCGGGAGGGAGCAGCAGAGTCACTACATCTTCCTCCTCTGCCTGCATGTTATGGTTTAGGGGTGGCCAACCTCTCAACATGAATGCTCTTGGCCCTTTCATGGTTGTAGAGGTGAGGGCGTTTCAGCAGGTGCAGCTGCTTTAGCAGCACCATCAGCACTGGCAGCTGCCAAGATTCTGTCTTCTACACAACTCTTAAGAACACAGACGCTCTAATGGTGGAAGGTTGGCCACCCCCTGGCCTAGGGACTTGCCATTATTGTGCAGACACAGCCTCAGCACTGCCATTTGTCTCTGGTGCCGTTAGCATTAAAATCTCCATAGGCATGCTTCTCCCATCCTCAAAAGAATGAGAGCTTTCCATGTTCCAATTGGTGAGCCACTTACTTGTGGAATAATACAGCAGTCCCTGTCACATGGCTGTCGGTTCAAACTTGTAGGTAACTATTTCAGAAGAATATTATGTGTACAACATTCCTGCCAACTGTATCTCTCTTTGTCTTCCAGCTGAAGTGCAATATGCAAACTAGCACCAGAGATACAACACTTAACATGGTTAGGCATTGGGCCCATATGCCCAAACTATGATGTGAAACCATGGTTTGAGGTGGGAGTGTAAGTCATAGTTTGCTAACGATGGCTAGTGACCATGTCTGCAATGAAAAAGTAATCTGTTTAACCTAGTATCTCTCTCTCTCTTTCTCCCCCTCTCCCCTTTCTTTTAAATGGAGGGTTGTCAAGTGAGGGACCATGTGATTGGCTTGCCTGCCGGAGGTGAAGGGGGAGATACTGTGCCCTATCAGACGGCTAAGATACTAAATGATCTGACTCAGCACAGAAATGTCATTGTGGTGCCTTTTTCAAAAGATCAAAACAGGTAAGAAAGTCGGCATCTGCTGAGGTTTCTCTAGGAAGATACTGTATTGCCAGCTGTATAGGCATCTCGGGACAGCACAGCATTGTAATCCATAATGTTCCTACACATTTCTTCTTTCTAGTGATTCTGGCATTGGGCTGTGTGATGAGAAGAGTACTGAATGCGATGTGCTGTTGGAGCCAAATGCACCGTGGGGCCCCAAAACAGGAGAAATCAATGCTGTGAGTAATTTATTTTTCCCTCCAATTTGTGACTTCCTAGTAGTTAATGGCAAAAAATTAGATCTCAAAAGTTGTGGTTTGAATATTGCAAAGAACCAGCTTGGGGAATATATGTGAAATGTTGCATCTTTGTGGGAAACTCAACTGGAACTGGATCGAAGCTTCCACTTGCAAATCTTACTTGTCCAAGGGCCCAATCCAAACTTTCAAGTGCCGATGCAGCCATGCCTACGGGGCGAGCATTGCATCCTGCAGTGGTGGGCAGTCACGGAGGCCTCCTCAAGGCAAGGGAACGTTTGTTCCCTTACCTTGGGGCTGCATTGCGGCTGCATCGGCGGTGGGAAGTTGGATAGGATTGGGCCCAAAATCATTTGTTTTCTTTTCAGTTCTGATGTAATGTTAGCCACCCATGTTCCTCTGCAAGAATCATTCTGAAACTCTCCCAAGGGAAAAAAGTTTCTGAGAGCTTGCGTCAATTCAGAATACTGAATGCATCGATTCACGTGCAATACCAAACCATGGTTTTTTGTGAAAGTGGAAGTAGCACTTTCATGCAGAGTGTGTGAGGGGAGAGAGGAGGGAACACATGAGTGCAGGGCATGTTGATGTTATGCCAAACCATGGTTTGGAGTGACATGTGCAGCGACCCCGGATGTGTCCTTCGAGATGCGAGTGGGGTCTGGATACCCGTGAGGGGAAGTCAAATGTGGTGATGTTGTTTTAGACACATCACTTCCTTGCGCTTCTTCATCCTAAACCCCCGAATGTGTGAATGGCTTGGAATGAACTTTTCAACAACAAGCTAATGGCTATTTTATTAGAGTAACTCTTCTTTTAAGTAAATATGTATAGGAAAAAAAATAAATGGAATATATTGGCACTGTCCGGTAATGCTTCTTTACACCAAAACCACTCTTCAAGCTTCCTCTTATTGCTTTCGATCATTGTAGTGATGCTGATGATGAATTTGCATCACATCCTGCAAAGAGACTGCTTTGAATCCAGAAGCTGTAGGTGGGAGGGTTGCTCTTCCATGAAATAAATTGGCCCCAAACAAAATACTGCCATTAAGCTTGCAACATTTGCTAATGCCCAGTCTGCCCTCTTCTCTCCCTCTCCTTTAGTTCCTTTCTCTGAAAAACTGGACTCTCCAGCTGGTATGTTTGCCTGTTACTCCTATTCCACATTGTGTGGTGTGTGTGTGTGTGTGTGTGTGTGTGTGTGTGTGTGTGTGTGTGTTCCACATAATGATTTTGTGTGTGTGTCCATCCGTCCATATCCGTCCGATTATTCACTTATATGGCACTAGCTCTGACCTGGATCGGATCTTCGATCATGTTGCTGGTATTGCAGTTTTTAAGATCAGGAGTGCCAGGGTCCCAAGGCTGCTGCAGATGCCTTCTGTTGACCTCTTGTTGTGTTTTAAGTGCTATGCAAGTCTTGTGGGCACAGACTGTGGTGGTTCTGCTGAAGCCATCGTTGCCTCAGTGGGAGGCTTCTGGGATCTACATTTAAGCCACTCTGAACTCTTAGACTTTAGAGGAAAAAACTGGGAAGATTTGTGTGGCTTTGGAAAGAGTTGGCAGGAAGAGGCAGTCTGTTCAGATGGATATTGGATTCAAGGCGTACAAGATAAAGTACTTCACACATGGAATTAACTGTCACAAGATTTGGTGATGGCTTATTGCTTAGACGAGGCTTCACGAGGAGGTCAGACAAAGGATGTGTTCAAGCATGCAGACTTCCCCAAAGGGTAGAGGTTGTGAACAAGGAATTCTTCCTGTTTTCCACAGCTGATGGAGGAGGGAAAGGCTCTTTTTAGTAAAATCAATGAAAAGAAACAAAAAGGTGAAACTAGTTTAATTTTACCATTTTTCTAATCTTAAAGTGTTTATTGGGGGGAAAAGGGTGGTCTTTTGGAGAAGGAAAAATGGCATTTTCGTGTTCTTTAATACTTTCTCCTTGCCAATGATAGAAACAACAGTTGTTGCTCTCAGAAGATGACGAGTACACAACTGGATCTGAGGTCACAGAGGATGAAGTGGGTGATGAAGAAGAAGTGTACAAGAAACCAGGTATGTCCTTGGCTGTGTGTGGACACTGCAGATGCTCTCTACTAGCCATTCAGGGATTCATGTAAACATTAAAACCGCACAAGATGTGAAATGCATTATTGAAACTGGATTGAACTACCCATGGGTGTTCCGATTTTGCTCTCTGCTCTGTGATGATGATATGTGGCCAAATGCTTGTTATACAGACATGTTTACAATCGTTATCTGTTCCCCTGCTTCCGCCACCGTAAAGCCCGTGTAGTGTCATGGAGAGAGGGTGGGGCCAGAACCAGGGAGTTCTCGGTTCAGATCTTTGCTGAGCCTTGAAGCTCTTGTGGATTCCTCACAGGGAAGACGGCATGGGGGAGCCCATGTACCCCACTCTGAAAGTTCCTTTTGAGGGAAGGCAGGACATGCAAGTGAGAGACGGATGTAAAAGGCGCTTGCAGTGGTAGCCAGTGGGCAACGCTACGTGTCTAGCAGGTTCTCGGGCAGCTGTGTTCTGACTGCTTAGGCGGGTTGTGTCACCCTGACTAGCATCACACTTATTCAATGTGCAACTCCATCAAGAGAAGAAATAAAGACATTGCAGATTGCAAACTTGCACTCCAACTGAAATGACAAAGGCTCTTGTATTTTTAGTTGGACATTTATTTTATCAAACATTTTTAAGCTTCCATGATCGGCAAGTATGATAGAATTTAAAATTCCCATATTCCAGATTCTCAGATCCTGGAATATGGGAATTTTAAATTCTATCATTTATCTTCTTCTTCTTTTTTTTACATTGGTGGTTTCTGCATATGATTAAAGTATTTTTTTTTAATTAGCAGGAAGAAAAGAGAGGGCAAAGAAATGTGTCAAACATCCAAAGAAACAAGTGTCTTCACCCAGTGTGCAAAAGAAGGAAAAAACACTGGAGAAGGTAAATCTGAGATGATTTAGATGCTATTTTATTAAACTAACATGCAATGCAGTGCTGTACCTTTTTAGTCGGAAGTAAACTCCACTGTGTTCAATGAGGCTTGCCCACAGGTAAGTGTGTGTCAGAGTACAGCCCTTGGTAAGGACTACAGTTCCTTTGTCCACACACACCTGAACACCCATTGATCTTCAGTCTTTGTTACAGCATCAGGGTTTGAGTCATAGCTTAGTGACGGAGTTCTGCACTCGGGAGTTCCCAGGTGCAGTCCTTCGCGGCATCTCCAGGTGGGCTGGGAAAGACTCCACCTCGACGCCCTGGAAGGGGCAGAGAATTCTGAGCTGGCTGGACTGGCTCAGGGGTCTGAGTCGGGGCAAGGGGTCTTCCTTGCAGGACATTCCTGACGTGAACTTTGTCTGATTTTGTGTGTATGAACTCTGGAGCCTGCAGGACTTGCTCCTGGGGGCAGGATGACACCTTTTCCCTCCCTCCTCATCCGTCGTGGTCACGAGCTTTAGTTTTATTTTGCTTTTGAACCGAAATCGAGTGCCTTAGGAAGAGCTTTGTGTGGCTTGGAAGTCCACAAATGTAAACAAGTAGAATTGATGCAAGAAACATCAGAGTGTCATGTTCATCCTAATTGTGTGTCTCTGCCTTCTCTCTCCCCCCACAGTCTAACTCTCGAGATTCATCTCCTTTCATGTAAGTATTTTTCCTAAATACTGGAGGAAGTACAGTTGGAATGGGGGTGAAAGTGGGCTTTTGGGGGTGGATTTAAAATAGGGCTGGCACTAGGCTGAGCTGGGCCCGCATGAGCGGACCCAGACACCCCACCCCAGCTTGTTGGGTGGGCCAGTGGGTGGCAACAGCCCTCCCAGTTGCCATTGCCCGATGGGTATGGCTTGAGGAGGAAGTGTCACCTGAATGGGGGCTTGACTGGCAGGTCCTCTTCCCCTTTCCTTGCCTGCTGACCAAGGTCGTCCTCCCAGCGTTGTTATGCCAGTGAGTTGGGAAGCGGGAGGAAGTGCCCGCAGGTGAGCTGCACAGGTTAAGAAAATACAGAGCAAACATGCCATACGTTATTTCCTTATGCCGCAGCCCCCAAGGTAAACCTTTGCGTGGGCTGTTTTGTCTGTTCTGACAAGTCCTCACCTGTGGTGCCAACCCTGCCTTAAAAAAGATTTCATGTCGGGTACATCGATCAGTAGCGATTAACCGCGACCACTGAATTGAGCCTCGGTGTTTGGAGGCAGTGTGCCACTGTTATTCTAGCTGCATTAGTTGCCAGTTTGTTTCCAGGTGTGGTTCAAGGTGCTGGTTGTTGGCTCTTTAGGACTTCAGAGGATCTAAAGGGGTTTTCTTCCCATCCCACAAGGCCCTTTTGTGGGTTCTGCTTTGTTTTAGTTTTCTGTTTTTAATGTAACATGTCTTGAGCGCCTCCCTGATGGGAGGGGAAACTGCGGGGTAAAAATCTTTCTGATGAATATATGCAATGAACATCTCCAGCACTGATCATTTCCAGTTTAATATAGAAAACTTAACCAGTAATGGTGTCCAATACTGTATAAACAATAGCTTATCATGATTCTCCTTAATGTTAACGCAGGGAGAAAATGCTGGATGTTCTGTACATATCTTTGCCATACTTGTTCTGAAATCTGCTCCCCTGTCACATTCTTCCATCTGTGTTTAAAGCTGGTCCCTCTTTCGTCTCCTAGAGATAAAACAAGTGATAGTAGGGTTAATTTCCGCCCGGCCCACAGGTGTACACATTTGGCTCCTGGTGCAAATATACACCCCTGGGCAGAAATGGTTTAAAGGTCTGTCTTTAGCATTGCTTGTTGGTTGGGTTTAAAAAAAATTCTGTCCATTGTAAGCCACCTTGAATCATGAGAAGGAGGCAGGATGTACGTCTTTCACCCCTGTAAGTGAAGCAGCAGCAGCAGCAGCAGCAGTTGTCTGGGAACTTTCTGGAGACGACCTATGACTGGGCACAGCAGGAAATGGGGCGCTGGTCTGGATGGGCCCTGGGTCGGATCCAGCAGGGCCTGCTTTTCGGGACTTCACAGAGAGTCACAGCAGATCTAAAAACTGAATGCAAAATGTAACCTCAGTGTTTAGGATGGGTATTCTAAGTATTAATAAAGAGGGTTTTCAGATTTTAGTTGAGGGGCATAGGTGGAAGACACCAGTTGTCAAAATTGAACGCTGAGTTTCAGCCACAAGGCTTCGGGGGCGGAGAGGGAGTTCATATCTTGATAGAGTTGTGTATTTTAAGTGTTGACTTAAAATATACACATTTAATGTTTGAATTTGGGACCTCAAAGTAATGGCTTTATGTTTGTGTGTGTTTGTATCGTTCAGGCTGGGTGCATGGTTGGGCTCTGCGCCATTACTGTAAGTGCGTAGCTCCCTGAGCCATAGTTCCAAATGATGACACCAGCGATTTTCAACCTTTTTCATCTCATGGCACACTGCCAAGGTGCTAAAATTGTCAAGGCACACCAGTTTTTGGACAATTGACAAGGCACACCGCACTGCCGGCCGGGGGCTTGCATCCTCCAATGGCCCGATTAAGAAATGACCCTCACCCAAGCTCTCATGGCACACTTGCAGACCATACGTGGCACACCAATGTGCCACGTCACACCGGTTGAAAATCGCTGGATTACACCATATCCTGAATTTCAAGGCTGTTGTATTCATGAGAGAGATGATTTTGCATGTCCCTCAAGCTATAATAATCCAAGGAACACAATAACGGAGTGGAAAAGAACAGCCTCTGCAAGTGGCAGAGGTTAAGACAACAAAACCGTAAAAAGCAGGTTGCAGGAGCAGGATTGCAGTTGGGCGGTCCCCCTGGATGGCAAAGTGGCTTGTGCACCAGCTGCAGCCGTATCTGAGTTGTCTGGACCTGACCGCAGTGGTCTGTGCGTTGGCGACAGTAGTACTATAATGTGCTCTACATGGGACTGCCCTTGAAGACTGTTTGTAAACTGCAGCGAGTTCAGAATGTGGCAGCCCGTGTGGGCTAGGTGGTTTGTCTCTGTCAGGCCGCTGCTGTTTTGACTGTACCGGCTGCCAGCTTGTGTCTGGGCATGATTCAAGGTGCTGGTACCTTTAAAGCCCTTCGCAGTTTAGGAGTAGTGTATCTGAAGGATCGCCTCCTCCCATACGAGATGGCCCTGAAGTCATCAGAGGGGTGGGGGTGGTCCTCTACATGTGCTCGCTAAGGCTTGGTTGGCAGCATCAAGGGGCAGGGCCTTCTCTGTAGCAGCACCACCACAGTAATGGAACTCCTTCCCTGTCGAATTAAGAACTGAACCTTCTCTAGGATGTTCTTAGATTCTCACGACGTGTCCAGATTTTAGAGTTCAAAACAAACATTCTGCCAGGAAACTCCATCGTATAATATAATTTTATTATTATAATTAGTAGATGGTTAAAACTTTACGTTTTCGCCTCCAACATTGAAGGCATCCTCAGAAGTCTTGTGGCTACACACTGCGACTACCAATAAATACCTTCTTCTGTTAGCCTGGATGTTTGCGTTATAGTTAACTCTCACACACCTGATCTTCCATGATTCTACTTGCAACTCCCCCATCTAATTATAATAATAATAATATAATTTTATTATACAACAGAGTTTCCCGGCAGAATGTTTGTTTTGAACTCTAAAAAAATGAACCTTCTCTCTTGGTCTTCCAGTAGGGTCTCAACCTTTTTGTTTCATACTGCTTTCTCACTTTTTTTTTGATTTGTGGCGTCTGTTTGTTGTCCTTTCTATTCTGTGTTATTGTTTGTCTAATTTTATTGTACTTTTATATTGTTAGCCGCCTTGGGCCTTTTTATGGTAAAAGTGGAATACAATTTTTTTAAAATAAATAAAACCAGCCATTGAAAGTCTAGTCAAATGAAAGAGGCCTTACCATCCATTTGAAAGCTGCTGGAGAGGTCGTCTGGCTGGTGGTCTCAGGTGCCACTGCAGAAAAGGCCCTGTCCCTGGTACCTGCCAACCGAACTTGTGTCAGTGATGGGCTTGTAAGTCTGAGCCATATGGGTGAAGGAAGTCCTTAAGATAATCCAGGCCCAGACTGTTTGGGACTTCAAGGGTCAGTACCGACACTTTGAATTGGGTCTGGAAACAAACTGGCGTTGTTGGTAGAAATGGGAGTTACACTCTCAAGTTGCCAGACACTCCAGCATCCAGGCAGCAACGTTTTTGACCCAGTGAAGTTTCTGAGCTGTCTTCAAGGTAGCCCCATGTCAAGCATAGTGCAGGGGATGTAGGGTCGGATTCGCATTCATGGCCCCAGCTGGTGTACCAGCCAGACCTGGCGGAGGGCAGTCCTGGGAATCAGCGTCCCCCACGGCTCATGTCCGGTCCAGGAGCACCTTTAGGCTGTGGCTTGATCCTTCAGCGGGAGCATAAGAAGCGCCCTGCTGGATCAGGCCACGCCTCCCAAGACAGGTTGCGCACTGCCTCCCAAATCTGCGGGCTCCCTCCCGATTCTGTCTCGTCTGGATTAAGTTTCAGCTTCTTTGCCGTAAACCAGACCAGAATAGCCTTCAGGTACCGGTTCAGCTGCCCCTCTGGGATCAGTTGGTGGAGGCTAAAAAGGTAGTGCTGGGTGTCATTGCTGTATAGAGTGTTAAAATCCCTGCTCGGTGTCCCCTCTTGCCCTAATCAAGAAGATCTTAAAGCCTTTCTAGAAGACGCCGGCTCTTGTGGAGTGGCTGCCAAGGACGGCTCTCTACGTGGCCTTGTTTGGGCTTGGTACAGGGATGGGGATGAGCAGAGGAAGGACTGGGAGCTTGTATTGGGGAGCATGACGGACACAGGAGTGAAACTCTCTGCAGCGTTGGGTTTTATAAGTATAAATGCTCTCCTGAAGGTTGTATAGTACCGTATTTCTTCGAGTCTAAGGCGCCATCAATTCTAAGGCGCACCTTTACTTTCAGTACCACCAGCAGGGGAAAAAAAAAAATCCATCGATTGTAAGACTCACCTCCCTTCATTGAATCTACCCGCTCAGCACCAACTCTCCCCAGCATGTCTCCTGCAGCTGAGGATGACTGAGTGCACTGCCTTTGCATAGCATTTCTGGCCCCGCCAGAAAGTGCCATTTCCTTCGTTACCTGGGCTTGGGGGAGCTTCAGGGAGACCTGCGCAACCCTCTGCAGGCCTCCCTGATCTTCATTTCGGCGAAAAACAGCAATTTTTGGCCATTTCTGGTTTTTGCGAAAACCGGAAATGGCTGAAAATCACCGTGTTTTTTTTTTTTTTTTTGCCAAACTGAAGATCGGGGAGGCCTGCAGAGGGTCTCCCTGAAGCGCAGGTCTCCCTGAAGCTCCCCCAAGTCCCAGTAAGTAAGAAGATAGCATTTTGGGGTGCTTTTTGGAGACCTTCGATTCTACGACGCACCCCATTTTTTGAAATGCTTAATTGGGAAAAAACATGCGTCTTAGAATTGAAGAAATACAGTAATCCAGTGCAGGCAGTATAGTGCAGATTAAAAAATGCTTCCAGGAAATTTATTTCCAGTCATTGGGTTTGTTCATGCATAACGGCCGAACTATGATTTGGCACTACAGGACTGAGCTGCTTTGCTTGTGTACTCAGTTAGTTGCTTGCCATAGTTGCCATTACACTTGAACTAGCAACCTGTGGCTTGCATTTGCCCTCCAATTGCTCTCCTATGGGATATGTAACTCGGCACACACACACTACAGGCCGTGGTACCAAGAGTGGTCATGCAGAGGTATGGTCTGGGACAATTGTGTGCAATGCTTAGATGTATACAAGGTACATGCAATGACAATTCACAAAATAATAGTGACCCCTTCTTTGTGTGTGTGTTTTTTGTGGCTTCTCTGCTGAGCTAGGGTGAGCATGCAGCAGAGTAAGTGGGATGCTTCCAGATCACTGAGGTTTAACCAAGATGCTCAAAGAGAAGAAGGTAAGATGCTTTAAAAAAATTATACATTGCCTGGCTTATGTGTAATGTAGTTAAAGGAAATACAGGTGGCCCTCGCTATCCATGGATCCGACATCCGCGGATTTATCTCAACATTGATACGGGGTTCACTTTAAAAATGCTTTAAAAAAGAAAAAAGGTTAAAATAGTGTTCCTTACCTTTTTGCTGGCAAACCGCTGCGTTTGCAGGGCTGTAGACGTGAAATCGTGCTCCTACAGTCTCTTCCTGGTTATTTGACTTCCCCCCCCTCCCTTCTCCAAGGTCACCCCAGAATGCATTGGGGCGAGCCTGGGCAAGGGAGGGGGATGTCGAGCGATCCGGCAGAGGCTGTAGGAGCACAATTTCATTATCCACAGCCCTGCAAATGGAGCGGTTTGCCAGTGAAAAGGTAAGGAACACTATTTTAAACTTTTTTCTTTTTTAAAGCATTTTTAAAGTGACCCCTGTATCCATGAAAAGGGGGTTTCAGTTAACGCGGATTTCAGTATCTGCAGTGGTTCCAGGAACAGAACCCCTGCGGATACCGAGGTCTGACTGTATATAAACTGCATTCCATATTCCGAATCCTGCTGTTTGTTTGCACAATTACAATGTGACAGAACCTGAATGCTTACTTTTCTTCTCCTCCTTCTCCTCCTCCTATGTTGAAGAAATCAAGTCAGCCTCTCTGGAGTTTTTCCAATGATAAACAGAAGAGTCCCTTAAGTGGGGGAAATACTACCTGGTGTGCGGTTTAAGGGTGTTCGTTTTCTCTCTCTCTCTCTTTCTTTCTGAATGCTGCACTTGTGTGTTTCTTGCAGATCAGCGGAGGATGGCTGAGATCACAGGACACCTGATAAAAATGAGGCTGGGAGAACTTGACCGGGCAAAATCAAGAGAGAGCAAAGAAGTAAGCCTTGTTGCGACGCTGCTGTGAATTGAAGGCCACTGATGACTCTTGGCCGGGGGTGGGGGGTGGGGGAACCTCTAGCTGCTTTCGGTTTCACTGCCTGCAGTGCTTCCATGAACCAACCATCAGTTGCACGACTGAGTTTTGGTCTAGTCCAGTCCGTGCCAATCGGCTTGTCAGTGTGCCTCCAAGAGAAGCTGCTGCCTGCGGATGCTGGGCTTGGGCATTGTCCGCTTCCAGCTGGCCTGGTGAGGACTTGGGCTGCTTTGCTGTTTGGAGTCCGCTGGGGCCATTCACTTGATCCTGACCTAGCGGCAGCAGCAGCAGCAGCAGCATTGCCCACCTTCTGAGGAGGTTGCCTGTTGCATGTCAGCCTGGGTTGCTTCTCACTGCTACGTTGCGGTGGATCGCGTTTCTTACATTTTCACACACTGTGGGAGTGTCAGAGTGCAGGGTACTTTCAGTTTTAATTCCGACGAAAAGTCTGCCTCCATCACGGTCTCCATAAGTCTGGGAAAGCTTCACCCACTTACTCTTCTGGTGGGATCAGAAAGGTGTACGGAGGCAGGAGGAACCTGGCTAGGGAAGGTGCTGTCCAGCACAAGTCTTTGTTAGTGTAAACTGAAGAGGTGCTGGGGCTCGAATCTTCCTCCATCTCTCCTATTTTGAGGGGGAAGTCATTGCAGCAGATAGTGACACATGAGCACGTTGCACGTCTTGACTGGTGGCTTCTGAGGCTGAACAAGCTGCCGTCCGGTGTCGGACTAGGAGAGAGGAGCAGTGGCGGCTTCTGCGCGCTATTCTGCCATGCACCTGGTCTTCTCTTCAGCAGATACGGAAGGTGTTCCTTCCCAACAAGGGGCCGCGTGGGACTCCTGTACCTCAGCCAGTGCAACTGCTCAACATCTTCTCGGGAAGCTAAGAGTAGAGTGCATGTCGGGCAGCTTCCGCAAGCAGGCAAAAAGCAGAGTCAGGCTGTGTGCAATGAGGAGGTCAAGTTGCATTCCACACACTGGCTCCCAGCAGCTGTGATGGTGTGGAAGTTGGAGGAAGCCCCTCCTCTCTTGCCACATGTGGCCTGTGTTAGGCAGCAGTCCAGTGCCTGCTGTGAAGCAGGGAGGTTGCCTTTGGTTGGCACCAACTGGGTAACCCAAAAGTCAAGTTGGAGATAGAGAAGAAAAGGGGGGGGGGATTCTTAAAACATCCCCCTCCCACTTTCCATCTGCAAAGAAACTTGATAGGTGCTCAGGGAAATCTTAAGACATTGTAAGCTGCTCCAGTTCCCTGTTCTGGAAGGTCAATTGGTGGGTAGGCTGTTCCCCCTCCCCCCTTCTCCTTTCTGCTGCAAATGATCCAAATGTCTGGCATCAGACCTTCTTCCTGTGATCACATGCCGGATAGTGCAGTGAAGGTGGGTGGGTGGGTGGGTGTGTCGCATTTGCGTCTCCCTCACCTTTGCTCTGGTAGCGGCACCTGTAGCCAGACTTGCTTCTCTGCCCCCCTGCCTGCTAGCAAGGCGCTATTCCGCCTCTGCCTGCCTGCTGTTCTGTGCAAGGGGACCGAGGTGCTAGGGTTGTTTCTTGATTCGACTTCTATGGTTTGCAGTCTGCAGCTGGAATTTATGCAAGGCTTGAAGCTCAGATCAGGGCAACTGCACAAGTCAACACTCGCCAGAACATCCCAGAAAAAAATATAAGGTAAACTACTGCTAAAATTGAAGGGAAAGAAAGGGAAAAGAGAGGAATGTTAGCGCACTGTTTCTCAAAATGTCCTTCCACAAAACTCCTTGTGGGAAACGGCAAAGGGTGCCCCTGCACTTAGGATATCTTTGAACTGGCATTCCAGGACCGTCTGAATAGCCCCCCCCCCCCCTTTCAGTTTGCATCTCCTCTCCAGGCCCTGGATTAGGTCTCCACTTGTGGGTGTTAGGAGTTGATCCTGTGTTGCCTCCTTGTTTGGGTCCTCCCTAAACTTACCTGCCAGTTTTAGTTTTGTTGGATCTTGCCAGATTCTAGGGTGTTCTAGATGTGAATGAGAAGTTTTCTCTTCTCTTTCCCTGCCAATTTTTTCTCATCTCTTAAAAATATGTACGTCTATATTGAAGATGTATGCCACAACAAAAGGTGTCAAGAGACTTTCTGTCTTTGCTGTAATGGACAAACACACCTTCTTCCTCTGGAATTATAATCATGGTTACTTATGAATGGGAATTGGCTGTGTCGTACTCCGCTTTACAAAACTTGTTGCTCTGATCACCTAGGCGGGGGTTGGTTCAGCAGTGGCGATGTGCACAAGTTCATAAGCCTACACTTCAAAATAAAACTGCCACGGATGTCTAAAATGGACTGTTCTGAAACGAGCCGCTAATGGCTATGAGCATGACCATGAACATTACTGTGAATATCTTTTTATGTATTTCTCTAAAATCTAGAAGTAAAAGCCGCTTTGGTGCAGGCCGTCCAACATAAAAGTGAAACCAATCGAAACGCATCTCCTGAACAGAAGCCAATGCACTTTTCCTCCGGAGACTGCACTGAACTCCAGAACCTGGGGACACCTCCTGCAGCTTTTAAGTGACTTATTTATTACTGATTGCCATGTAAATTATTTTGTTTTGATGAATGAGTGATGAGTTTCTTGTGTGTTCAAGTTGTAAATACACCACTTATTATTATATTAAACAAAGTGCATTTTTTCCTAAGCAATGGTGCATTTATAAAGCTGCAAAGTAACTTTAAAACCTTCATTATGTGGAAGGGGTGGAAGGGGTGGTGCTAAACCAGTGGTTTCCACCCTGGTATTCTGCTGAATATTGGGGCTGAACTGAGTGTTGGCTTCTATCAGCATCCTTTGTTGAGAGTATGTGGATTTAGTGGTGTCTTTGCACTGTACTAGACTGGCTAATATAAATCTTGCTTCCTCTGATTTAGCTGAGGGTATCGGGTGGGGGATCATTGATGCCTTTGTATATAGTTTTAAGTTTCTATACCTCATGAGAGGACTGTTCTGTCCCTGCTTTCTCCTCTCTGGAAGCATCTTGCTTTCACCTCACTTCTTTCTCGACTTGCCATTCTGCTTTGGGTAGCAAGTTCTGTCCCCTGGGCTTAGTCTCATGATGTTTGTGCGTACAGAGAGTTGTCTGGAGGAAGCGTCCTAAGCTCACACACTGGTGTCTTCAGTTTCTTCAGTGTCACCAACCACTCCTGTCCTGGGGGAAAAGGCAGCCTGGCAGGAGAACCTCCTTTGCAAATACAGGGCGTGTTTTACAGACCCCCATTGCTGCTGACACTGAATTACACACTTCCTGCTTTGGAATCGCATCCTGTGAGAGGTATGCTGTGGCTGGTGGATCCTAAGCACATTTAAACTCGATTTGATCGTACCTGTGTTGGTGATGAGGTGGATGCTTCAGATTAGGGAGCCCCACCAAGGCTCCAGGCAGACTAGCCCAGGTCGAGCACTTGGGATGCTATGAAGTGTGTCAGTAACTCCAGTAGACAGAGCATGCTCTGGAGGATGTAAAATAATTCTGAGTTCACTGTTAGTTCCCATTTTCCACCTGACCTTGTGTCTGTGGTAAAAAACAAAAAGTCCCTTTTGCTTTATGTGCATTTTGGCATGAGGGGCTAAGCAGTTCCTTCTGTTTCTGCAAGGTTATGCACACATCTGCACAGTTTTTTGTGGAGGTGTTTTGTGCATGAAAGACTTGGATAGTCAATCTGCTACTAAAGCAGCCTTGATTAAGGCAGTTAAGTACAAGAAGCCACTTGGAATGTCTGTGCTGAAGAAATAAGACTCCCTCAACCTTTTGGGTTCCAGTGAGGAAAGGGAATTCCCGATCAGTGGAAACAGGTTGTTTTTATGCAGAAAGAAAGTGTGTGTGAAAGAGATGATACACCAAACTGAAGCCATTGATCCTACTTGGAAAGAGATTAAGAAGTGTAACATGCTTCTGCTTGGAGAATTTCATTTCTACACCCCCCCCCCTTCAGAAAAGTGGTGCATGACAGAAGTGCTTGGAGGACCATTAGGGGAGACCTCTTCACATCTTAATGGTTCAGACTTTTTTTTTGGGGGGGGGAAGCTTTCTGACTACCCATTCAGATTTGGACAATTCAAGCAGTGGGTGAGAGGGGGGTTAGAAGTTTTGAGGGAACACTAATTCTGCTTGCAATATTCCTTGTAATGTTCAGTGGTGTTTCTTCTCCCACACCTTTCATCCACAATTTCTGCAGTTAATTAAAAACTTAAAGCATCTTGCAGTCAGAGTTTTTTATTATCTTTTATCAGAGGTATAAGTTAAGCAAAGCCTGCAGGCAGGAATTTTGATTTTCTGTATGGTAGAAATAGTCAGAAATCTGGTGTAAGAAGCCTCAATTCTGTATGGAGCACTGGTTGAGGAGGTTGACTTAAAATGATTAGCCTTCAGTCTAAATATATGGACTGCAGGAGCCAGCTCAAGGGATTTAATTACAACTCAGCAACCCCCTGATCTACCCTAACAAGGGTTCAATCAACTCTTGTGCCAGGGCTGCCTACTAGGAACAGGTTAGCTGAGGCTTCACTTAGTTTACACGGTACAATAAGCATCCAACCATGTGCTCCGGAGGAGCTACAGCTTTTGCATTTGGTAACATCCAAGCATCTTAATTGATGAGTTATGTGTGGGCTATCATGCCCTTCTCTGACTGACCCTTTTAGCCAGGAAGAGCCCCATGAAAGGCAAGGCAAGTTGTAGCGTGGTGGTACAGCACATCCCTTATGTAGGGTATCTGCAAGGGCCCAGATCTTGTTGAAAAGTTATTTGGTAGCAAGGCTGGGGAAGGCTTTTCTATGTAGGGCTCTGGAGGAACTGCCAAGCCAGCCAGGATCCATCATTAGCCTGGATTTGGTACAAGGCAACTTCTGTATTCCTAACTGGGGAAGTGTGGTGTGGCACTTGGTATTGTAACTCTGAGGAAACCCCAGTGAAAAGCTGGAAACCAGGCTTAAGATGAATTATTTTTAATTGTGCATGCATAAGAAACTTAATGTGGATGTTTAATGTTGCTCCATGAAAGAGAATCTAGAACTGTATGTAGCCCTAGCTAAGATTATTTTTTAAAGATTGAAGACTAACCCCATAACCCTGTATGTTAACACAAATGGATCACAATAATGAAAGTGCTATTATCGCATGCCAAAATTCAGCATTGCTCTTTATACATGTATACATCTCATGTAGCAGAAAGTCCCTATTTAGTCACTAAGAGGGCCTTTACACACAATGTATTTTTATTCTTTATTAACCTGACTTTGAATTGTCTCAATGAAATAAAACTGGTTTTCTTAATTGAGCATTTTTGTGTTTATACACAGAATTATATGCAAGGGGCCCTTTCAAGGATAGAAATGTCTTCATTGCCTAAGCATTATGTTGGGGTGGTTGTATAAATGAATACACATTCATTGGTACTCAGGAGGCTAGGGTTTTTCCCAGTATGATCTGTTTTTCAGTTAGCAGGCTCACATGAGTAGGCTTCTTAGGACTTTTGTGCGAAAGCCTCTGCAGACACACAGCTTCTTTCCTTACAAGCACAGACTGAGCATGAATGTGTAAATTCAGTGTTCAGACATGGCTTCTGACCAACAATAGAGGGCTATAAAGTAGCCACCTGTAATTAAGACAATACAATGCTGGCAGTCTTTCATGAGTGCAAGAGCTTTGCTGATGCACATCTGCACAAGCAGATTGTTGAATAAAGATGTCCTTTGGTAGCTTGTTCTCCCAACTTCTCTTATTTAAAATACAGGTGGGCCCTATATCCACGGATTCGCTATCCACGGTTTCAGTTATCCACGGATCGCGGAGACCCTCCCAGACTTTTACTTTTTCCCCAGTAAGCTTTGTTTCTTCCTTAAACAGGAGAAGCAGCCTCTGGCTGTTTATTGCAGGCAAGTAGAAGGAGACCAAGTCCTAGAGAGGCTCTGCAGAGCCTCTCTAGGACTTAGTCTTGTTCTACTTGCCTGCAATGGAGGTTGCTTCTGTTTTAAGGAAGAAACAAAGCTTGCTGAAAGAAAAATAAGAGCCGGGGCTGTGCACACGCCTGCCTGCAGGGGAGGCAGAGCGGGGGGCCCCTCAGGGAACCATGGAGGGGGTGTTAGCTCCTATCCATGGTTTCAAATATCCACGGAGGGGCCTGGAACATATCCCCAGCGGATATGGGGGGGGGGGGAGTACTGTATGATTTTCTGGGGACAAGTAACCTGGACTGGATAGGCCCTTGGCCTGATTCAGCAGGGCTCTTCTTATGACCTTGGGGGACCAAAGATGGCAGCCACCAGAGTGCAGCAGAGGAAGGAGTGCCGAGAGGTTAGGGGGTAGGAAGAGGGGGGCTGGGGAATGAGCAGGTAGACCGAGAGACATTTGGAATACAGAGGAGGGAAAAGTGGACAGCAGAAGAGAGGAGTGAGCAATAGGATGCAGTAAGGAGGAAACTAGGAGAAGTGATTGGCACCTGGCTGCAGAACCTTGAGCCAATGGAGAGTTGGGGCTCCTCAGGGGTAAGACAGAGACAAGGATGGGCTACCTACCTCTGTATACAGCAGGGGGTCTCAACCTGTGGTACGGGTACTTCTGGGGGTACATGGACCTCTTGCTGGGGGTACACCAAGCACTGCCCCTTATCTGCCCCATCAACAGCTAATTAAGTGTTAATTAACATGGATTTTAAATTGTAATTATTTTCAGAGCCCTTCTGTCTCTGAGATTTTGGTTTTGGGCTTATTTTTGTACGTTGGAAAATGTACTTTGGTGGGGTGGGGGAGGGAGGAACTGATTTTGGGAAGTGTGACTTGGAGGAAAAAAAGATCCTTGCATGTGCGTCTCTCCCCCCCCCCAGTTAAATAAGACATTTTTCATTTAAAATTAGTATTTTTATATTTAATTACCTAATTAATTGATTAATCCAATTAGCAGCTAATTAGCAGGTGATACTTCAGAAAATTGGACTGTGATAGGGGGTACCCAGGCCTCCAAAGGTTGAGAACCCCTGGTATACACCACTGGGATAGTGGAGTGGCCTGGGTGAGGCAGAGCAGTGGAAATTATGAAACAGACCATGTGTAGACAGGTTACAAGCCATAAACAACCTCCTGGCTTTGGAAGTAGGCTCTCTCTGTGCCAGGTGCAAGGGAAGGACAACAGGAAACAGGTTATCTTGTTGGCTGTGTGCTCTCTGAGGCATCTGGTGGGGCCACTGTATGATACAGGAAGCTGGACTGGATGGGCCTTTGGGCTTGATTCAGCAAGGCTCTTATGTTCGTAGGTGTCATGAATGCTAGTCTGTTTGCTGTACACCCCTGTTCTATATAATCAGAGTAATATTTTTAAATGTAAACCCATACTGGAAACCTCAAGCAAGATTCAGAGAGTAGTGGTTAAAACAAATGGCCTCTTCATAACCATTGCTTACAAATATAACTGGCAAAAAAAAATCTCTTATTGCCTAAGTACACATATTTCCCTGAAGATAATTTTTGGATGGTCCAAAGACCAATAAGCTCACTGAGAGAAGTTCTCCCTGGCTTAGGACATACATGGGAAAAATACAAATGTAGAACCAGAAAGATTTCTTCTATGTGCCTTTCAGGATCTCATCAGAGTACATGGGTCAGCCGGATTGCCCCAACTGCAGTAGGTTTGAGCCCAATCAAATTGTCTCTCTTTCACTTTAAGACCCCTTTTCAGTTACCAAAGTGAGAGACACTTCACTTTGGGACTTGCAAGAATATATAATAGAGCTGTTATACAAAAAGCTTTGCAAAGCTCACCTGCTTCACAAAGAAGCAGGTGAGCTCCAATCAGTGCAAGATGTCAGAGAAATGATGCCAATATGTGCATCTCGGGTAAGAAACTGGACCACCGAGGCAAGAGATATAAAAACGAATGAAAAGTCGTCACAATCAGTTTAATGAAGTGCACAGAATAGCAATCGGTCATATCAATAAAAATAAAACAATTAATTTTACATCAAGTGTGCTTTATTTCCTCTACAGGTATTCTGTTAAATAAAGCACCATATATATTTATATATATATATACTGTCAGGCCACAGCTAAAGAGGATTCTTTACAGAATCAAATTTCTTGTGGTTGTTTAGTATACAAGTAAACTTAATTTTGATAATAAGAACCACAGCGATTGGAGGCAATCTGCCTCTATTGTAAGGTACAAAACTGGCACAGAGGACACCATATTATACACAGTAAAAATGCCATAAGTTTAAATTACATCTTACAGGGCGAGGAGACCCTGTTCTCCCAGACAGCCATATTAAATGAAAGCCACTACAGTGAACTTTGAATTACATAAAACATATTCATTATCTGATTGCCCTTAAGAAAGTGTATGGTAGATGCTAAATCTTTTCTTTTTTCATCTGGAGTTCTGCCTGACCAAGAATTAAGCATATAAATTTAATCTTGCCATTCAAGCAGAAAGCACTGGACAAACTGAAGCACAAAACAGAAATAAGCAAAACTTATACAAACAGCATTTTTGAAGAAAAAAAGACTTTAAAAGCGAACATGCTCCTCTATTGTCAAGAAGCAGCTTGGTTTCCTTTGCCAGATATCCTTGTGACCACATGAATGGTTGATTCAATGGTCCTGCAGAGGATGTCTAAAATGTCTTGCTGCTGCTGCTGCTGCTGCATGTGACTTAAGAGTCCTCTGGAATGGCTGCAACTGAGCGACAAGCCAGACTCGGGGTCCTGTGAGGCCTGACCTTCGCAGCTTTTCAAATCTGTGAGGTCAGACAGAACGGCAGAAATCGATGTCGAGGGGAACTCCACATCGTCCTCAAGAACAGTGGAATCCTTGGCGCTCAGGGGCTCCTTCAGCTCTTTACATTCTTCAAACCGACCACCTCCTGACGGCTCCTCCCCATGTTGCGACCTGGTAGCTAACATCATGTCTTCAGAGAACGAAGACGGAATTTCCATCCGGTACTCTTTCATGGAACTATTCTCAGGGGAAGGCAAGTCTTGTTCAGTGCCTGGGTCAATGATAGAAGAGTCTCTTGTCTCATTATCGGAGGTGCTTGTGGGAGTCAAGGCCTCCCTAGGTTCAGTTTTCAGATCACTGATGCAACTATCAACAGTGTGCTCCTCGTCACTGCTAACCCGTCTTCTTTTTACTGGAGTAGCTCCTTCATCATCTGCAAAGTCAAAACACAGCACTCACACACAGGTCTGATTTCCTCCATAATTCACTGTTTTCCAAAACTCTGGACAACTGAAGCAGATTTTTTTTATCCCTAAATTAAAAATGGAGGCATACACTTTAGAAAAAGATGCATATTTTCTTAACCGCCTCCTGGGATTCAACAGAATACCTGCTTCTGTAGGTTGCCCTCGTTAACTTCAGCTGCTCTTCCTTCCCCCTCCCACTGGAAGGAAGAGCCTGGCATCTTATCACCACCTGCCAGGGATCAGAAGACACTGCCACAAACAGCTCCAAGGATCCCTATTGTACCTGGGGGTGGGGGCTTTTAATTGTTAGCTGCGTTGAGAGCTGAAAAGCAGGGCATGAGCATAATGAAATACATGGACACCAGCACTGCAGCCCAGCATCCTACCCTTTTATCTCTCAGCCAAGGCCAAGTGTTGAGACAGCACTTCCTGGGCAAGAGATGCTTCTGGGGTTTCCCAGGCCTGTCAGCTGCAGTGTTGGCTGCATGACGCAATCCCAGCGCCACCTTCTTTCTTCTGTCAGGCTGATGTCTTTATGAGGATGGGGTGGAGATCAATGCCCCAACAGGCACAGAGGGGCTGCTAATTTGGATGCAGCCTCTCTTGGGGCACCGTGTGGACATCACTGTTCTGTGTCCACAGTGAAGCATTTGCTTTTCATTTAAAAACATGGTGGCAGTGAGTAAGCAACAGAGCTCAATCCAAGACAATTAAGGGCAATTAGCGCTCATTAGCAGCTAGACACAGGGCTTCAGCAAGAGGGAAAAGTTAAGCCAACTTTGCGCAGAACAAACCTTTAGTTTTTCTTTCTTTGGCTTCTTGCTCCTGCAGCGAGTTCTTCTGTTGTTGACAAGTCCTGCATTTGTTGAGCAGTTCTTGCAAAGTCGGAATCAGGGCAGCGTTCAACTGTTTGGGGGGGTGCACGGAAAGCAGCAGAGTGAGGGCTCGAAGGTCCTGCAGAGAAAATCCAGACAACACTAATGACTGCAATGCCAGCTGCTGTCCTCCCGAGGATCCTGGGCTTATATGGCAATACAGCAGTATTACCAAAAGGGGCCTTAGATGTCGATACTCCAGCAGAAAAGCCCCCTGAATTATTTTCCCGCTATGAAAAAGGGTTTCGTACCTGCTCACAGACATCAATGGTGCTGGGACGGTCTGTTATCCAGCACATTTGGCATTAGTCTTAAGCAAGAGCATCATATGGGGGACCTGAAAGCCTCAGCAGCACGAGCCAGAATCTTAAAATCCAGCAATGCGCAGTGTGCCATGTGCAGATGGGACATGAACCCCAGGCAGTGACAGGGTACTGGGCTTACCGACGACTATTCTGACAGACAATTGCACTGCAGTGACAGAAAGCTCCTGACTGCATGTGTCATCCTAACTGTGTGCAACTGTTAGCCACCACTGCCTTCTCACCTCTGGGGGCATGCATCGGATCTCAGACACACACACACAGGCAACCAGGAGCTTTTGTGTGTTACATCCACTAGGTGGCACCACCATGGAAAAGGGTTTTTCAGAGAGAGGCCTCCATGCTGAGGAGGCAGGACAGTTCAATCAGACTGAAGCAATGAAAAGGACTGCAGTTAAAAACAGTAAACCTGTCCTGTGTCAAACTGTGCTTGATTCTAGCTAACCCACCAAAAAGGATATAGCAGAGCTGGAGAAAGTATAAAAGGCAATGAAGAGCCTCAGTTGTGGATATTCATGCTGACGGGTCAGTATAATGCAAGAAAAAAACAACTTACCCCATTTAAAGTGGAGCTTGCTTTGAAAATTTCAACTCTCTGGTTGGAAAAATCTGATTCTAGGCTCTGATACTGGCTGATCAGATTTGTAACCAAATTATTGATGACACCAGCACAATTTGCTTCAGAAAATACCTGTCCTTGGACCTGTAAAAAAAAGAAAAAAGTACGGTTTGAAACTTTAAAACTTGAGCTCCTGGGGGTTACAACGGAGTCAAGCCCTTTTCAGCCCAGAGCTGCATCTTCTTCCTGTTGCGGAGGTCAGCGAAAGCGGAGTCTTGAGGCCACCTCCCTGCCAGGTCCTATTTTAACTGGCCGGTGAACAGCACTAGAGGCAGCGTGGGCTTCTTCTCTCTTGCACCCACACTGTGCCTGTGCAGATTCCCTTACACACTAGCAGGCACATTCTCACAACAGACAGACAGACAGATCCCCCCCCCCCCATTAGCAGGCCTCCAGGAAGACGAGAACGCACAGAGAATGCCGGGCTGCCTTCCTCCCCCCTCACAAGTCCAGGGAACTGCTCAGCTGCCGCTGTCTACTGCAAGCAAGGGGGCGAGCAGAAAAGTCAGCCAACGCTGGCTCCAAATCCACACACGCACGCGCAGCATGCCTGTGGCTCAGGAGCCTGCCCAGTTAGGCCTCTCTAGCCAGACCCCATCACCATACTGCTCTCTCCTGGGAAGCTCCCTTGAACCACAACGTGGCTGCCTGGGGTTGGCACTGTCCCAAGGAGAGAGGGTTGGGGTTCAGTGACTACCAATCATTGGGGAGAGCCCCGAATCTGGACCTCAGACCAAGAATCCGGATGACTTTCCATACCTTGAGAAGGAAATGCGTTAAGAAGGTGTACACAATGTTGTTGTTAAGAAAGGTTCTTTCGTCCATTAGAATGCATTTAATGTATTCTGCAAAGACAGGATCTTCACACAGGAGCTTGATGCAGTTTTTGGACATGGCAGACTGAAAGGAGAGAGAAAACAGACGCTTCAGAATGGGGACCACGTGTGTTGTCACTTCTGGAGTTCATGGCTGCAAACCAGCAAGTGCTGCTGCTTGGCAACACTCGTCCCTCCCAGCAGGGTTTGTGAAGCTCTTCCACAGAAAACAGGACAACCACAACAGCTACTTGAGCTACTCCTCAACACTTTGGAACCCACTGTGGCATCAGTGCAAGGCCAGTGATTTTCTCCAAAGAGTCAGAACCATTCACTACTCTGCTCCCCCCAAGATTCATGCTGGCACAGTTGGCAACCAGTGCTACTGTGTGTGTGTGTGTGTGTGTGTGTGTGTGTGTGTGTGTGTGTGTGTGTGTGTGTGTGTGTGTGTGTGTGTGTGTGTGTGTGTGTGTGTGTGTTTAGGCATTTGGGTAGGGACCTTTGGGCAGCCTCTGAACGGAAGAATCGTGCTTGCACAGCAGAGAGGCGGCTCCTATTACAGGACTCGAACATACCTGGGAAGATGGACCTGCTGTGGTCAGTTCATTCTACACAGCACATCCTTGGGCGGGTTGCTCCTCCTCATTCCAGAGAGAGAGAGGCTACTATGCAATTAGCGGTCCTTTCTTTAAGAGCCAAGGGACAAGCCACCCTCCCCAGGTCCATTCTAACAGCTGCAGGTGATTTTCTTGTTGTTAGGTCTCTTGAAAAAAATTGTAGTACACCTTATGCAGCTTGCAACCCATCTCGAGGGAGCCTCCGACTCCACTCTTCCCTGAAGGTGGCCTCCGTCAGCGTGAACACGTGCGGCCTGTCAGGTCTCATGAACGGAGTAACTGGCGTCCAGGCGGCAGCTCTTTGTCGGGACGCCAGTGCTGAAGGCAGCCAAGGTGGCAGCTTGGAGGGGAATGCGGCGCTGTGACACAGGGACTCCGAGGCAAGCACAATACAGGCCCACCCGGCCAGGAAGGCTCCAGAGGCCTTTTTTCCTACGTTTCCCCAATGTTAGAAACAGAGTCTGTTGACCTGAAGCCTTTGGTTTGAACACAGACACATTTTGAGGGCCCTACACAACATGTCCAGGTTACGCTAGTGAACTGGTGATGGCCAAAGACAGTACAGAAATGTCTTCGGTTCTGTGGAAGACTGAATTAATCTTTGAGAGGAAAGCGGGCCTGCGCAGAGAATTAAAAGAAACTGGAAGTGTCATTTAGGAGGGCCAGTGGAGGAGCTAAAATGGGTGCAGGTCAGAAAGGTAGCTTGTGGATTTCATTAAGGCCCTTCCTAGTTTTTTCTTCTCAAAATCTAAGCACTGGCCCCAACTTAAGTCGCCATCTCGCACAGTTCATTTATTTGTAGGCAAATTAGTTAGACCTGTAAATGACAGCTTCCTCATCTTGAACAAACAACAAAAGTATTACCTTGTGAAAAAAAAAGAAGGGCTTGCCTACTTTTAAGAAAAAGGTTTTCAAAAGAAAGTCTTTCCTGCTCATTCTTGCCTGCAGCCACCTAGTGGTTGAATGTTGTATAGTGTCTATAAAAGGTAAAGGTGACCCCTGACAATTAAGTCCAGTCGTGTCCGACTTGAGGGTGCGGTGCTCATCTCCATTTCAAAGCCGAAGAGCCAGCGTTGTCCGAAGACGCCTCCGTGGTCATGTGGCCGGCGTGACTCTCCTTGCCGCAGCGCGTAGCATGCAGCTGGAACACGGAGCGCTGTTTACCTTCCCGCAAGCGGTACCTATTTATCTACTCGCATTGACATGCTTTGGAACTGCTAGGTTGGCAGGAGCTGGCCAAGCAACGAGAGCTCACCCTGTCACGGGAATCGAACTGCCGACCTTTCGATCGACAGCTCATGGTTCAGCGGTATACAAGCAAGCAATAGAGATCAGAGATGAGTTAGTGGCAACAGAAGGAACAGCCTTCGGAGCAGTTGGAGGCTCTGCAACCCGTTTTGGTTGAAAAAAATGACTGGAGAAACAACGAGGCAGCGCTGAGAGGGGTAACACTAGGGCAGCTAGCAACAGGAACGAAGAGGGAAGAATGTGGCAGCAACCGCGAAGAACCAAACAGAAACAGCAACGCAAAGCAGCTGATTGCTGCCACGAGACTTCTGCATTCAATTTAAGCACTCAGACTCGCCCCAGTATGCACTGTGCAGCATCAACCTGCACACGAGCACATTCCAAGCAAGATCCCTTACTGGAAAGTACCAGCAATTACTCAAAAGCAGTGGTTCCCTAACTGGGGCGTCGCGACACCCCAGCTGGGAACAAAGGGTTGCTATGCCCTTAAGGGGCATGGCAACCCGCGGTGACGTCGACGGCGCGCCCGGGATCGCGCCGCCGCCGCCGTGCCCGGGATCGCCCTTGTTACCTTCATTGGTGGGCAGTGGGTGTCCGGCGGGGGTTGTGGGGAGCCTGCGGACCCCTCCGCAGGCCTCCCCAAGCGTCGGAGCAGCACTCCGACGCGATCGCAACGACGCTTGGGGAGGCCTGCGGAGGGGTCCGCAGGCTCCCCACAACCCCCGCCGGACACCCACTGCCCACCAATGAAGGTAACAAGGGCGATCCCGGGCACGGCGGCGGCGGCGCGATCCCGGGCGTGTCATCGCGACCCCTGGGAAGGCCCCGCTGCTACTTAGAGCAGTGGAGGGCCTTCCCAGGAGTTAGGGAACCTCTGCTCAAAAGTAAGAAAAAAAGGTGCTATTTCATGAAATGAAGGGGTTTTTGCGGTTAGAGCTAAAAATGATTTTATTTTGTGTTTTGAGTCAAAATTCACTTTATTTTGCATTCTGTGTTAGCTACCAAAAAAAAAAAACACCCCTACCTCTGCCCCAACACATAGTGCGCTCCTGAGCTGCTGTTGTGGCCTGTTTAGATGCTGTCTTTGTTGTCTTTTCCCCTTTAGAAACTGGGTGGTTTAACTTGTATTGTTTTTAATGTGTTATTGTTTTTAGTCATGTGTTGAATGTTGTAAGCCGCCGTGAGAAAGGCAGGATAAACATCCATTCATTCACGAACAACTAATTTGCATAGCCTGTCTCTATGAAGCGAGTAGGAGGACCGACTAACCCACCCGAGGATGCCACCTCCTCTACTGCGCAGGAGTCCACACACGGAAAGGAAAAATGGCAACGGGTTTTCCGCTTTGCTTTGCTTTTTTGTACAAGAGGCAAGATCCAAAGGGGCCCTTCCACACTTAGAAGGCGACTGCCACTTGGGGAATGGGCTGCTTTACACCTTGCGCTAGAACGCTGCACGAGAAACGTGAAATCAAATCCAAAGGTTCTTTTTCATGTTCAGAAGAACTTGTGAAGCCTCTTGCACAAGCAGAATCATGACACTGGCCACAGAACCTGCCTAACTTGACTGAGTTTTTGCAGAACAGTGCAAGCACTGATTTTATCTATTTAGTCAACACATTCATACCCCACCTTTTTCCTCCCCATCGGGCAGGGCCCAAGGCAGTTAACATTTTTCTTAAACAAATACAAATAAATTTCAGCTATTATAATAAAGAGAGCAACAAATAAATTTCAGCTATTATAATAAAGAGAGCAACAAAAAGCAATAATCAAATCATCAAGGCAGGAGGGTAAAGAGAGAGAGAAATTCTAACCCCTTCAAAGCTAACACAAAATAGGTTCTCAGCAACTGCCATCCAAAAAACGGGCAGCGAGCGAGTCAACTCTCAGAGAGGGAGATAGCGAATGGAAATGCGTTCCACGTACGGGTCTCGCCATCACAGAGAAGGCCCTCTCTCTCCTGGGTCACAGAGATCCCATCAGTGGCAGACCCTATAGGTAGGGTGGGCCATGTACTTTCAGGTACCTTAGTCCTGGGTCACTTAGTGACCAGCACCTTGAGTTGCATTTAGAAACAGAATAGCAAGCAGCGAAGCTGGCGCAACAGCTGAGTGATGCCGTTAAACCACCTGACAGCAGTCAAAAGCCGTGCAGCCATATTCTGCACTAGCTTAAGCTTCTGTGTGGTCGTCAAGGGCAGCCCCACATCGAACACATCACAATAATCAAGTCTCAGTGTAACCAGAGCCCGGTCGGACTGATCCAGAAAGGAGCAGCTGGTGTACCAGCCTAAGCTGAGCAAACCCTGGTTCCCCTCTGCTCAAGGCTCTTTGGATCCAACCCACCGAGTTCTTTTTTCCAAATACATTTAACATTTTACCTGAGTTTGGCAAAGCTCAGTCCAAAGTTTGGGAAACAAAGCTAGATGAAGAGGCAAACCTTCATATGCGACAAGAACACCTAAGGTTTTAGAAAAGAAAATGGAACAAGTTCTCTAACAGAATGTGTATTCCAAAGTTTAAGACTGAAGTTATTATACAATTAATAAGGGGAGGGCTGGCTGCTCACGGTTATGATTTGCACAAACAAATATGAAAAAGTATAATTTATAAGTAATCGCTTAAAAGAAAAAAAAAAACACATGTATTTCATTGAAGCTCAAGTGCCCCTGCTCCAGGCTTAATCTTGTGGGGTACAAATAATTACTTCTGCGACTTACATTGCAATCCTGTGCCTGTTTACTCAGAAATAACTGTGCCATAGGATTGCAGCTTTAGGGTGATTATGTCGCTGCAAAGCAGCAGTTCAACAGTAATCACAAATATGGACAGTGAACAGATAAACAAAGCACTTGGGCCATAAATCATGACAGTCATATGGAACAGACTGCTTTCCTGTAGCCCAAAGATTGAAGAGGTAACCTCAGAACCATTAATATGCTAAAAGTCACTTGTCAATGAATGCACTGCACAATATTTAACTATCAAGGGTAGAGCTGCCCCTTTTACAAAGCTTCCATCAAAGGCATTCTGCAGCGCTCAGTTTCTGTAGACTGGGCTCACCGCCTTCATACTTACTCATCTTCACTAAAGTTTCTGTGAACTTTTCGCAGTTGATGGCAACTCGACACAACAGATGGATGAACTGATGATACGAAAAGAAGTAATCGAGCAGCATACGATCGTAAACTTCATCTTTGCCCTGAAGATTGAAGGCAACCTTGTTTACATGGAAGCTCCACAATAATCAAAAGGGGCAAGATAAATGCACACAAAGGAAAGACTGCCAATGAAACACAGGATACACAGTCTATCTCCTGGCACAACAACGAGGCAACAGGAAACACTACTAAATGTTGATTTAGGACCTAATGAAATGTTACACGCAAGTGCATGTAGCAAAACCTCAATGGTGTTTTAAATGTAAAGAAAGGAATACAGTCGGAGAGGACATATTTGAAGCAGGGGAGTAACTGCGGTGCACACGCCCAACCCCTTTTGCAGCCTGCTGCTGCTTCTCTACTACAAATTGCACCCAGTTGTTTCTTTCCCACTGAATTCATGTTGTTGTTGTTCAGTCGTTAAGTCGTGTCCGACCCTTCGTGATCCCATGAACCATATCCCGCCAGGCCTTCCTATCCTCCACTATCTTCCTGAGTTCGCTCATTTTCATGTTCGTTGCATCGGTGATGCTGTCTAACCATCTCATCCTTGGCCTTCCCCTTCTCCTTTTGCCTTCAGTCTTTCCCAGCATCAGAGTCTTCTCCAGAAAGTCCTCTCTTCGCATTAGGTGGCCAAAATATTTGAGTTTCAGCCTTAGTACCTGTCCTTCCAGGGAACAGTCAGGGTTGACTTCATTTAGGATTGACTGATTTGATCTCCTAGCAGTCCAAGGGACTCTCAGGAGTCTTCTCCAGCACCACAGTTCAAAAGCATCTATTCTTCGGCGCTCAGCCTTCCTTATGGTCCAGCTCTCGCAACCATACATTGCTACTGGGAACACCATCGCCCTGACTATACGAACTTTTGTTGGTATGGTGATATCTTTGCTTTTTATTATGCTATCTAAATTTGCCATAGCTTTCCTTCCAAGGAGTAAGCGTCTTTTAATTTCATGGCTGCTGTCTCCGTCTGCAGTGATCTTGGAACCCAAAAAAGTAAAATCTGTTACTGCTTCCATTTCTGCCCCTTCTATTTGCCAGGAATTGATGGGACCAGATGCCATGATCTTAGTTTTATTAATGTTGAGTTTCAAGCCAACTTTTGCACTCTCCTCTTTCACTCTCATCAAGAGGCTCTTTAGTTCTTCTTCACTTTCTGCCATTAGAGTGGTATCGTCTGCATATCTGAGGTTGTTGATGTTTCTCCCGGCAATCTTGATTCCGGCTTGCGATTCATTCAGCCCTGCATTTCTCATAATGTACTCTGCATATAAGTTAAATAGGCAGGGTGACAATATACAGCCTTGCCGGACTCCCTTCCCAATTTTGAACCAATCAGTTGTTCCATGGCCGGTTCGAACTGTTGCTTCTTGACCCGCATACAGGTTTCTCAGGAGACAGGTAAGGTGGTCTGGTATCCCCATCTCTTTAAGAACTTGCCACAGTTTGTTGTGATCCACACAATCAAAGGCTTTTGCGTAGTCAATGAAGCAGAAGTAGGTGTTTTTTTGGAACTCTCGTGCTTTCTCCATGATCCAGCGCATGTTGGCAATTTGATCTCTAGTTCCTCTGCCTCTTCGAAACCCAGCTTGTACATCCGGTAGTTCTCAGTCCACGTACTGCTGAAGCCTAGCTTGTAGAATTTTGAGCATAACCTTGCTAGCATGTGAATTCATACATGTTAGTAAACGCCTGAGTGGGGCAAGGGTTAGGGAATATAGCATTTGGAGCATGAGCATTTGGAGCACGCACGCTTCTCCACTTCAAAACGGAGACCCTCCTGAAAGGGCTATTCTCATACAAACACAGCCATCAAGACTGTGTTCCATGCATAGCATTTCATGAGCTCACCAATGATGCTTACGGCCCAAGCACAAAAATGCATTAAAAAAAAAGCAGTTTTCTTCCCCAACAGCCATGGCACGATTTCCTGGGTGAGTCATACGACACCAACAAAAGCTCCCGCTCTTCAAAAGGCATACCTTGCTGGCTTCAACCATTGTAGGCAAGAGGCACATATTGAGTTCAGGGCGAGGTGGGCGGATGTTACTTTTGCCTCCTATCAATTTCAGATTTTCACGGCATGGGAAGTAAGGCCCAAGAGACACTGTAATGGAAAGCACACAGTTTGGTATCTGAAAGAGGCAACCATATGAAACGCCACCACCCTGCCTATTAATGGAGAAATGCTACCATTGTTGCTGGTGTAACTGGTACCAACCAAAACTATTCTAGCCACAGTATTCCACATTTTCCTTTTTGTTTGTCCAACAAAAAGTTAGAGCAAAACTTAGTCCTAAATCCTGGCATCAGGTACCGCAATTCCCTTCGTCGTCTATCCTCCCTTTTACATAACTTTAATTACATTTTTATCCCACCTCTCTTCCATCAAGGTGGCATACATGGGCCTCCCAGGGGGGGGGGTTTGCTGGGCACTCCCCAGACCGTGAACTGCTCAGTGTCAGCGAGGCGCTGCCCCCCACGCCCAGGTACTATGGCCTTCCACGCTCTGGAAGTTCCTCCTTACACTTCGAGCTCTCGGATGTCAGAAGTCAGAACTAGACGTTCAGAGGCAACAAGGGCATTCCCAACTAAGAACCCTTCCTGGCCAAGAGGCAAATACAGAATTGGGAATTCCATATTTGTCAGCAAACACCTGGCTCTTCCCGGAGACCTTCACACCTGTAAACCTATCTGTCCTCAAGGACGACTGCTTTGAAAATCCCTTCCACCCACACATCCCGTCGTGAAGAAGGGTCATTCTGCTTGCCCACCCTTCTTGTCACGTCTTCCTCTTTCAAATCTCTACTCCTGCAGAAGTTGTTCTTCATCCCATCACCACCACAGATCCAACTCAAATGTATTAGTAGTTGCAACTATTTCCAATCTTCAGTTGCACCTCTGTCAGTCCTAAACCTTTGCTGTTCGGCCCTCTGCCTACCGGCAAACACATACGTTCTTTGAAACAGGAACAAGTCTGTGGATGGTGGTTTCATCTCACCTTCAGGGACAGCAGGCATTGCCTTGTCAGCTAAGACACCAACCCAGCACCAACAGCCTCTCCCCATGCAAAGCACTCCAGGTGGTCTGTGCTCTTACCCCATCACCCTTACTTTCCCTTCTTGTGCGACATAGATCTGCTGTATCTGTATCTGCCCCTAAGCACACCAGTGCTTCTAGGGCAGCTCACAAAACTACAATTAGAAAAAAACATAAAACAAAAAAACCCAGAACAATCCACGCACAGCAAGTTCTCACTTAAAAGTTGTCGATGGGTTCTTGGAAACCGCAACTTTAAGTAAAACGACTTATAACGAAACCAATGTTACCGTAGGCTAATTGACATATGTAAACAAGAGTCATACTAGGAAAAAAATATGTTGGGAGTGCTAATTTCTCAGTTCATATCTGGGGATTCCCCCATGAACAAACAGGAGTGGCTCTCTCAGTTCTTATCTGGACTTCCCTGTTCACTCTCAATGCGCCCTCCCCCGAAGATCCCCCCCCCCCAGGAAAGAAAGAACTGTAAAGGGAGAGGAAGTCTCTCTTCCCCAGTTCCCCCCTCCCCCCCAGCTGAGACAGCTAGAGGGAGGAACAGAAAAGAGCCTCTTCTGGAAAACTCCCCCCCCCCATGAAGCTAGAAGGGGGGGGAGAGCTTGTGTGCAAGGGAGGAGGCAGTGGCAACGGCACAGCAGCAACGGAAGAAAGGCAGATGGCAGCGAGCCCAGGTCCTGGAGAAGCAGCAACCCCTCTGCATGCCCGCCTCCCTTCCAGCTTGGCACCCGCTCACTCGCCTGTATCCTCGTGCAGCCGCCTCCTGCTCCTCCAAGGACGAGCGCACAGGCACTCTCTCCCACCGACAGTTGAATCGTGTATGAGTGACATGCACCCGCTCGCCAGAGGGGCCTGCGCACCCACTAGCAAAGGAGGAGGCAGCGCTCGCACTACCCTCACGTGTGGAGAACAGGGAAGTGGCCCTGCGCAAGCAGCAACGTTCAAACGAAACGATGTCACGCGAGGACTTGCTGTACATGTATTGGCTTTTCCATACTGTTGCAAATGGTAAAAGTGTAAGATGCCCGAAGCCCTGAAACACTACCCTGGTCGTATTCCTTGACGTTCACAATGAAGAAAGCCCCCCCCCCCCCGAGTCTTTTGCCTCAAGGCCGATTTGAAATCTCAAAGAAACTTTGTGATATTCTATCAAGTATAATGCTTAGAACCATAAACTTACAACTTTTACTTTTCTCAGTTGAAAAATACATACTTGGGATGTTGCTGTGGTGGTATGTACAATGGTTATGCTGCAAAAATGGAACCAGAGTGTGCAGGAAATCATGAGGGCTTAACAGCACCAGCTCCTTGAGGACATCTGCAAAGGAAACATGGAGAGGCAGCAGGGCCATAGCTCAGTAGCGGTGCACTTGTCTGGCACACAGGATGTCCCAGGTTCAACCCCTGGCTTCTCCAATTTCAAAAGGAAAACACCCTCTGCCTGAGTCCCTGGAGAATCGCTGCCAGAGTAGTAGACAATATTGGTCTAGGGATGAACTAAAAGGTCTGACGCCACAGAAGGAAGTTTCACCATATTTTTGCAGACTTAAATTTTTTAGCATGCATCCTGTATAACAGCATTTCTCAAAGTTCTCCCCTTGAGTGGGGGAGAACTTTGAGTGCTTGTGGGGGTGGGGCGATGGCAGCAGCGATTGCTACCGGGGACAAAAGGAGTATTTTTAGACTTAATGGGGGGGGGGGTCAGGCTGTTCTCCGGAGGGTGCGGGGGCTCCGTGATCCCCCAAATAAAGCCCATTTCCGGTTTTTGGGGAAACCAGGAAGTAATCCAGAAGTGGGCTTTAATCGCCCTAAGGAGCTGTTCAGAGGATTGGAGAGGCCCACTGGGGGGGGGGGTTTCCCCATGCCCTCTGGAGGACGGCCCGACCCCCAGTAAGTCTAAAAATACCCCTTTTGTCCCTGGCAGTGGTGCAATCTCTGGATAACCGCCGCTGCAATCACAGGTCACCACTCCCCTTACGGGGGTAGCGACCTTCGCTTTTCTAAATGGTGGGTCTCGACACACCACTTTGAGAACCCCTGCTGTATAAATTATGCAATTTGAACAAGTTTGCACAATATCTCTTATCTTGCACAACGCATTCTCTAATTCTTACTATTTTGCATAACTTTGTCCAGTTTTGCTCAAAGGGAAGGACAAGGTAAGCAAACCACTGAAGGGCAGCTCTCCAGCTACTGGAAATGTGGTTCAGCAACTTCACTGGGTTCTGAGATACTTTCTTAAGTTCTAATTTTTGGCTGCAACTCCTTACACCATGCCAGAGACAGGACCATCCCACCCCTTCTGGACTGACATTTCGGGGAATATGACAAACTGTAGTGGAAAGGAGGGGAGTATATACTGTATATATCGTTGGAAACGTTTCAAAGCAATATCCAAGTCCAACACCATCTTTCTTCCTGTCCTGATTACTTTGGAGGTGGAAGGAGTCAGAGTCCACTTACACAAACCCATTTATCTCTGAAGCAAGAGTGGGCTGAGATGAATTGTGTAACCCTCGTCTGGGGTCATTTTGGGAAAAATGGCTGCACGGGGACACTGGATTTTAGATACAGATTAATCTAAAACCTGCAAATATACTGCTTGGCAGCCCTTTGGGGACTGTAGTCATTTAAATATACCTTACCTATACAAGCATTCCTAAGTTCTGGAGGACTGTATGAATTCAGCAAAGTTAAAAGCTTATGGGCAAATTCTATTCGCTCCTGCCACTGGATCAGTGCTTGTTTCACATCTGCAAAGAACAGAACACCATCCGGTTAATGCAACATGCCACCCACCCCTCACAGGCATGAAGCCAGGCAGAGAAAGAAAGGTTGGACTTCCCACGAGAAGTGGATGGACAGTATCTTTGGATGGGTTGGCTCCTCCTACTGTGCTAAACAGACAGGGCTAGGCACACAGCCATTCTTTAAGAGCTGTGGGAGAGGCCACCCTCTCCAGTTCACGCCCCAAAGTAGAAGGAGACCTTCCTTTTCTTTAATGGCTCCTACAATCTGAACCCAACTCAGCTGGAAACAGCTGTTTTGCCATAACTTGTGGCTTGAAGCCCAAATGTGACCCTAGACTGATGCAGAAAGTGGTTCTCTTTCTTTCTCTGGGTAGATATGATGCCCTCCATCCACTGTGAAGAAAGAAACCAGAGTAAGTTCCACACTTCTTTCTCTCACAGTGGGGGGTGGCATCCTTGGAAGAAATTTCCGAAAGCTGCATCACCCAGCCAGGGGAAGACAACACCCACACCCACCCACCCGTGGATTCACGGTATCTCTGTGTGTGTGTGTGAGAACCAAACCTCATAACCCTCGCATAAGATGCGGATCAACTATACTAAGTTTGCCTGTGGACTATGTGCCATAAAGAAAGCAGCCTTGGCAAATCTTGTAGGTGTCAGCAGGGACTCCATTGTCCTACAGGACTTGCTCCCACTTCCTGGTCCAAAAGATGGAAACGTCTTGGTGGCTGCAGGTGCCTTCGTGCTTAAAGCAAAAACCTCCTGAGACTCATGCGTGACTGTTGCCAGATCCACAGCACCACTTTCAGGCAAGGAGTATAGCAACAGAGTCCTCCACAAAGGAGCTCTAGGTAGGAATTTGACAGGGCTAAACTCTTGGTCATCCAAGATTAACAAACAACCCACATACCTAGACTCCCCCTTGTGACCTTAGCAAACATGGAGAGGGCCATTTAGAGGCTCCTGCTTGTGTGGATGAGCAGACACAGGCGGCGGCGGGGGGACGGGGACGGGACGGACAAAAAGACCTCTATCCCTCTGCCCCCTGCACTGGCTGAAAACAAAATTTCCATCAAAATTATGTGAATCTTTGGTACAGGTGGGGCTCTCAATCTCCCTTGCAACCACTTCTTAAACCAGGAATGATTTTCTACCAGAGTAGGCTACACATAAGTGCTAGGAACCCCCATACTGAGAAGATGAAATCTCTGCTCCTTAGGCTTGCAGCATCTCCCCAGCTCACACCATTGACACTGGGTATAGAAAACGTTCTGGGACCGAGTTCCTTTGAAGAGAGATGCCCGAGCCAGCTTCCCAAATGCATTATCTTCAACCCGCGTCTCCACATAGGCCACGGGGGGAGGGCGTCTTCACCTAATGCTCCCTGTGGCACAGCAGAAGAAGAGGACCCTTTAAAGGAGAGGGGCAGCCTTGCTGGGTGCAGCAGACTCTGCTTCTGCCACAGGTGAAGCAGACTCCTCCTCACAGCTGTGCTCCAGCTGCAAAGGACACAGCCTCACCCAGTGGGGCAGCAGGGGCACTCTGGGGGACTCTGCTTCAGCCAGCGAGAATGCGGACTCACCCAGCTAATGGCCGAGCTACTTTTGCCCAGTTCTCCTCCTTGTTTGCCTCGTTGGAGGCGACAGAACGAAGCTTCCTCTAGCAAGAAGGCTGCAAAGCAGAGAAATCCTCCTCCTCCTCAGAGGAGGGCTCCCTAGCACCTAAGTGCCCCCTAGCACTTAAGGGAAGGAAACTCTTAGGAGGTTGTCTGCTACCTGCTGAAATACTCACGGATTGTACTGAACCCTTGCTGGCTAAGATCCAAACTATGAGGCTATAAGTGAGGAGATCCATTGCAGCTCTGTTCCCCAGAGCAAACAAAACTGGAGAGGGTGGCTTCTCTCACGGCTTTAAAGGCGGCTACTTTGCAGAGCCCTGTTTGCTTAATGCTCTATTCTGTGAGCCACTTAAAAATAATAACAACTTCCCCACTCTTCTCAGTAAAGGAGGTACAGTGCAGACTTCACTGGCAAAAGGAAATCAGGTTTACTGGAGAAACAAGACGACAGTTCCATTTTGACGTGCAACTGCCTGAGGTATAAGAACTTTTGCAAAGCAGTTCCTTCATTAATAAACTAGAAGAAATGCTCACCATCTCCAGTGGAGTCTGTAGGGAAATGTTCCATTGAGATGCAAGTTTTTGCTTTAACCCTCATTACAGATGCTGCCATGGCATATGGAGAGAGGTGGAGGAGCAACACATGCAAGGATAAAACCATAGAGTTGGAAGGGACCCACAAGGTCATCTAGTCCAACCCCGACTGCCTGTAGCAGGAAATCCTCCTAGAGCATCTCCAGCAGGTGCTTTTTGAGCCTCTGCTTGAAGGTCTCCAATGAGGGAGAATCCACCACCTCCCTCGGCAAGCTGTTCCAATCTGTGAGAGAGAATGCCTGATCTCTTTACAAAGCAGACTTTCAATAAAGTTTCAACAAGCTGTCTTGTGACTTTCCTCACCAACTCACACCCCCAACAGTCACCCCCAATTCCATCCCCTTCTGTAGTCCTGCTCCAGAGCTTGTGCCCCTTGGGGAAGGGTGGTGAACCTGTCAAGCTAGGATTAGCTGGATGCATTTATCCCTGTATTTTATTCCATATGTTCTTATGAGTGACCGCTTTTTTTTGTACCGTTTTAAAATGGGTTTTCCTTGTACAGTATATATTTGCTTTTTTGCAAGCATTTTCAAAGTCTCTAGGAAACACTTCTTACTGCTCATGGGATGACACCTCCGCTGAGCACAGCCAAACCTTGTGCAGGAGAGGAAGGTGTGGGCCTGGGCTGTCAGACCATCCTGAACGCCTGGCGGAGTGCAACCCCCTCCCCACGCCTCTCTCCCCTGCTCTCAAGCAGGAATGAAAAGCACAGAGTTTGACAGCACTCAGTAGAGGGATCAGGACATGTCCAAACTTTTCACCACCTTTGTCCAAGGGCACAAGCCCACTGGACATATTAGCAACTGAAACTGTGAACGTCCTGCACATGAGCCCTGCTGTCAAAGCAGCTTTCTAGCCAAGACTCAGGATAGAGAACAACACTGTATTAAGGGCCTTGATTCACACTTTATATTTTTCAGGTGAACAAAAATGTTCTCAAAACGTCATGCACCATTGAGATGCACGCTTCAGAGGGCTGTAGGGCAGGGGTTCTCAAACTCTTGCCTTCCGAGTACCACCTCCAGTGCCAGTCTCCCTCCGTGTACCACCAAGAAGCAAGATGACATCTGGATGCCATCGGCACTTACCTCTGGTGGCATGCGGCGCTGGAGCCCTACAAAGTTAAGCTTTTGTCACGGGTGGGCCTTTCCCTAGCCTGGAAACCCCACATACTTGAGCGCTGCAGACTTCAAGGCTCAGGTTCCGGGGCACCGGCATGGGGTGGTGAGGGGCTCCCTGGTGGCCGCAATCTTGGCAGCCAGGGAGCCGTGTACCACCAGCTAGTATCACTGGTTGAGAACCCTTGCCGTAGAGTGTACACCTGGAAGCAAGCCTGGGTTTGGTACTCTGTAATGAAGTGGGTCTGATTTATTAATCTTCAAAAGTGCTATAAGGACAGAGGTAGGTCATCATTCAATATTCCCTTTTATAATGGAGGAAGGGATGCTGTTGAGGGACAACTTGCCAAAGACCAGCCAGCTGAGCTGAGATTTGAACCCAGACTGCCAGATCCAAATAATTTAGCTCACTGGTGCCTCACACACAGAAGGCAATTTAGAACAATTACTGTGGACTACTGTATTTAGAGCAAGAGAAAATACAAAATACTCCATTACTCCCCCCTCACCCTATACTCGCCCAATAAAAGCTCTGTCTCATAGCCAAACCTTTTCTTTGCAGATATGGCCGGGTCGACTTGAGAACAGAAAGAAATATGGACAGAAGCTCCACCAGGTCTCCAGTTACGTGGCAAGCTGTGGCTTCGTGGTACATCATGTGCAACGTGTTGAAGGACTGCCATTTTTTTAAAGGGAAAAACAGTGATAAAGGACATGAGTAACATTCCACCAAATATTGTACATAAATACAGTGTCTATGCTTACACTGAGAGGTTTCATCAGTAACAAAGTAAAAAACGAGTGTCAATAGTATTCTTACCTCGGTCATCAGGATTAAGCCTCTATTAAATACAACAAGAAGCCGGTCCTCATCAGTTTCTAATAATATTCTGAAGGCACTAGGAAAAAACAGATTAAAAAAATCTTTAGGTCGACTTAAATCCTTAATCTGCCATCAGCTTCCATTTCATAAACTAAAGTGTTCAAATCAGATATTAGATTACAATGTATTTTGCATTATCTATCCCATCATTTTGAAAAGAGATGGAGGCTTATTATTGAGAGGGTATTAGAAGTCAATAGTGGAATTGTTTCTTGAACTCATGTACCAGTTTCATTACACTACCAATCTTCAAGGAGCAAGATCTCAGATTGTAATTAATTTTGCATCTTTCATCCTACCCTGGCATAAGGGAGGGGCAGAACCAAGTGAGCATTCAAACATCAAACATAACATTACCTCATAACAAACCTATATGGGACGTTTCAATTTGGCCTCAGTGCTCAATTGGAGTGGAGCAGGCAGAGCCTAGTTGCACACACAACCTTACAGTCATTCACAAACAACAAAGCTTTTATGTTGTCAAAATGGTGTAGGGTAGCCACTATTCCATACATGCCTGCAACTTTCACAAAACATGCCACACAGGACTCCCAACCAGCTATGGCTGTTTGTGTGCAGGGAATTTTATTTATTTGTTTAATTTAAAAAATTTATATCGCGCCTTTTCCTATGCCGAAAGGCAAATACCCAAGGCGGATAACAACAAAGATTAAAATACATAATTTAAAATACATAAAATAAATTTAAATAGTATATAACCACACAAACAAATTTAAACACAATAAAATCCACTAAGGGGGGGGGTAACAGTATGGAGCAGAGAAGCAGCTTGGCAGAGCATCTTGAGAGACAGGAGGCAGACCATGAAACATCACCCAAATGCTAGACGAAACAAAAATGTTTTGCGCCCTCGCCGAAAGGTCATGAGGGATGGGGCGGTTCTCAGATCCCCTGGCAGGGAGTTCCACAGTTGTGGCGCCACAGCAGAGAAGGCTCGCCCACGTGTTGCCACTCCCCTAACTTGCGATAGAGGTGGCACTTGCAGGAGAGCCCCCTCAGATGACCTAATGCTTCTAAATCTTCCTCTCTCATTGCTATGTTTACATCACCTCGTCTTCAAGTCTTTATAGTGACTCTCTGTATCAACTCCAAGCTTCTAGTTCATACATTTACAGTTCTCCCCTGTTGATTTCCTGCACCCCCTGCCCCAAACATTCGGATCTCTTTAGGCTCACTGATGTTTGCCTTTGGGGCTTGTTTAACTGCTGCTTTTTTTTTGACAATGTTTTTTTTAATGTTGTAAGCGGCCTTGAGTCTCTAAAAGGAGAAAGGCAGGGTAGACATTTTTTTACTCCTCCTTGGTCTCTTTACAGGAAATAAGGTTTGTGCGGTTGCTAGGCAATGCAAAACAGGCGGGTATGGATTGGTGGAATGGCTGCTGATGTCAAAGGCACTGTCAAAGGCGCTGATGTCAAAGGCGCTGATGGCTCTCCGAGGCAGAAGACACAGCTGCCCTAATTGTCTCTTTCCTCGAGGAATTTTGCATATGAAAATATCACCGTTTTCTCCTTTAGGAAGCCATTACAGAGTCACTGTGACAGCAGCAGCAGCTATGATATTAATTCCACACTCTCCTTGACCCACAATGAGTCTTTTCATAAGTGGAGCCTATTCCAAACAGAATAAAGTCTAGAACAGTAACAGTAACATTTCCTGGATTTTCAAATTCTTCAGACTCATGAATTTATTATGCAGTCTACTATTTTTCAAAAAAAAATATTAAAAGCAATCCAAAATATTCCTCTCCCTTCATGGCCCATTTGCAGGCTGCATTTGGGCAATTTTTGGCGTGAGCGATACAACGCATCAATTGCCACCTTGTTTGGGGTGGCAAGTTTCAACCCTCACCCCCAAAAGCAAAAGACGTGAGGCAGCTTCATCCTGAATTTCATCCCACCCCAAATTTGGTAGGACTTTTGAACGTTCAGCCTATTCTAATATTCAACATTCCAAAAGCAAAGTACCTTATTAACGTAGTCCAGCATGACCGCCCATCTAAGCAGCGGAGATAACAGCTGATGGTCGTTTTCTTAAATTGCTTAATGTCCTCCAATTCTTCTTCCCTCATATCTGGCCGCTGAGCTACAAACAGTTGCATGAGGTTAAACAGCTCCTCCACTGCCTAAACAAACAAAAGAAGCATCAAACAAAAGCAAATCTCTTCATGAACAAACTCTCTAGTCCTGCTCAGAGATTCACAAAAATCTATCAGGGAGCATTTATTCCAGGCATTCAACTCCACCTTCAAACATTCACTTGTTTCCACTGAGCTTTCTGCAGCATTCTTCCTTTTCTCTAAACACCTACTGTTCTCTCCCTTCTTAGCTTTGCAAAAAAAAAAAAAAAAACTAAAAAAACCTTTTTTTTAAACTCTCTGCTATAATAAGCTTTTCTTTTAAACATGACCTGATTTAAAAGTGAAATCTGAACTTAATGCAAACATAATCTCTCAAACCTGAATTTATGAATCTCATGAATAATTTATTTAGAAGATTTCTGTACCTCCTTTCCTGGCACTCAGCTACCTTTCTCTGTAAAGGAAGAATTACGGGGCAAATCCCATAACAGCACAACAATTTATATACAGTTGGCCCACATCTTACGTGAGGGGTTACATTCTGAAGTCAGAACATAAAGCCAAAATTATGTACAGCCGAAACTACCTTAAATCCAGAAAATATGTACGGTCACTTTAAGAACTAAGATCACAGTACATGAGGCATGCAGGAACGGAGATGACCGAGGGAACAGCAGGAGCTTCGTTGGAATGGCGGGTGGAACTGCCTGCATGATTTAAACGGTCGTTTCTCTCTTGCATACTTGAATTCGCGCAAGTAAAGTGCGTGTAAAATGTGGGCCAACCGTACTTGTATTATGGCTTGATACTGGAGGTCAGACACTGGCAAGTCACCCACAGTCAGGTGTCACCCACTGATCCATCTGCATAACCCTTTACTCCCAATGTAGAATGAATATTTTCATGACCAGACATGATAGCAAGAAAGAAACTTTATAGGTTTAAAAGGTCAAGATCTGGTCAGGGAGGTAAATGTTACCGAACCGTTGGGGAATAGTGACCATGCTGCGATCTGTTTTGCCATGCATGTCGGAGGGAGAGTGCCGAGCAAATCTGACACGAAAACCCTTGACTTCCGAAGGGCAGACTTCCCCAAAATGAGACTAGTTAAAAAAAAGCTGAAAGGGAAGGTAAAAAGAGTCCAATCGCTCCAGAGTGCATGGAGGCTGTTTAAAACAACAGTCATAGAGGCCCAGCGGGAGTGTATCCCACAAAGGAGGAAGGGCTCGACCAAGTCCAGGAGGGTGCCGGCATGGCTAACAAGCACAGTTAAGGAGGCTATAAAAGGCAAGGAAGCTTCCTTCTGTAAATGGAAGTCTTGCCCTAGTGAGGAAAATAAACAGGAGCACAAACTGTGGCAAAAGAAATGTAAAAAGATGATACGGGAGGCCAAGCAAGACTTTGAGGAACGTATGGCAGGCAACATAAAAGGGAATAATAAAAGCTTCTTCAAATATGTTAGAAGCAGGAAACCTGCCAGGGAAACGGTTGGTCCGCTGGATGGTGAGGGAGAGAAAGGGGTGATAAAAGGGGACTTGGAGACTGCAGAGAAATTAAATGAGTTCTTTGCATCTGTCTTCATGGCAGAAGACCTCGGGCAAATACCGCTGCCGGAACGGTCTCCCCTGAATAAAGAATTAAGTCAAATAGAGGTTAAAAGAGAAGACGTCTCAGACTTAATTGACAAAATAAAGATCAATAAATCACCAGGCCCGGATGGCATCCACCCAAGAGTTCTGAAGGAACTCAAGAATGAAGTTGCTGACCTCTTGACCCAAATATGCAACTTGTCCCTTAAAACGGCCACTGTGCCAGAGGATTGGAGGATAGCTAATATCACGCCAATCTTTAAAAAAGGAAGGAGGGGGGACCCGGGAAACTACAGGCCGGTCAGCCTAACCTCTGTTCCAGGGAAGATGGTGGAAAGTCTCATTAAGGATAAAATCTTAAAATACATAGAAGAACAAGCTCTGCTGAGGGAGAGTCAGCATGGCTTCTGCAAGGGGAAGTCTTGCCTCACAAACCTGTTAGAATTTTTTTGAAAAGGTCAACAGGCATGTGGATGCGAGCGAACCCGTGGATATTATATATCTGGATTTTCAGAAGGCGTTTGACACGGTCCCTCATGAAAGGCTCCTGAGAAAACTCCACAGTCAGGGAATAAGAGGGCAGGTCCTCTTGTGGATTAGGAACTGGTTGAAGACCAGGAAACAGCGAGTGGGAGTCAATGGGCAATTTTCACAATGGCGAGAGGTGAAAAGCGGTGTGCCTCAAGGATCGGTCTTGGGACCGGTGCTTCTCAACTTATTCATAAATGACCTGGAGTCGGGGATAGGCAGTGAGGTGGCCAAGTTTGCAGATGACACTAAACTTTTCCGGGTGGTGAAGACCAGCAGAGAATTGTGAAGAGCTCCAGAAGGATCTCTCCAAACTGGGAGAATAGGCAGCAAAATTGCAGATGCGCTTCAATGTAAATAAGTGCAAAGTGATGCACATTGGGGCAAGAAACCAAAATTTCACATATACGCTAATGGGTTCTGAGTTGTCTGTGACGGATCAAGAGAGAGATCTTGGGGTGCTGGTGGACAGGTCGATGAAAGTGTCGACCCAGTGTGCGGCGGCTGTGAAGAAGGCCAATTCCATGCTCGGGATCATTAAAAAAGGGATTGAGAATAAAACGGCCAATATCATTCTGCCTTTGTACAAATCGATGGTAAGGCCACATCTGGAGTATTGTGTCCAGTTCTGGTCACCACACCTCAAAAAAGGATATAGTTGAATTGGAAAAGGTGCAGAAAAGAGCGACCAGAATGATTCGTGGGCTGGAGCACCTCCCTTACGAGGAAAGGCTACAGCGTCTGGGGCTTTTCAGCCTAGAAAAAAGGCGCCTGAGGGGGGACATGATTGAGACTTATAAAATTATGCATGGGATGGAGAGAGTGGATAGAGGGAAATTCTTCTCCCTCTCGCACAACACCAGAACCAGGGGACATGCACTAAAATTGAGTGGAGGGAGAGTTAGAACAGACAAAAGAAAATATTTCTTTACCCAGCGTGTAATTCATCTGTGGAACTCCTTGCCACAGGATGTGGTGATGGCATCTGGCCTAGATGCCTTTAAAAGGGGTTTGGACAGATTCATGGAGGAAAAGACCATCACAGGTTACAAGCCATAAGCAACCTCCTGATTTTAGAAGTGGGTTTTCTCTGTGCCAGGTGCAAGGGAGTGGCGACTGGACACAGGTATCTTGTTGTCTTGTGTGCTCCCTGAGGCATCTGGTGGGGCCACTGTGTGACGCAGGAAGCTGGACTAGATGGGCTTTTGGCCTGATCCAGCAGGGCTCTTCTTATGTTCTTATGTTCTAAGGTTACGTTTCATTCATATCTCTGAACATTCTCAAGGAACACACATAAAACTATGTGTGAGATGTAGTTAACTCTTGGAGTAAAACTGCTGACTTAAATAGAGCACAGCCCTTAACTAGCAACCAGAACTAACACTTGCGTTCAATTCAGAAACAATCAATCACTTAAAGCACCAGGAGCATAAAGGTCTGTAAGACAAGCCTATTGTGAAGAGGAACCATGTGGATCTTTAAACTGACTACGTTTTCGGACCTCTACGATTTATGCGTTCAAATTGATTGCTTCCGTATTGACAGCAAATGGAGGCTTGGTGCTAATTGAGGGCTCGTGGCTGCTCTCGCTTTGCAACGCGCGTTTCCCCTTTAAGTTACTGTATTTTTCGCTCCATAAGACGCACACCCCCAAAAAAAATTAAGGGGAAAAAGCGTGCGGCTTATGGAGCGAATATTAAAAAAAGTAAAAAAATACTTACTGGGGCTTCAGGGAGGCCTGCGTGACTCTCTGCAGGCCTCCCCGATCTTCGTTTCGGCGCTAAATGGCCATTTTCAGTCATTTCCGGTTTTCGGAAAACCGGAAATGGCCATTTAGCGCCGAATCGAAGATCGGGGAGGCCTGCAGAGGGTCGCGCAGGCCTCCCCGAAGCCCCCAGAAGAGACCAGAAGCCCCGGTAAGAGAAAACTTTCCCCCCCTATTTTTAGCTCCATAGGATGCATGCGTCCTATGGTGTGATGCGTCCTATGGAGTGAAAATACAGTAGTTTTGATTGCCTTTGGAAAAAACGTTGCAGGATTACTATCGGCTTGTCTTACAGACCTTTATGCTCCTGGTGCTTTAAGTGATTGATTGTTTCTGAATTGAACGCAAGTGTTAGTTCTGGTTGCTAATTAAGGGCTGTGCTCTATTTAAGTCAGCAGTTTTGCTCCAAGAGTTAACTACATCTCACACATAGTTTTATGTGTGTTCCTTGAGAATGTTCAGAGATATGAACGAAACGTCGGACCTATATTTTTAATGTGTGGACTTTTGGTGATTTTATTACGTTTTTAAAATACATTGGAATTCATCATATTTAATTATATTTTTACATGAACTTTTAAACCTATAAAGTTTCTTTCTTGCTATCCTTTACTCCCAATTTTATGCCTGGCAACTGCCTGATCCCTGCAATTGACTTGGGGCCCAATCCAACTTTCCAGCAACAATGCAGCTGCAATGCAGCCCCAAGGTCAGGGAACAAAATTTCCCTGACCCTGAAGAGGCCTCTGTGACTGCCCCATCATCGCAGGATGCAATTCATGCCCCGTTGGCATGGCTGCATTGGCGCTGGAAAGTTGGATAGGATTGGGCCCTCAGACATTTACACTGATGATGCCTTATAAACACAACTTATGATTAATTAGTAACCAACCAATAGTATGCAATTTTGTTTAGGAAATATATAAATAAATGATAAATAAGTGATTTAACTCAATGATTTAATTGGCCTTTTCTTTGTTGCTGAGTGTCGCCTCTTACGAGGGCCTTTGTGAAAAGGACCTCGTACGTTTCCCAACGCACCCTTCCATGTGGACAGACTTACCCCTGGGTACTGGCTGGCATGTGGTGTGAGATTCTTAAAGGCCCACTGGATATTCTGATGAGAAGCCAGCTGCCTGGTGAATGCAGGGGACTGCTCACAACACAGCCGCAGAATGCCGTAGTAGGCAGGAAGCATCCCGCGGTTAAAGAGCACCACATCCTGGTCGTCATGGTCTGCTAGGATGTAATTGAAGGCAATGTTCTTGGTCACCACAGGGTTCTGCACAATAAGGCGCACATTCTCAGGGCAGTCGACACAGACATTGTACCAGAAGGACAATAGGGCCTGCTTGTTGTGATTGGTGGCTATGGCAGGCTCAGAAAGCTTAGGTTGGAAAAGGTTCCACAGATCCATGAAGTAAGTGGAAAACATCAGTTTCTCCGTTTTGGAAATCAAACAATAAGTCATAAAACTAAAGTAGGGCACCAGCTTTGTCGTCCCATGAACAGCAGCATCAACGTAGAGCTTTGCCCGTGACAGCAGTCCAAGGAGTACATTGTAGACCTGGTGAAGGACAACTGTAGTATCTGGGCTGAGGGGCAAGTCTCGAGTCGGGATGTGTAGCGAACGGGTGGATCGGAACATCTGCCGGAATGAATTGCTTGGAATAAGAGAGACCAGAAGGTAGGCCGCGGCTGCAAAGAGCAAACACGTAAATGAACCCAAGCCAATCCACTCTCAAAACAGGAATACTTCTTTCTACTGACTGATTTTCATGAAGCCACACACTCTCACCATCACACTCATACTAGAGATAAAAAAAGAAATCCAGACAGATAGTTCAAGATTACATTGCAGCTCAGTAGCAGATTTCTGATGGGGTGCCAGGGTTCCTTCTCCCAGACTGACAAAAGAGATCCATACAATACTGAAGTGAATATTCAACAAATACACAGAGATTGCTCCGTTTTCCCATTCTGACACCAATTCTAACCTCCCCCCACCCACAAAACCAAACCAGAAATTCCACATTTTCACTTATAATAGTTAAAGAAGAAGTGCGTACATATGATAAATAAAAAACAGCTTCCCCCCTACTTAATCACTTACAAGTTCTCACTCTAGGGTAGTTGTGCGCCAAAAGAAAGCGTTCAACCCAGTTCTCCATGTTCTGCAACACCCAACTGTGAGCAAGTTTATTTCGAGGTGTCTGCACTGCTAGCCAATCCAGACACTGAGAAGGGTTGTATTCAATCACCTAGGACAAAAACGAGAAAATGGAAAGGTCACCCCACAAAAGGATCAAAGGTTTACCATGGAGTTATCTTTAGTCTCTTACTGGAGGTGGACAATTTAGCCATGGGGAGGAGAGTGCCCTTCTACTACTGGTCGTAGAACTACTACTGGTCTACTACTGGTCGTAGTAGAGAGTGCTGGGGAGGAGGTAGCGGTTGTGGTGCATGTTGGCACCAACGACGTGGGGAAATGTAGCCGGGCGGTCCTGGAGGCCAAATTTAGGTTGCTAGGTAGGAAGCTCAAATCCAGGACCCCAAAGGTAGCGTTCTCAGAAGTGCTACCTGTTCCACGCGCAGGGCCAGCTAGGCAGGCGGAGCTCAGGGGTCTCAATGCGTGGATGAGACACTGGTGTCAGGAGGAGGGGTTTAGGTTTGTTAGGCACTGGGGAACGTTTTGGGACAAGCCAGGCCTGTACAAGAGGGACGGGCTTCACTTGAACCAAAACGGAACCAGACTGCTGGCGCGTAACATTAAGAAGGTGGCAGAGCAGCTTTTAAACTGACTCCTGGGGGAAAGCCGACAGGAGCCGAGGAGCATCCGGTTCGGGACTCCTCATCCCTCGGGAATGAGGGTGCAGAGGATGGGGAACAGTCAAGTAATAACAGAGTAAGAATTGGGAGTGGTAGCGTGATGGGACATGACAGCCAGTCTAGCAAGACAGAAGGCTGCAGGAATAAGGGGGCAAACATGCAGCCCTTCTTGGGGGACAAGGTATATAAGTGCTTTTATGCAAATGCCCGAAGTCTACGGGCAAAGATGGGAGAACTGGAATGTTTGGTGGCTAGGGAAAACATTGACATAGTAGGTATAACAGAAACCTGGTGGAATGCGGAGAACCAGTGGGATACTGCAATTCCAGGATATAAACTCTATAGGAGGGACAGAGAGGGCCGTGTTGGAGGTGGGGTGGCCATCTATGTCAAAGAGGGGGTAAAATCCACCAGAGTAGAGCTGGAGGGGGGCTCTGACTCCTCCGTAGAATCACTGTGGGTTAGATTACCAGGCTCAAAGAGTGATGTAATAGTAGGGGCATGCTACCGTCCTCCAGATCAAAAACCTGAAGGGGATCTTGAAATGAGGAAGCAAATCAGGGAGGTGTCAACGAGAGACAGGGTTGTAGTCATGGGGGACTTCAATTATCCTCACATCGACTGGGTCAATTCATGCTCAGGTCATGAAAGAGAGACTGGATTTCTAGATATGTTAAATGACTGTGCCTTAGAGCAGCTTGTCACGGAACCGACCAGAGGACAGGTGACTCTGGACTTGATATTGTGTGGCACTCAAGATCTGGTCAGGGAGGTAAATGTTACCGAACCGTTGGGGAACAGTGACCATGCTGCGATCCGTTTCGCCATGGATTTGCTCGGCAGATTTGCTCGGCACGGATTTGCTCGGCAGATTTGCTCGGCACGGAGGGAGAGTGCCGAGCAAATCTGACACGAAAACCCTTGACTTCCGAAGGGCAGACTTCCCCAAAATGAAGACTAGTTAAGAAAAAGCTGAAAGGGAAGGTAAAAAGAGTCCAATCGCTCCAGAGTGCATGGAGGCTGTTTAAAACAACAGTCATAGAGGCCCAGCGGGAGCGTATCCCACAAAGGAGGAAGGGCTCGACCAAGTCCAGGAGGATGCCCGCATGGCTAACAAGCACAGTTAAGGAGGCTATAAAAGGCAAGGAAGCTTCCTTCCGTAAATGGAAGTCTTGCCCTAATGAGGAAAATAAACAGGAGCACAAACTGTGGCAAAAGAAATGTAAAAAGATGATACGGGAGGCCAAGCAAGACTTTGAGGAACGTATGGCAGGCAACATAAAAGGGAATAATAAAAGCTTCTTCAAATATGTTAGAAGCAGGAAACCTGCCAGGGAAACGGTGGGTCCGCTGGATGGTGAGGGAGAGAAAGGGGTGATAAAAGGGGACTTGGAGACTGCAGAGAAATTAAATGAGTTCTTTGCATCTGTCTTCACGGCAGAAGACCTCGGGCAAATACCACTGCCGGAACGGTGTCCCCTGACTAAAGAATTAAGTCAAATAGAGGTTAAAAGAGAAGATGTCTCAGACTTAATTGACAAAATAAAGATCAATAAATCACCAGGCCCGGATGGCATCCACCCAAGAGCTCTGAAGGAACTCAAGAATGAAATTGCTGACCTCTTGACCCAAATATGCAACTTGTCCCTTAAAACGGCCAATGTGCCAGAGGATTGGAGGATAGCTAATGTCACACCAATCTTTAAAAAAGGAAGGAGGGGGGACCCGGGAAACTACAGGCCGGTCAGCCTAACCTCTGTTCCAGGGAAGATGGTGGAAAGTCTCATTAAGGATAAAATCTTAAAATACATAGAAGAACAAGCTCTGCTGAGGGAGAGTCAGCATGGCTTCTGCAAGGGGAAGTCTTGCCTCACAAACCTGTTAGAATTTTTTGAAAAGGTCAACAGGCATGTGGATGCGAGCGAACCCGTGGATATTATATATCTGGATTTTCAGAAGGCGTTTGACACGGTCCCTCATGAAAGGCTCCTGCGAAAACTCCACAGTCAGGGAATAAGAGGGCAGGTCCTCTTGTGGATTGGGGACTGGTTGAAGACCAGGAAACAGCGAGTGGGAGTCAATGGGCAATTTTCACAATGGCGAGAGGTGAAAAGCGGTGTGCCCCAAGGATCGGTCTTGGGACCGGTGCTTTTCAACTTATTCATAAATGACCTGGAGTTGGGGATAGGCAGTGAGGTGGCCAAGTTTGCGGATGACACTAAACTTTTCCGGGTGGTAAAGACCAGCAGGGATTGTGAAGAGCTCCAGAAGGATCTCTCCAAACTGGGAGAATGGGCAGCAAAATGGCAGATGCGCTTCAATGTAAGTAAGTGCAAAGTGATGCACATTGGGGCAAGAAACCAAAATTTCACATATACGCTGATGGGTTCTGAGTTGTCTGTGACGGATCAAGAGAGAGATCTTGGGGTCCTGGTGGACAGGTCGATGAAAGTGTCGACCCAGTGTGCGGCGGCTGTGAAGAAGGCCAATTCCATGCTCGGGATCATTAAAAAGGGGATTGAGAATAAAACGGCCAATATCATTATGCCTTTGTACAAATCGATGGTAAGGCCACATCTGGAGTATTGTGTCCAGTTCTGGTCACCATACCTCAAAAAGGATATAATTGAATTGGAAAAGGTGCAGAAAAGAGCGACCAGAATGATTCGTGGGCTGGAGCACCTCCCTTACGAGGAAAGGCTACAGCGTCTGGGGCTTTTCAGCCTAGAAAAAAGGCGCCTGAGGGGGGACATGATTGAGACTTATAAAATTATGCATGGGATGGAGAGAGTGGATAGAGGGAAATTCTTTTCCCTCTCGCACAACACCAGAACCAGGGGACACACACTAAAATTGAGTGGAGGGAGAGTTAGAACAGACAAAAGAAAATATTTCTTTACCCAGCGTGTGATTCATCTGTGGAACTCCTTGCCACAGGATGTGGTGATGGCACCTGGCCTAGATGCCTTTAAAAGGGGTTTGGACAGATTCATGGAGGAAAAGACCATCACAGGTTACAAGCCATAAGCAACCTCCTGGTTTTTCTAGAAGTGGGTTTTCTCTGTGCCAGGTGCAAGGGAGTGGCGACTGGACACAGGTATCTTGTTGTCTCGTGTGCTCCCTGAGGCATCTGGTGGGGCCACTGTGTGACACAGGAAGCTGGACTAGATGGGCTTTTGGCCTGATCCAGCAGGGCTCTTCTTATGTTCTTATGTTCTTATGGTCAAATCAATGAATTATTAAGACCAACAGACCACAGACAGCATTCTATATGGGCATGACCCATGCCCGTTTCATGCCATTTCCAGTCACTGTGTGTACCATGGTTGGAGGGTAAACAAAGAGGGATCTAAACTGTGTGAAGAGGTAAGCAACACATAACCACTGTGCTGGAAAGCTGCTATTTTTGTTCCAAGATCTCAGATTCACCTGGTTAGAAGTCAATTGCATTTCTTGTGGCCCTTGGTGGCAGGGGATCAGAAGACATCCACCCTAAGCAATGGATAGCAGTACATTTCTGGCTCTCTGGTGCTTAATTCTGGGGCCAGCCCTTACCATTACAGGATAGGCGAGGGAGAGATTGCAGCTTCTCCTCAGCCCAACTAAAAAAAACTACTGCTCTCCTAAGTATGACAGAACGGTATAAATAGGGAGATGCCTTCTGCTAAGCCAGACCACTAGCCAGGTCATCTAGCTCAGTGCTGTCTGCACTGACTGGCATTGGCGTTTCAAAGGTGGGCTTTCCCAGGCCACCCGTACATGCCAGGGACTGACCGCAGGGTCTTCTGCATGGAAAGTATGTGCTTCATTACTGAACTATGACACATCCCTAATACCCCCGAAGAGCAAGAATCAACAAGAAAACCGACAGGGCACATGCCCTTTTCTTAGCCCCACTTAGTGCCCGACGAAGGAAGACTATCCAGTATGTCTGGGTGGAGCCTGTCAAAGGAGAAGGTGAGAGCTATTATTTCTAGGGTTCTTTCAAGAGTGGGGGACGGCCAACAATTAAGTCTATCAAAGTATGAAAGACATTCCTTTGAGGGCTATTATCTCCACACAGCTTAGTGGGGAGATATGAACAGGAATCCAAATAGCTTTGTATACTTTACCTCCCATATCCTTTGGAGGATGTAAGAAGCAAAGGGTGGCATTCCTGGGGGGCCACCAGCAAACTCCATCAGCATGGTAAGCAACTTGAAAAAAGGATTGGCTGCCTGCAAGGGGGGGGGCAGGGAAAAGAAAGGAAAAAACAAAACACTCAAATGCATGTTGAACCATGGAATACACATTTGATGTTGAAATCACAGGTGTGCCTTGATGACTGACTTTTTTTAAATTCTTAATTGATTTTATCCTGTGAACAATTTATGTGCGTTTAGTAACCAAAGGATTTATGATCTCCAAATTCTGCAGCTAGTCCAAAGCACCTGGAGAACTGTTTGGAGGTGTATGCAACACCACATACTTTGCCGAGCCTAGATCTTAAAGTCCGTTGGGCTTGTCCTCCTTTGGTCAGGTGAATGTTATTCCTATTCACACTGTGAAAGGAAAACATGTTTTTTATAACTAGAAAAGTGCCTGATACTTGGACTGGGATGGGGGGGGGGGGAGAGTTGTAGACAACACTAAACTGGGAGGAATAGCTAACACAATGGTGTTTAACAGAGACAAGGTTTTGCACTTAAGTCTTAGGCAAAAACACACACCAAATGCAGAGTTGTAGAATGAGTGATAACTGGCTTGGCAGTACAACCTGTGAAAGCAATCTTGGTGTAGTGCAATTTTTGGTTGCATTAATAGAACCATAGTTTCCAAACTGTAAGAAGGAGCAGTTCCATTTTACTCTGTGCTGGTCAGACCTCATTTAAAGCACTGTGCCCAGTTCTGAGCACCACACTTTAAGGACACATCCAAACTGGAGCAGGTTCAGAGAAAGGCAACAAAGCTGATGAGGGGTCTGGAAAGCAAGTCCTATGCAGAAAGGCGGAGGGAACTTGGTATGTTTAGCCTGGAAAAGAGAAGGCTGAGGAGGGACATGATCATGCTCTACAAATACCTGAAGGGCTGACACATAGAAAGGGGCAAAGATTTGTTTTTTGCTGCCCCAGAGAGCAGGACTAAATCTAATGGGCTTAAGCTGCAAGAGGGGAGATTTCAAGTCAACTATCAAGAGGAATTTCTCCTTCACTGGAGGTCTTCAAGTCGAGGTCCAAAAGGCACATTCTGGAGATGCTCTAGAGAAGATTTTCCTGCTTTAAGCGGGGGGACGGGACTAGATGGCCTTGAAGGCCCCCTCCAACTCTATGATTCTATAAATGCAGTACACAATTGGCCCTTCTTATCTGCAGGCGTTTGGTTCCTGAACCTTCTGAGGATGGCAAAAACCGTGGAGAGTCAAATCCACTTTTTAAAAAGTGCCCCTTAAATTGCTTTTCTTACCATTGTAGAGCAGCAGAGTGGCAGGCAGGCAGGCAGTCGGGCGGGTGATTAGAACGGCTATTTCCGGGTGGTGCCAAAGCAAGCAACCCCTTCCCTTGGCCCTGACGCGCTGAAGAATGCAACACGGAAGTGATTACACGCTTCTGTGTTGCATTCTGGGGCGGCCAAGGGAGGGGGTTGTAACCTTGGCACGACCTGGAAATAGCCATTCTAATAACCCGAGACTGCCTGTCTGCCGCTCTACAATGGTAAGAAAAGCGATTTTTAAACTGTGATTTTTTAAAAGGGAACTTAAAAAAAAAGATAGGCTGCAGCGGCCATCTGCGTTGAGCCAAACTCGTGGATGGCCAATCTGCAGATGAAAAGGGCCCACTGTACACATATATCCTTTTTTTTTCTGCGGAATAGCCATCAGCGGACTTGTCTCAAGGTGGATGGCCACCCTGGGAAAAAAGGGCTGACTGCGGGCTGGGCGCAGTGTCATAGTACCTTAATTTAGCAGTGTGCCAGCCCACTGCTTGCTCCTGGACTCCCGCGCTAGCTTCCAAGTACTTGAAATGGCTGTAAAGAGTAAAAAAACGTCCGGTTTCGCATCGTGACTGGAGGTTGTTGTGAATCGTTGTTGTTTTAACTCTTTACTGCTGTTTCAAGTACTTGGAAGCTGCATGGGTGTCCAGGTGGCGGGCCAGTGCGCTGCTAAAATAAGATACTGTGATGCCACCTGGCCCCCGCTTCACCCCCTGCAATGGATTTTATTAAACGTGTTACTCTCAAGGCATTATAGGAAGTCATTTCTTGGAGGGGGGGGTTGTCTTGTGGAGCAACCCATTCCAGGATTCCCTGCATTCCACTGCAGAGAAGGAATTTATCAGGTAAGTCTTGATGTTCTATTCAAATGGCACTTAATTTATGGAATTGGCTTCCACAGTGTGCAGCAATAAAGCGTACATGACTTTAAGAGATTAGACAAATTAATGGAGCAGAACTGGTCTATCAATGGCTATTATAATCACAATTGTGTACAACCTCCATGCCTAGAAGGTAGTCTACCTCCGAATACCAGTTCCATGTATAAGTGGGGGAGGCAAGAGCTACTGCCCATTACTTGCTCGTGGGTTGCCCAGAGAATCTGGTTGGCCAGTGAGACAGAACAATGAGCTTGACAGACTTTTAGTCTGATCCAGGAGGAAATTATTAGGTTCTCAGAGAAAGGATACAGTATCTCACGAAGTGGCAATATAAAACAAGGCATGATCATTTTTCCATGTGGGTTCAATATATTGAGCAAAGATAGCATCTTTAATCATTTTGAAAAAGATCAGCGCGCACATTTTTATAGGTGCAAGTTACTATACTCTTACCTCAGGAGTCAACTTGGCAATAGATGTGAAGAGCATGGATACAATCTATAAGAAAGAAAAATCTGATTTGAGAGTTGTAATATACAACTCTAGCACAATTTTTCCAGTAAAGCTTCTGGAATGAAGAGAAATCAATAGCGTTTGATACTTACATGTTCAGCAAGTCTGTTATTGTATCGACAGAGGCTGAAAATAAGATTGCAGGTCTGCCTGATGTTGATTCCATCACGGATATGTTGAAACAAGAAAGGAAAACCCTAGAACAAGTTCGAAGATGTTACTACAGTTGACATTTTAGAAAGACATGTTTTATAACAACCAATCTTATTTTTTCCACATAGATATATTACCTTGCCTCCGGTTAAAGCTGCCATGTCGTTTTGGGATAAAGTCAAGTGCCTAAAATATACAAAACATGAACCAATTCATTTCAGCATGTCAATTTAACACACAGAGTTGCATTCTTCCACCTTTGGTTCTCAGAGTGATCCACTTCACAGCCTTACTCTCAGAGCAAGCGGGAGGAGTGAACATCATCTGGGTTTCCTCCTTTGTCAATAGAAAATGGAGGTATCGGCTATTAATTGGAATTAGAAAAACAGGAGCTGCTTTCCTTTCAATCTGGCTCTCAGAGAATGATCCATTAAAAATATACGGGCATCAGCCAAGTTGAGAAATGGCAGAACATTATAGCAAACCATGTAATGAGATGTGGAGAGAGACCTATCTCCATTTGTTGGCAGACAGGGCAATGGGGAGGACCTTTCCCTCTTCAGACCCCAAGCAACAGGCAACAAAGTTGACACACCTGTGTTGTTTTTAACTAGGATGTCACTTGTTTTTATTGGCTGCTTTTCTTGTATTGTTTTTAATTGATTATTTTTATCGTTTTACCTTGAGCTGCCAAAAGGACGGAAAGGCAGGAGTGACTGTGTATGGGTTAATCTCAAAGGGCAACAAGCTACAGGTAAGGAAATTTTTCCTTTTTTGATGGGTGCTATAAAGTCAGACATACGGACATTTGGCAGATGGCTTTTGTTTTTCCTCACCCCAGAGTGCCGACAGAGTGGCGGCTACTGCTTCTGGTGGACCACAGATGACGACATCAACATGCAAACAGTGACAGGAATGTGTGCAATTGCCAAAGTCATGATCTCGTAACTAGATCAGAGGTGCTCTTGTCAGCAAAACCACCAGTCACTGAAATTCTGCTAGATACTTGGCAAGCCACAATGGGATATCGTCCCACCCACCTACATCATAGGGGAGTGGACACACACACAGCCTTTCCTTAACTCAAGGAAGAGAAAGGGATATACAGTATAGGCAAATACTAGAGCTCAGACGTCTCCAATAGAGGTTGGAATGGCAAAAGTCTTTCGGGGGTGGGGTGTCACTTCACAGACCACAACCCCACAGCTTCTGTGAGGCCTCTCAGTGTTTTCCTAGCTGTGCCGTTTCCACTTAAGTGGTCCCCCCTCCCCACTTTTTGATCCTTAGAAGGATGGTGTTTCTCAGCTTACAGCTGAGCTAGAAGGGGGAGGTCCCAAGCCTCACCAGCTTCAGGCTGCCAACAGGTGGGGGCCTTTCCACTCTCTTGACACAGCCTGACAGAGATCCTCCCAGAGCTGACACAGAGGGGAGCATCTGCCCATAATAAAGTGATGCTCTTCCCCACCAAATGTATGCGCTGCACTGACTTGAGTCTAAACCAAGGTGAGAAACTGTTTCACTGTGTGCAGGCACTACTTACCTCTCTGAGCGAGACTGCTCAACAAGAAGAGCTATTAGGGCAATCATCTTTTCAAGTGCAGCAGGCCTGTATTTTTCTTCTGCTAAAGAAAGAATGTCTTCTTCCTCTTCCTCCTCCTCCCCTTCTTCTTCTGACAACACTTCAACTTGCGGCTGAGTGACAGAAAAAACACACAATAATCCACACATACGGTAATTACCAATGCAGACCTTCCTGCCAAAGTCACCAGGTCTATAAGCTATAAGGTCTATGGGCCCTTCGTAGGCTAAAAGGTGAAATAAATTTATGAACCCAACACTACCTAATATACAGAAAACAAAACTACATGCACCCTGCTATTTAGGTAAGCCACCCTCTTTCATTCCCATCCTCACATCAGCACTATGGGAGTAAAAGCACTGATCTATGGGGAGCATATGACAAAGACAATTTATGTAAAATGCTCTGAACATTCCAAGAGTGCCAAGTATAAATGCCAAGCATTGTTATAATAAATCAAGTTATTCCTGCATCAGGACTGCCACATAATGGCCATGACAGGCAAGCGTGGCTCCCTTGGTGGCTTTTAAAGAATGTTAATTTGCATAGCCCAATTTATTAGATGCAACCTGTCCGAGGATGCCATCCTCCACTGTGAGAGGAGGAGTGAGACCAACCTCAGGGAACCCTTCCCACATTCATGCGTTTCTCTGTTTGCTTGCTGCAGAATTCCTGTGTTGGAGTGTTCTGGACGCCAAGTTCACAGATACTGGCCTCTCTCATCTCCCACCCAGTGTGAACGGAAAGCACACTACTGTACTCCCACAGCATTCTGGCTGGAGGCCATGGGATGGGAAGATGAGCAATGATGGGCAAGCTATCCTTCGAGGAGTTTGTCCACCATTTCTAATCCTCTTGTTGAGGAAACCCTGATAACCTCCAAAGAAGCAGCAGGACACGCCTGAACACAGTTTGAAAGCCACTAGTTTTAAAGCAATGTTGTTTAGTTAAACCTAGTTCAGGAGTTGTAATATTAATTTGTTATGTGGTAACATTGGGGAAGGATGGGAGGACATGGAGGGTTATTCAATCTGAAAGATAAAAAAAATCTACTTTTACAAACAAGTTCAATATACTTACATTTTCAGGTCCTTTAGTTCCCATATAGAAATGGACCATTGTTGATATGGCTTGCAGCGAAAGTAAGAACTGACTCTGGAAAGCAATAAACAATAAATTGTGCGAGCAATATGATTACAAACGCTATTCTCAAATAAATGTTTTTGAATGTTGTTGAAAACTACGTTTTTAACGGTTGTTGAAAAACTACGTTTTTAACGGTGCAATCCAAATGTTGTTGAAAAACTACGTTTTTAATGGTGCAATCCTGTGTAAAACAGCGCCAGGGGAGCGCACCCCCGAAAGAAGAGCGCGCGAAACAGCGCTGGGTGTTGTAAACGCGCCGTAAAGTGCATTTACGGCACCCAGAGAGTAAGGGCCAGCAGCGCAGAGGCCGGCAGCCCTCTCTCCCCTGCCATACCGTTCCTGCACCAGCTGAACCAGGTAAGCAGCCCTTACATGCCGGGCTCAAATGTACACCAGCTCCAGAGCTGGTGTACATTTGAGTAGGACCACAGGACATCAGGCTGTTTGTGCCAAGGGAAGGGGACGATCCTTGAGATGCACCTGGGCTGCCCTGGGGCAGCCTGGGACCAGGATAGGTTGCGGCGGTTGGCCCCTTAGGCTGGCCGCCACATCTTACACAGGATTGGGCTGTAACTCTTATTCTTCAGGTTTTTAATAGACAGAACTTAGCTGGAAAATTTAACACAATATGAACACTTTTCTGACCTTATACAGCCAGGATGAGAATACCTGACAATTACACTGGCCCAACTGTAATCCTACATAGTATGAGTGGAACTCTCCTAAATTTTATTGTTAACTTCTTCCCCATCCAAGCTCTCTCCCTGCCCGGCATTTTATTTTAGCTATTATTATTTTCTTATCAATAGGGACAGGTCATAGGGTTAGGGGTGAGAATGGGGTTAAATGTTAGGAATGGGTTAATTATATTGTTCATGATAATGGAGAAAACTTACAGAAATTTTTAAATGAAACATATTGGTAACAGCAATATATATTTTCTTATATATATATCTATATCTATGAAATGTAGAGAGAAAGGAACAAATTCTTGAAACAATCAAAACTACACTCACCTCTTCTTCTCCCATTTTGGCAAATTCATAAAGAAAGGCAAAGTACTCTGTGAGATGTTTACTGTGAGGTTTAACACCATGCTCCATAATTGACAACAGAGTCTTCACAAAGCGAGTTACACATGAGCGACTACCAATATCTTCCACAGGCCCATCCATGTCATCGGAACTGAAAATACATTTCAATTTATATCATTCAGTCTATATTATTAAGGTCACTGTAGGCAAAATGATTGTGGGCTAACCCAAAGGATGTTCAGAGATCCCACTTTTATGAATATTACACTATCCATATTACACAATTGCACTCCTGCACACAATTATTTCAAGTACATCCTAACTGAGTTTAGTGGGACTTGTTTCCAAGACAACATCTATGGAATTGGATCTGGACTTGATTTGGATTCAAAGATGTGCTTGGGCATGCCCAGTAAGGTGCGAGTTCTTCCTTTTGCATGACAGATTCCCATGCCACTACATACTGCATTTCAAAACTCTGAGGGGGTTTGCAAAACTGACAGCAATATGACAACCAGGCATGGTGTTTGGCCGCCCAAAAGGAAGAACTCAAAAACTTCACTAGACATGCCCAAGCACATCTTTGGATCCAAGCCACAGCATATAGCTGCATGGGAGAGAACTACTTCTCAAAGCTGCATGATGATGAGGCTTAACAATTGGTTTTCACACATCCATATGGCTTAACTGAACAATAACCTGATCTCAAAAAAAAAAGGTGTGCCAATTAAAAGCATAAAAACCTTAAAACCACCGTGGGAGGCATCCAGGCATTGGTTGGAAGCTCCTTCCACGAATAGAAGGGCTCAAGCAAGGATAGTTTCCACTCACAGAAAGAGCTTTTGACAACGGTGCACCAAAGGTCTGGATGCCACCCAATGAGATTATTATTTAGAATCGGTTTCGTGCTAAATCAGTCTTCTGGCCTTAGAGGCATGGTCAAAAACAAAAGAAGGAGCTTGGAAGAGAAAGCTGAGAAATTGTCTAATGCTTAATTCATCAGTCTTAATATTAAAAAATAAGTATTTAAGGCAGCTGAAATTAATTTTAAGACGAAAATATATTAGATACAAATATTTTACCAGTCTTCTATCCCTGGCTGCAGGTAAAGATGAGCATGAACCGGCCTCAATCGCTGAATCACGTGGATACACAAGCGCTGGAACATCTATAAAATAATGAGCCAGAGGCTGACCTAGGGGCGGGGGCTGACACAAAGTGCTCAGACTACTTGGTTCAAAAGCTCAATTATGATTAAAATTCCTACATTTAGTTTCTACATTACATGTCTAAGAGTCACTTCACAATCTTAAGTACACCCAAGACATTTTAATTATAACCCTAAAGTGTAAGCGTTACAAATATGCGTTTGCAAACACAGTATCACAGATAAATTAATCACGGAGCTGAACTGGACTGCAGCTGCCTACTGAAGTGCCTACTTTGTAGCAAACTTGGATTTGCCACCATGTGGCGCAGTGGGTTAAACCGCTGAACCATGAGCTGTCGATCGAAAGGTCGGCAGTTCGAATCCGCGACGGGTTGAGCTCTCGTTGGTTGGCCAGCTCCTGCCAACCTAGCAGTTCCAAAGCATGTTAATGCGAGTAGATAAATAGGTACCACTTGCGGGAAGGTAAACAGCGCTCCGTGTTCCAGCCGCATGCTACGTGCTGCGGCAAGGAGAGTCATGCCGGCCACATGACCACGGAGGTGTCTTCAGACAACGCTGGCTCTTCAGCTTTGAAATGGGGATGAGCACCACACCCTAGAGTCGGACACGACTGGACTTAATTGTCAGGGGTCACCTTTACCTTTACGTGGCGAACAGCCCTAAGGGCAAAGACCTACTGAAAGAGTTTGACTCCTAATGTCCTTTGCATTGTACAGAAGCCCTGTGACTCAGTGCCATTTCTGTTTTCCATCTGCACTGCAGTGATTTACGAAAATATTCCAACTAAGAGCCAAACCACCATGCAACTACAGTGAACTTTCGATTTAACACACCTAAGAAAGAAACCAAATGCTTTCTGCTTCATTAAAAACTAGTCATATCTTTTGAGCATGTGCACCAACTTCAATGCACTCAGATATAACAGACTTTTGGCATTAACGGACACCCCTTCCCCGTTAGTACTTTAAATCAAGGGTTTACTGTACTTAAAACGCTTCCTCACCCAAATTGCCAAACTGCTTCTGTACATGGGAAGCGATACTTAAGACTACAAAGAATATCTCAACTGCATGCATGGATCTCTTGTGCAGGCAGATTGAAGACAGAGTTAAAAGCTTAAATAGCTAAAATTTACTGCGTGAATCAACTCCAACACAGGACGGAGAAAGAGCAGCAGTCACTCACAAGCATAAACGCCAACTCCCCAATGGCAACAACATGACATGGGGCATCCGACCTGTGCTGAGTTTCTCTTACCTGTCTCACGATCTGATTGGGACATTTTATCAGAATCTGCATGGGCCACCAGTCATCATCAGCCATACGATCCAGAAACCACTGCAGAAAAGACGACACACTGTTGATACTTTAACTTGCATTCTACCAGTCACAACAGCTTTTCCTACCCTGATATGATTTAATAAAAGGTGTAGTGGATTTTCAGTAATTAAAGAAGCTTTATAAAATTCCAAGAGTAATTCAGCAATTACTTGTTCTTCATAGGAAGAGCGGGGGTGAGTGGGTGGGTTTGTAACTATCTCAAGTTTTATAGCAGAGAGAAGATGAGTCAAGGAACGGCCTCCATAATGAGCAAAATCGGGAGGGGGTCCTCACCAGACAGAAAAATTGCAGGTTTTGGTTTGATTTGTGATATGAACTTGTCACTCTTCAGCAAATTAGTTTTGGATGGGATTTTCTTGCTCTGATAAGCTTAGCCTCTCCTTTATGCTAAAGACAGGCGATTTATGGTAATGAAGACAACACAACATCTGAACACTAGATGTGTTCAGCATCTGTGTGTGATGTTCTATGTTGGTTGCTGCTCTCTGGTCCTGCATTATGCAGACCTGATCTGAGAAGGCCATATGTCATGAGCTCCAAACCTCTCCTCACACACTTAAATAATTCAAACTCCAAAATAGAACGGATTCTCGTTACTTTCTACTGTCAGCTGTTGAAAGGTGGAGCATAGTGAGTCTTTAGTGGCATTTGTACTGGTTGCCATTTAGCTACCAGGCCCCAATTCAAGATGCTGATTACCTTCATAGCCTTTCATGGCCTGGGATCTACACACTTTAAAGACTCTCTTTCCCCATAGGAGTCCTGCTGCTGCTTGTGTACTGCAGGAAGGCCCTGCTCTGTAATCCTGCCTAACTTTAGACTGGTGGAGCTCCTGCTCCGCAGGCCTAAAGCATCGCAAACATGCCGTAAAGCATGTTTGCGACGACTTGGGAGTAAGCTCACTCCACCACCTATCTTGTCCTGCGCCGGCCGGAGTTGATTGGGAGGATGGGCCGGGGCAGTGAGGGAGGGGGCCATTGGCCGGCCCAGGCTGGGGGTGGTGGTGGCGATATCGGAGGTGCGGCCTAGCAGCCCCAGGGCAGCCTATAATGTGTTTAGGATGCAGCGGTCAGCCTTTTAGGCCGGCTGCGCATCTTTACACAGGATTGCGCCATAACTCACATGAAGCAAAGACATTCAGAGAGAAGAGCAGGACCTTCATTAAAAGGTTGTGAGACCAGACAACAATGTACATAAACAGGTTCAGAGATTTCGCACAGTAGCCAACCAGTTGCTTCCAGAGAGCCTACGAGTAGGCACAAAGGCAATATCCCTGCTTTTCACCCTGCAACGGATATTCATGGTGCACTGCCTCTGAAGCTGGGAAGTTCCATTTAGCTATCATGACTCAGAGACTTAGGAGGCCACACGATCTTTGTATCTGACCCATTTATCTGTAGAACGTTAAACTACGTTAAAAACAATTGACCAAGGAACAGATGGAGAAGTTGAGTCTGCACACACACAGTGCTAGCCTTCCTTTTAACTTGCTAATAGGCAAGGTTTGACAACACTTGCAAACCCCACAGCACTATCTACCTCTCTGAGTTTTGCAAGGTACTGACAAATGGCTTATTTTTCTACCTTTCCAAACCCACCAATTCACATCCTATGGTGACGACTTGTGTGGTGCAAAATGCTGTACTTGGGGTCTGCATAGTTTGCATACTTCACTGAACTTTTCTGTCTTACCTCACAGGCGGCTTGACTGTTGTTAAATTGCTTGGTTAACAGTTCGATCCACTGAAGCATTGTTGGCTAAAGAGAGCGGAAAACTCAAACTGAAGCATAACACCATTACTGCACATCTACTCTAATAATCTTAACATGTAAGTTAAAATAAAGTAGAGGTGATCACATGGGATGCAATAATGAGCTCACAAAAAACTATGCCTTCACCTTCTCCTGGAAGCTCAGGAACATTTTTATTTTTAAAAGGCTATATTCTGCACCTTTCCCTTTCTCCCAGGGAGGCTCACAACAAAGGTAAAAGAAAAACAAAAAGCGGCATGTTAATTCTAAAATCATGCTAAGAATCAACAATAGAACAATTAATACAATCAAGAAACAGCAGCAACATCATCAGAATGCAAATCTGGAGAGCAAAACCCAACAATGGACAGTGGTAAATCAACAGGGAAAGGCCAACTAAACCATGTTTTCAGCTACTGCTGGAACAAAGCAGTGAAGGAGCCAACCACACCTCCTGAGGGGAGGGAGGTCTATAATCTGGGCACCACCACAGAGAAAGCTCTTTCAAGTGTCATAGCCGACAGGACTTCCATTGACAATGGAACAGGTGGACAATGGAACTGGAGCCCTCTCCAGCCATCGGAGGATGGACAGCTTCACGTGGGAGGAAACCGTCTTCAGATGCTCACGACTCAAGTCATTTAGGGCCTTAAAGGTTAAAACCAGCACCTTGAATGGAGCTCGAAAACGTACCAGCAACTAGTGCAGGTGGAACAGCACTGGCATGATGTGTTCTCCATGCTTCATGCCAGACAGCAATTGTGCTGCAGCATTCTGCACGAGCTGAAGTTTCTGAACAGTCTTCAAGGGCAGCCCCATGTAGCATAATTACAGATGTCCAAACGAGACGTAACCAATGCAGGGACAGCCACAGTTAGGTCCGATTGGACCAAGAAAGGACAAAACCAAAAGGAAAGCTGAAGTTGGGCAAAACCACCCCAGGCCATGGCCAACACCTAAGCATCCAGGTGTAAGGCTGGGCTCAGAAATACTTCCAAGCTGTGAACCAGCTCTTTCAAAAAGGGAGCACGCCGCCTTCCAAGAAAAGGCTGACAATCCATAATCTGGACCCTAGGTTTCTCCACCAATGGCACCTCTGTCTTACACAGATTTAATTTCAACTGGTTCACCCTCATCAAATCGCCCACTACTGACTCCAAACAGCAATTCAGAACAGTCATAGCCTCTCTAGTATCAGATGAAATTGACGTTGTGACTCAGCTCTGTATCTCATTACTGATGAGAACCGACCAATTATGATATTTCTCCCAGCAGTTTCATGTAGATATTAAACAGCATGGGGGATAGAATTGAATCATGTGGGACGCCAAAGGCCAACAACTAAGGAATCAAGCAAGAGCCCTCCAGCATCACTTTCTGAAATCTGCCCTCCAGGAAGGAAAGGAATCACTGCAAAATTAGTGCCCTGTCAGACAACTCAGCAGGATACCACAATTGACAGTATTGAAGGTAATCGAGAAGCCCAGAACCAAGTGGGCATCTTCCCCCGTCTAATTTTCAGCATAGGTCATCAACTATTGTGACCAGGGCCGTTTCCACACCAAACCCCACGAAACGTTGGACTGAAATGGGTCCAGATAATCAGCTTCATCCAAAAATTCCTGGAATTGGGACTCTACTACTTAGCCAGGTATGTTGCCCAATAATATAAAGTTAGAGACTGGACTATAATGCTTCAAAACAGTGGAATCAAAGGAAGGCTTATTCAGAAAAGGACAGGCCACTGTTATCTTAAATCAGGGGCGGCCAACCTTTCAACATGAATGCTCCAGGATCTTTAAGGGTTGTATAGGTGCGGGCATTTCAGCAGGTGCAGCTGCTTTAGCAGCACCATCAGCACTTGCAGCTGCCAAGATTCTGTCTTCTACACCAGCGCCCCCCAACCTCCGTGGTGTCGGGGACCAGCATCGCGGAGGTTTTTTTTTTTCACGGACCGCGGGGGCCCACTGACGCCACGCCCCCACATGTCCCGGGCGTGATGTCGGCTGCACGCGCCCAGCGTGGCTCCAATCACACACACACTGCCGGTTTAGTGCCTATTTGGCACCGTTCGAGCTCCAGGGCAGGCGGGAGGGCTGAGGCTGTGCAGCGCGGAGGTAAATAAGCCCCTTTGCCGCCACATCCGGCCCCCACCCTGGGGCCCACCGCTCCAACCCCGAAGTCGCTTCTGGCCAGGCGGCCCGGTCCCGGGCCGTGGCCCGGTGGTTGGGGACCCCTGTTCTACACAACTCTTAAGAACGCAGAGGCCCTCATGGTGGAAGGTTGGGCACCCCTGCCTTAAGGCATCACATCCTTCTCCAAAGAGATGTTGTTAACCTTCCCTATCCACTCAACCCATTGCCCTAGGTAGCTCTCACCAATCAAGAGGGACAAGGGCCCAGCCTTATGCTTCCATGAATACCAACCACATCTTCAGACTGTACAACTTGACAAGAATCCATAATTACAGGACAAGTAGGAGCAGAGGGTACATACAATGGCTCTGTTAATGCGGGGTCTATGTCGTGGCAGGTGCAAGCAATTTTACTGGTTAAGTGGCTAGCAACTGGTCTCAGACAGCCACTGTCAACCTCTATACTCATGTGTGGCCCCGATGTTGAAGACCATGCATCTCCCAGAAAGGCTCCCCTGGATGGCTCTCTACCGAGATAATGGTGGCAGAAAAGTATACTTTCTTGGCTGGCATTATTGTTATGAAATAGTCTCAAAACTGGGCTCTAGTTTGTGTTCGGTTGTGCTTATCATGAGTTTTCCCCCACTGTCGCCAAAGACATCTGCCCAGTTGTTTCATCGCCAGCAGCTCTCCTGAGGGCCAAAGCCAGACTTGGCTCTACAGCCAGAAAGATGACACTTGAATGCAATTGTGTCAATAGCTCTGGTTGTCCACTCATTCCAGAGACCAGACTAGGCTATAGCAGAATCAATGTGCTTTAATAATATGGTTGAGCTTGCATGCTGAAGTCATCTGGGACACTCTGGCCTAAAGACACCAGTAATTACTGTGTTTGGTTTGTTCCTCTACTTGAATACTACTGTCTGAATGTATATGCAGGTTAATCTATAGCAAGTTTGACATAAGAATGACCCTTTCTTGGGGTAGGAAAACTGTAATTAAAACACATCTGATCCATGTCAACCCAAAGGGTTCTAACGAAATGACATACACTTGGGACTTGACATAGCACACAGTTTGGGGTGAAATGGAATGTCATTACTAAACTGTTTTGTTCCATAAAATTTGGGGTAGCTGTCTGCCTCAAGCAATGTTCTAAACATATTATATTCAAATGCATCACATACCTTTTCTTTTGAATGGATAAACGTTTCCAGGACAAAAGATGTGCTTAGCTGCAAGACAGGAATCAACAGTCACAGACTACCCTGAACAAACATTTAAATATCTTGAGCTCAGAAAAAACGAATTCTGATAAGGAATTCTACCTTGGCTGTCATCAGAGAGACTGCTTTTGGATCCGGTAACGTGCTGGGGATGCTACTACACAATTGCCACATGAACCTAGGGCCAGAGATCTAGTTAGTTACCTAAAATGGACTTTAAAATTTGAATAAAAGTTTTTTTTTAAAATCCCAACACCACCTAAAGAAAAGCTTACCCAAAATAGGTATGCTCAAAAATATTCTTGTCTTGAAGAAACTGCATGTTATCGTGCCAGATCCACTGAAGAGAAAAATGCTAACATCAGCTACAAAGTTCATTCTTTCAAAGTCATATGCATGATGTTAAAAGTAAAGCCATAGTCTTAAGTAAAAAAACTTCCCACTCCATTCAATTTGCATGTATTTATTTATTTAAAGAATTTATACCCCACCTTTCTCCTGACAGTGCAACCAAAGCGACTTACAAAATTAAAACATGTTAAAAATACAAAGTACAATAAAATTAAAAACAAAACAAAGCAATTAAAACAGACAAGCACCAGTGGGTCACCTAAGATTGCTTTTGATTAAAAAGGCACATTTAGCACATGGGCAGCGCAACCCAGCCTAAGTATCCCATGCTCGCTCCAGGCTGCTCTGCAGCGGCCTGGAGGTCTACTCGGGGAAAGGGGACGTTTGTCCCCTTCCCCTGGTGTAGAGCTGGGAGGCCGCAATGGGCCTCCTTGGATTTCCGCCAGCTAAATAGCTGGCAGCAGTCAGAGGAGGCTTTGTAACTGGCGAGCCGGCCCTGTGGGAGACAGGGATATGGCGGACGCCATCCCCACCCCCCCAGGCCGGATCAGCCAATGGCCCCCCTTCATCGCCGCCCAGACCGCCCATGCAGCTGGGGATCGCTTACCTTCCTCCGGTGGCTGCATGGACGCCCCAGCCGCGGAATGAGGGCGGCCAACCTTGCGCCGGCCACCCTTACTCCCGAGTCATCTCAAACATGCCTTATGGTACATTTGCGACGGCAGCGCACTTGCTCTGCCGCCGGTTATTTGCGCAGGATTGCGCTGTGAATCAAAGTTAGCCAATTTATATTACGTTGGTGATGAATTCAGTCACAGTTAAAAGACCCAAGTTCAAATCCTTGCTCAACCATGAAACTCATTGGGTGACCTTAGCTCAGGAAGGCGCACTCAGCTTAACCTGCCTAGCAGGTTCATTGAAAGGTTAAACTTGGGATAGGGGGAGGGAGAGAAAACAACCAGGTATGTTAACCTGCTTTTATTGGAAAGGAGAAGGAAAAACTTTGCAAGTTTTATTTTTAATAAAATCAACAACAAAGACGCTTTGATTTGCTTTTTTTCTAGCATGCAGCTTAGACACTACTGCCACACAATTGACAGTGTTGTGCATAAAAACAAGTCGCTTGGCAGGTCATGATGTTGAGGTGTCTCGTAGGGGGCAGGCGATCAGTGTGGTGGGTTTATGTTCAAGAGCAGTATAAAGCTAATTTTTGGGGGTGCAATTTAGGCAAATGTTCTCAGAGCTGCCTGAGAAGTTGGATTATAAGTATTTGAAGATGGCATACACCTGCACCACAAAGTAAGCTTTGGGCTATCCCCAGTCACACACTTCCATTTCTGAAAGGGCTGTCTTCTTCAAAATGCACAAAGATTCTGACCTGTCCAAAGCATTGCTCCTGTACAACATTGTACAACATATGAATCCTCCAGGTAACACTTAGGAATGAGGAACAGAAACATTTGAACATATAAATGTCCACTCTTAGGGGCTTCAGTCTTTACTTGTGAGAAGTAACTTCTCTTGGTTGACTGGCAGGGCCCATCAGCAAGAATTACACCAAGGGAAGGGGCTTCAGTTCCCAGGCTGAACCTAGAAGAAAGTCCCTGGCCCTCACAAGAATTATAAAAAAAAAGACAAAAGGAAAAAAGTAGCCAATGATACAACCATAAGGACACTGGGGGGGGGGGAGAGAGAGAGAGAGAGAGAACACGAACGAACGAACACATCCACAGGGCTCAACTAAGCCTGATGCTGAAAAGTTTAGGCCTTCAAAGAACTACAAAACCAGGGTTTAAAACACAAACACCTCTCTATCTAGAGCAGTGCTTCTCAAACCAGTAGCATAGCTACCGCGAAGCAGCAGGGGCGTCTTGACCCTGTACAAGGGATGGAGGGGATGCACTGCCGCTGCCCTGCTACTCAGCCCCGCCTCTTCCTCCTTGGCGATCTCACTGCTGCACCATTCTGGCTTCCCTCAACCCGGAAATAATTGGCGGTGATGTGGTGACGTCACTTAACAGTTACTTCTGCATCGGCGTACTCAGGGGGTGGTGGTGACGCCAGGTGATGCCCTGGGCACCAGACGAGGTAGCAACGTAACTGTCTATCTGACATGGCTGAAGGGCACCATATCTGTGCCATATTATTATTGTTTCTTTCCTGGACATTTGCTGCAGACTTGCAGCCAATGGCTCACTCACTGGCACCGGTCCATGGAGTAGCATAGGTCTGGTGGTGGTGGTGGTGGGGAGAGAATGGATGGGAAGACTGGTTCATCCTGGAGTTCCTGAGAATGGACATTTACAGTAAGTTCAAATTTTCTTTTCTCCTGTGGTCCCAGGATGGGATAAGTCTTTGTTTCTGGGACGGAGAAAATCAGTTCAGCTGAAGGGGTAGGATTATGTTCTCATATGCTACAACAGTGGTTTCCAAACTTTTTAGCACCTGGACCCACTTTTTAAAACGGCACTCTGTCAGGATCCACCTAGCTTTACAAGACTTAAAAAAATTCTAGAAAATATTTCTTTACAGTATTTACAAAAAACACGATCCATTTCTCCTAATGAGGCAGCCCTAATGAATAGCCCCAAGGCTTGAGGGGCTTAGTTATGCGACCCTGCCTTCACCTGAAAAAATGCACCAGAAAAAAAAAAGACACTCAGACATTTCTCTATATTTACATAAGCTTGCAAAAAGGAGAGTTTCTTACCTGTTAACTCTTGTTCCTGATAGAAGAAGGGGCATTCACTACAGAATGGGAAGTGCCTGTGTACCAGCTCGAGCTAGGGTCAATTAAACGGACACTTCCTCCGCACGGGGGACGACTATTTCCCCAGTCTGGCTGACAGAGCTGAAGACGACATCCCTACGGCTATTGAACAACATTGTCCCACTGGGACCATCGCCAGTGAAGCCTTTGAACTCACCAGCCTTTTCAATGTCGCTTAGAATTCACATAGCAGGTTAGTAAAGAAACTCAAACTGCCACCCCCACACCTCCCAGACTCATCTGGTGCTGAGTGGTCTGTTGGGTTGGTGGAATGCCCCTTCCTCTTCCTGCACCATTGCCCTTATCCAGGTTAAAACCTGCGACTGAGTCTCTTCATCAAAAAAGCCTTGTCTATTACTGGAGGTGCCTTCTCCAGCTGAACTATCAGAGGGCGCTCTAATCTCCACATCAGAAGTAAAAACTCCGCCTTATTTTTTTCCTGGAGATCTGAGTTCAACCAAAGAGAGACTGAGACAATGGCGCCAGCTAGTTGCTGCAACGTGCTAGATGCTGCAACTGGCTTGTTGTCCCCCGTAATTCAAGAAGAGACACCAATTACAGCACCAGGCAACATGCGGTAAGGCAAAACCTGATGCTTAACAGAGATGCCTGCCAACTCCCCTGGACTTTGCTGCTGTCGCTGTGGAAAGGGCACAGGAACGTCTTCTCGCTCCTGGGAGCAGTGTGCCTAAAAGACCAAGCTGGTGATGGAGTGGTTATGCGGACCTCGCCGGCTTCCACTGCCTAGCTGGGCAGACTTGGGCAAAAAAACTCAGGAGAAGGCCAGTAACAATCTCTGTGCCCTCCCTACAAGCCCCAACAAAACAATCGGCTCTTGCCGCCAATGCGGATTCCTCTCCTTTCCTATCTATCCAGCTAATAGCCACAAAAGGGGGAAAAACACAACAAAAAGAAGCGCTTGGGTCAGGAACCCACAACACTGACTCCTTCCTACTAGTGAGGTAGGGCCAAACTGGGGAAACGGTCATCCCCCACGTGGAGGAAGCTTCCATTTAACTGACCCTACCTTGAGCTGGAGCACAGACACTTCTCATTCTGTAGGGAATGACCCTTTCTCAGAGGCGTCGCTACACCCCCCAGGGGGGTCCATCGCCAGACACCCCCTGGAAGGTCACAAGCCCTGCACCCTGGGGGCGTAACGTCACAAGCCCCCATCCCTTTCGGCAGCTGCGCGTCCAAAATGACCCCCTCCCGACGGGCGACACACGGCGGGGTGTATGTGCATTTGCCGCCGGATTCAACGACAATTCGGCGGCGGAGTGGCAAAAATGCACACATATCCCGGCGGTTTTTCGGCTGCTTTTAGGCTGTTTGCGAATCCGCAAACGGCCTAAAAGCAGCCAAAAAACGCTGTGTGTGTGTGTATTTTTGCCACTCCATCGCTGAATTGTCGCTGAATCCGGTGGAGAGTGCACCCCCTGGCGGCCAAGGGCCCGCCACCCCCCCATGACGCATCTGCCCTTCCTCTTCCAGGGAACTGCAGGAGCTCAGCTCTTTGCAGGGTAATGAGCAGCTATCTTGTAAACTGCAAGAGCTCAGCTCTTTGCAGGGCAAATAGCAGCTGATTTTTGAATAGTCTCAGGGCTTGAGGCGATTAGTTATCTGATCTTTCCATCAACTGTGTTTTCATTGGAGGCTCTGCTTGCAACCCAGTTTGGGAAACACTGTGCTAGAACAATCTTGGGATAACTTGTCAACCAAAGGCTGCACCAGAGGAGACAAATATATCAATGTAATAGTGCCTACTGAACATATGGCCGAACAGGTTGCTGTCCTACATACTGACTTAAGCCCAACAAATTGTAGAAGTAGCAGAACCTTCTCAAGGAAGGTTTGTTTTGTTTGGTTGGGGAGCAAAAGCGTATTGCTACCTGATTGAATATGTGAGGATGGACCATTTCCTATGACTGGATGAGGCTCCATATGGTAAGCAGTCTGCTGATGTAATCTAACTTCTACTACAGGTTGAGTATCCCTTATCCGGACTACTTGGGACAGGAAGTGGTCTGGTTTCCGGATTTTGGAATATTTGCATAAATAATAGATATCTTGGGGATGGGACCCAAGACTAAATACGAAATTCATTTATGTCTCATACACACCTTGTACACATAGCCTGAAGGCAATTTATACTATATTTTTAATAATTTTGTGACCCAGAATGCCTTGCGCTATGCCAGCCAGGTGCTGGAAAAGTTTTTTTAAAATAAGTCATAGCCCCCAAAAGTGTCTGGAGTTTGGAATAGTCTGGATTTTAGATGTCCAGATAAGAGGTAATCAACCTGTATGTAGACTGCTTGAAAAAAATGCATCCTCTTTTGATGACGATCTTGACAATATTGCTGGTGACTGACATAGGCCTTTGCAAACACACAAACTAAATGGATGAGGGCTGTTAGTTTCTTAATACAATTCTGGAAGGCCCAGATCATCAACCTGGTTGCCGCCTTCAATGCCAGCTAGTTGGAGCTTTCTTGGATACAGCTGACAATCAGGCCCCATGCTCATGTGGGGTGGTTAGCTAAAAATAAAAAAATAAAAAAATGGTGACATGGAGCAAGAAGCAGACACACTGTGGCTCTCCTACAGTCCATCCCCCATGCGAAGTCTGGTAGGAAACAGGCATCAATGTACTAGGCAGCCAAACATTCTCTACAACTCACTTTGCAGGCCTATTTGTTTGCCAGCTTTGAATTGGAAGGCAGAAAGAACCCCTGAAAGAGTCATTAGTATGTCAGACAGTTATTCCTTACCAGGAGAACCAGAATGCCTACTGGTCGCCTAGGTCTGGGACAGCATCCAAGTTCTGGACGTTGTCATTAAGAACCACCCTTTGTTACAAATCCTGCATCTCTACTCTCTGCAGCAGAGAGCTCTTAGCTAGATTAAAAATGGAGTAATCTCTGAGACAGGCAAGGTTTGACTATCCTTGTCTCTCTTTCCTTGGGTGAAACCTAAGAGGATATCACCAAGCAGGAAATTGGACCCAAGTCTTCTTGCTCCTAGTCTGGCATTCTATCCACTGCACTGCACTGGTGGTAACTAGATGGTAATTGCTTTCCTACCAAAACCACATATTTTGATAAACACACTCAGGCTTTCACGGCTGGCATCCATATTAAAACAATTGAAAGTTTTGGGGCTGAAAAGTGGTGGTCCAAATAAATACACTAAAACCTAACATTTCGCCCACTGCTGTGGTAGGCTGCTTCAGAGGCTCTCTCTGTCAACTGTCAGATGTCAAATCTAACTGATTCCATGCTCTCCGTAAATTTTGCGGAGATCAAAATGAACTTTCTATATGCACTTGTTCATGAGTTTCACATGTCCACCATCTTGGAAACTGAATTTCCAAGAATTCAAAATGCTACAGAATGGCACAAGTTTAACATGTCTAACAGAGCAATCCGACTTTTTTTTTGCCGTTGTAACCAGCAGCCCAGCGAGAACGGGAGGCCCCAGAATGGAAAAGGGATTCAAATCCCCTTTGAATTAGTCTTTTGGAGGGGATTTGAATCCCTTTTCCGTTCTGGGGCCTCCCGTTCTCGCTGGGCTGCTGGTTACAACGGCAAAAAAGTTAAGTCTGATTGCGCTGTAAGTTAATTTTGTACCTATATGGTCCAGAAACACAACAAGTTCAAAGCTTCCCAGGGTCTATTGCAGATTCAGTAGTGGACAGGGAGGACAGTGTCTGGAGCACTGAGTGAGAACAAGTTTGGAGAACATCACACCTTCCCAGCTGAGATTTTTTTTTTAAACTGGAGACACCAGGGATTGAACACGAGACATTTTGCATGTAAAAAAGCATGAGCTAAGCCTACTTCCTAACGCTTTCTTTAATCTCAAATAAACTACCTAACTAGTATTGCTTGATCTGTATAAACAGGGATGGGTAAACTCTAAGCCTTCTAGATGCTACTTTTTTTGCTCCAAAATCTTAAAAACTACCAGCACAAAATGGCAAGGGGGGGGGGGGGAGGATGGACACAAAGTATCTCACAAAATTGCAATTAGTACAATAATTTACATTTTCGGTTGTTTTTACTCACTCACTGTGTACAGAAGGCCCTCTACTCAAGATGCAAGCATGACTGGCCATTATGCCCATAGATAGTGTTAGCTCCCATTCCCAGCATTCCTAAACATTCACCATCTTATTCCAGGCAGCCTCAGCAAGCCCTGTTAGCCTGCTTTTCAAGGTAAGACCACACAATATTGAGTACTGCACTGTAGGTGTACCATAAATACCTTTTTTCATATTTCATAACATGTTTGTTAATGGTAATAGTGATGCCGACTTAAGGACAAAACGACTTACAGACCCCTGGAATCTAACCTGTTCTTAAGTAGGGGAGCTTCTGTACTCTGCTCCATATTCTGCCTATGCTCCAAACATGACTCCAAAAATTCAAACCCAGACAGACCGACAGACAGACAGAGACTCTCTCTCTCTCTCTCTCTCACACACCCATTAAGAAGTCAGAATTTAGATCAGAGCTACCAGCAAATCAGGAGTGACCTTCTGCCTGCCCCAGTATAAACAGATGAAATATGGTAACCTTTTTTTGATATTTCTATTTCAAAAATGCCACTTGCATTACCTTGCAGCCAACCTTCATCCCTGAGTATTTAACAAAATAAATAGAAGCCATACAAACATTAAACTTTTCCACCAATTTTTTATCGCAATAATGATGCCATGCTAACTATCCGATTTCACAGTACAACAACAACAAGTTAATACATATTTTTCCATGCCTCTGGGCCATATGCAACCTATCAACCAGCAATGTCCTGAGGTCTACCAATTCTACTGGTTCCACCATTTGCAGGACCCACACAGGAAAGCAAAAAAACAAAACACAAAACCTGCTTCCCATAGACTTGGTGGGCTACACTACATGGCTGGTTTGCTGTATGCAGGATGGCAGTCGCAACTGTAAGAGGCTGGAGCAATGCTCTGTTTACAAAGCTTTGAAACTGGTAAATATAATTTGTTTGGAGAAGATCTAATCCTGGAGATCATGTGAACAAGAACCTTTATAAAGTCTGTGCCAGTTCTTGCACACACTCATTCATACCTCAAGCAACTCGGAAGAAACATCAAATTTGTAGTCTCTGCCATTTTCCTCTTCTGGCTCCATCCGCTTATAAAATAGCATATATGCACTGTGCGTCTTTAAAAGGAAGAACAAGGAGCACAAGGGAAGGAAGAACATGTTATTTTGCAATAATGAGAGGGGGGAGGAAAAAATTTGTTTTGAAACTTCAAGGGTAACAAAGTACCTTTTCAAAGGAGAAATCCATAAACTTATCAGTGACAGAATCATAGGTCTTTGTCTGTCAAAGAAGAAAAATATAAAAGGATTCAGTATTTTGTCATCTTGGCAGCCCTGCTGTTTTTTACCTTGAGAATTGACCTCGGCTTAGAGGTTGAAACGTCGGTCTGTATATAAATACCGGACTTCCTGGACTTTCGTTTTTAATTTTTTCATTGCCTGCTTTTATTAGTGGCTTCTTTGAAAAAAAAATTTATGTGGTTTTTGGAGTTCTTTGTATTTTGTACTTCTTATACATGGCTAATTTACCCATACAACCTTCTTCCAGTAACATGAATTCAGTATTATTTATACCAGAGGTTTTCAACTAGTGGTACTTGTACCACCAGTGGTACTTTGGCTGACTGCTGGTGGTACTTGGACTGCTGGAACCCAGCTCCAATGTGGCACTTTTGGTGCCAAGTTTTTGCTCCTGAGAAGCTCCTGCCTTTGGCTGAGTCTCTTGGGAACATTGAAAAGGGCCCTCCCACTCATCCAGACCCTCCTACCTGCATTTTCTGGCCTTTGAAAACCCAGATGTAACTGGCGATGATGTCATCGCCAGTCACTTCCAGTGGTACGCAGCAGGAGAGTGGCACCGGAGGTGGTACTCGGCTGGGAAGGGGTTGAGAACCCCTGATTTATACTTACTACTGTTTGCATTACATAATAGATGTGCAAGGACCAATAGATGTGCAAGGACCAATTCTGTGCCCACTAATTAGAAAAGAGTTAAACTCTTGCGTCGGCTCATGTTTGATTTTCTAGCTGCATTGGCAGTAGCTTGGGTTATTGCCGTGGTAATTCAGCAAGAATTAGCCCTCTATAGCAATTTTGTTATGAGCTGCTGTAACAATAAAATGTGGAAATATGCCCGAGTTTACATTATACTGGAGGATGCTGCTCTTTCGACCTGCCACTCCTCATGCCCTCAGAGGAAGCTGGTAAACAGACAGCAGCAGCAGCAAAGCTAGGAGGCTCCAGGGGTTAACAATGGCCCCCTGCTGAAGTGTGGACCTCAGCAGGTACCTGATGTTAATCCTTATAAAAATGCATGAAGTGATGCGACTGATAAGCATTACTGAATGTGCTTATTAGATCTAAGTGTCAAGACAACAAGTTGGCCACTCTAGGCCACAGGCAACAACTATACTATTCTGAACTAGCACCCACATTTGTATCATTATCAGGAAAGTTGCTTAAGGAATCAGTTTTTGCAGGTTGCAAGATGGGTGATCCACAACTGGGCAAGAACAACTGACAATGTGTACCATCACATTTAACCTGCTCAAACTGATGCGGAAGGATTGGGCAGTATGGGATGAGCACGACGTGCATTTTCAAAAGTAACAGCCTCAAGGATAATATCTTAAAACATATAGAAGAACAGGCTTTGCTAAGGGAGATTCAGCATGGCTTCTGCAAGGGGAAGTCTTGCCTCACAAAACTTTTAGAATTCTTTGAAAAAGTCAACAGGCATGTGGATGCAGGAGAATCTGTGGATATTATATATCTGGATTTTCAGAAGGTATTTGACATGGTCCCTCACCAAAGGTTCCTGAGAAAACACAGTCAGGGAATAAGAGGGCAGGTCCTCTTATGGATTAGGAACTGGTTGAAGACCAGGAAACAGAGTGGGTGTCAATGGGAAATTTTCATAATGGCAAGAGGTGAAAAGTGGTGTGCCTCAAGGATCGGTCTTGGGACCGGTGCTTTTCAACTTGTTCATAAAATGACCTGGAGTAAGGGATAAAGCAGAGAGGTGGCCAAATTTATGGATGATACAAAACTTTTTCGAGTGGTGAAGACCAGAAGGGATTGTGAAGAGCTCCAGAACGATCTCTCCAAACTGGGAAAATGGGCAACAAAATGGCAGGTGTGCTTCAATGTAAGTAAGTGTAAAGTAATGCACATTAGGGCAAGAAATCAACACATATAAGCTAACGCAGTGGTTCTCAAAATTCTCCCCGCAAGGCAGGGAGAACTCTAAATGTCTGCGGAGGCGGGGTCAGTGGCGGCTGCAATCCCCGGGGATCACTACAGCAAAAAACACCCCCCGAAACCGCCGTTTTTAGCCTAAATGGTGTATTTTTGGGTACTTCCAGTTTTCGCGATGGGGATCGCTGTTGCCATGCTGCCCCCACCCCTTAAGGGGGCTGGGGACAGCTTTTGTTCTCAATGGTGGGTCACAACCCACCACTCTGCGAACCACTGAGCTAATGGGTTCTGAGCTGTCTTCGACAGATCAAGAGCTCTTGAGGTGCTGGTGGACAGCTCGATGAAAGTGTCGACACAGTGTGCTGCAGCTGTGAAGAAGGCCAATTCCATGCTCGGGATAATTAAAAAAGGGATATAGAATAAAATGGCCAATATCATTATGCTGTTGTATAAATTGATGGTAAGGCCACATCTGGAGTATTGTGTACAGATCTGGTCACCACATCTCAAAAAGGATATAGCTGAATTAGAAAAGGTGCAGAGAATAGCGACCAAAATGATTAGTGGGCTGGGGTTTGGAGCCCTTATGAGGCGCTCCCTTATGAGGAAAGGGTAAAGTGTTTGGGGTTCTTCAGCCTAGGAAAAAAGTGCCTGAGGGGGGAAGGCTTTCAGCAGCCTTTCTAAATGTACTAGTCAACTTCGTTAGTGGCACCCCAGAATGCCTTGCATGGCCATTCTAAAGCTCTCCAGAGCCATTCTGAGCTATCTGTAGTTAAGTCTGGACTATCCCTGGCCACTGGTAAGTCTTGTTCCTCCTTTTCGTGGGTCCTGGCTGTTTGCAGCTGTTGTTTTCAGTTTACAGCCCATTTGAAGCCTGGTCAGTTAGCTTCCTTAGTTGCTTGCTCTGCTATCAGCCTTGCTTACTATCAGCATTGTTTGCAGTTTGCACCCTCTTTGTTTACAGCGTGCAGCCTCCTTAGTTCAATTTCTAATTCAAAGAATTTCATAAACCCCTAAGTTTTACATTCGATCTATCCATGGGGTCATGGCAAATTTCATTTTTGGCTCAAAACGTGCCCTTGACTTTTTCATGAGATCTACTTATACATGAGTATATATGGTAGTTAAATTCTTATTCTACCCTGAATAAGGACCATAGATAAATGTGGGTTACCGTTCTAATACAAGTATAAAGAAATACCAATTACAACTCACTGTCATTTCTCCACCAAAACATTCAGAAGCCAACTGAGCAGAATCAAATGGTTTTACTTCAGCGTCATTGAAAAGATACCTAGAAAAGAGAGAACATTGCACTCAAGGATCATTTGCCTTCCCTAGAACTGATCTACGCAGACCAATTTATTTTTACAGTTGGCCCTTGGCATCTGCAGGGGTTGCCAAAAATCTTGGATGCTCAAGTGGTTGGGCGGGGTCAGGTCAAGGGTGACAGTGGCGGTGCCATTTTACCTTCTGCGATCGGAAGCTAGAGAGGCTCCAAAGGTTAACGGGAAGTGAAAACTGCTTCCTGTTAACCTTTGGAGCCTCTCTAGCACCAAGGCTCTTTGCTAGAATCATTCAGGCTCTGTGCTATAAAAACCTCAGAAGGTACCAGAAAGTGTGTGGGTAGGTCAGGTGCATGAACTGCGTACCTTGTTGCTCCCCCCCCCCCATCCCTGCATGATGGGCCATGTCAGTCTCGCCAGATCACCACACTTGCTTTGCCTCCAGGAACACAACTAAAAACCACAGTGGTGCAGTTCTGCAAACTGCGATTTGGAGGCAATACATTAACCATACATAGTTTGCCGTCAGATGTCACTTCAAGCTATAGTTAGCAAAAATTCAGAGGTAGAGGAGAATCTGTGTACAAGGAAGACTCATGAGAGCTTGCAGGAATGCTCCCAATCAATATGCCACAATTTTTCTTTACGCAGGAATTGAGCTTGTGCATACACTTAAAATTAAGAAATTTGAAAGTTGAAAGGCAGGGTAGAAATAACTAGATTTAAAAAGACGAAATACTGCACCAATTATATAAGATACACTAATGGCACAATCCTATCAAGCATTGGTGCAGGTTTGAAAATGTACTAGAAAGCATGTTTGCGACTACTCTAGTGTAGGCGGCGCTGGAGGGAAGGCCTGCACCGTTCCATTGGTGCCAGCGTAGGCCCAACATGTGCCAGAGCAGGCAAGTCCCACTCTGAGCAGCGCAGGGGGAGGATCAGGCCTGGGAGGGTGGCGGGATCAGTGGAGGTCTCTGCTGTATCCTATCCCCCATCCTATCTACATGGGGCGTTCTCTGACCTGCGCCAGCTATTTAGCTGGTGCAGATCCAAGAAACTCCATTGAGCAGTCTGGGGCTCTACTCAGGGTAAGAGGACAAAAAGTGCTATTGCGCCTTCCAAGGACATATTACACCAGCGTGAAAGCGCTGATGCAGCCAACTAACTTGGGGAGCCAGCATGCTACTAATTGGAGAAACATTTAGAAAGGCAATACTCACCACTTGTTGGTTTTGTAAGCATGAGGGTTAACAATATCTCGAATAAAACTGTAGTAGTGTCCCCCATCTGCTGTTCCCGTATGAACTGTTACGCCTATCAAATCGTACTCATAACTCTTGGTCTCTTTGGAATTGTCTCCATCATCCTTGAAACCTTAAATAAATTGTTATAACATTTAGCAATGCCAACCTTTGATCTTTAGAACAAACTTATAGAAACAACAGTATTTAGAGGAGTGGGAAAAATATATAACTCGGTGCCTAAAAGACAGCAACCAGCTCTATGCAGCCCCTTCTCCACATGTGACATTATGCATACACAGCCCTTCTCAGGACTCTCTGTAGGGAGGAGGAATCAGCAATAGATGGTTTCCATGCACAGCATAGGCAAGCGAATAAGGAGAAGATGTCAGGAACCGTATCAACCCTTAAGTCAGCATCTTCCATACAAAAGCTAAATACATTTACTCTTCAGGGGGACCTAAATATGTATTGTTAGTTACTAATAGTTGGGAGAAGGGAATGTATCCATAATGCTTCATCCAGCCTTTACAAACAATGCACTGAACATTCAGGAAGGCAGAAGCTATGTTACCCAAAGTAGATATACAAATGTGTCAAGAAAATGTGGTAGGCAGAGAACTTTGGAGACAAAAATTAAATTAAATACCTTCTTTCCTGTCATTCTTCCCCATGAGAAAGTCTTCAGTGTAAGGTGTCATATCCAGACGCAACGGAAACGAGAAGTGTGTGTTGACCTTCTCCTTCATCATAGTGACCATATTAAAAGTGTATCTCATTGTATTGAAGCTTAAGATACGAGGCAATTTTTTAAAACATGCCCTAAAATCAAAACAAGTATTTCTATTTAGAGTGCATACAGGAACTGCCATTATTTTCAAGGTATTGAGGTATTTCTTAATTGCTTTTTATCCCGCCTTTCCCCCCACAATGGGGTACCCATGGCAGCTCACAGATATTGCTCAATTACAGCATGAGTAGGTTTGATTCTGGCACCTACATCTGGTCTAAACAGCTTGTACTTGTATTTTCACAGCTGTATTACTAAAGGAAATTTAATGTTAATCACAAAAAGCCTCACAACAGGGGAAAAAATGAATACATAAGGGATGCGTCACATTGCTGGAGAAGACGACCCCCTAGCATCCTGATGCACATAATGTAGGAATGCTCGCCAGTGGCAATCTTCTGGCTTGATGTTCAGACCAATATTAATCTGGTTCTCAAGTCCTCCTTCACATTCTCCAGTATGGCACTGCTCCAGGAGTGCGCCAGTTATATGGGACATAACTCCAGGACAAGGGAAATGCATTCTTCATACACAGGCTTACCATAGTCCCGGAATCGAGTTGCGCTGCGGCCTAGAAAAGACACGAGCCGCTCCCAAGAGTGCACCGCGGCGGACCACCGCGGTCGCCTCGTTTATCAGAAGCCGTGGCTTGCATTGGCCACCACGGTGCACTCTTTTGGGAGCAGCTCATGTCTTTTCTAGGCCGCAGCGCGACTCGATTCCGGGACTATGGCAAGCCTATTCATACAGCATTGGCTGCCATGCATCTCACTTGGAAGGATAAAACATCCACTCCATCAATCAGCTGGTTGAGGAGTTATCCACACTCTCCATTTATGAACAGGCTACAATTAAAAAACAGCTCAAGGTCACATGACCTGTGAATAGCCTGCTCCTGTGGAATTCACAGCCAAGAGATAAAAGACAATATACTGAGTTAACCTAGTGGGCAGCCCAATCCTATGCTGGCTTCTGCCAGCAGAACGAGCACGTGCGCTGTCGCAAATGTGCCATAAGACACGTTGCAGCAGCACAGAGGCTTGTGGAGCCAGTAGAAAGGCCTGTCAGCGCCAGATCTCATTGAAATCCCAGCTGGAGCAGGTAGGCTCCCACCGGGCTGCAGAGGGAGGGTAGAACATGGGAGGGGGCATTCCGGGGCAGGAGAAGGGTTGGGAGGAGGGTGGGTCAGGCCCAGGAGAGGGTTGGGGTCGGTGGAGGCGGCTTCTGCCGAATCCTATCCCCCTTCCCGGGCCTGAAAGCCCAACATGCTTTCCATTTAGCTAGCGCACATCCGAGTAGTCCCATAGAGGCTGTGGGGGCTCAACATGAGGAGGAGGTGCTGGATACAGCAGAGCCTGCCCTGGCGTCGCTGCTTCCCAGCACGGGGGTTTGGTTAGGATTGCGTTGTTAACAACTGTAACAAAGCTGATAGCCTTTTTTTCTCCCCTCTGCCTTCCCTCCCTCTTTCACTGCAGACTTGGTCTGAAACATGCTTTTGTTACTGTGTGCATGGTTATTCAACAAGTTTCCTTTTTTAAAAACAATATTTTTTGAGAAGCCAAAAGTCCGACAACTGGTTTCTTTCAAGTGATACCTTTTTTCAGCCCGTACTTTCTTCCCACAGTGAGAACAAGTATACATGTTGTCACCTTCCAGGGTATCTTTAATAGTAACTTCATCTAGGGATTCCTACCACATGAGGAAAAAAAAAAGGATTGTTTAAACACTATAAAGTTACCATAATGATTAATTTTCACTTTATTATAAGAAATACGTTTAACACAAGGACCCCCCCCCCCAAAAAAAAAAATAATACAAAGAAATCACAATGATTATGTTAAGGAAGAATGTGCAATTTCAACAGGAGAAAAGAACAAGCTACAAGGCCAGCTCTGTGAACTCACACAGCCCTCACACCAATACTCATTTGTAATATATGCAAATATGTCTCCTTGCCACAGGATGTGGTGATGGCACCTGGCCTAGATGCCTTTAAAAGGGGATTGGACAGATTCATGGAGGAAAAGACCATCACAGGTTACAAGCCATAAGCAACCTCCTGGTTTTAGAAGTGGGTTTTCTCTGTGCCAGGTGCAAGGGAGTGGCGACTGGACACAGGTATCTTGTTGTCTCGTGTGCTCCCTGGGGCATCTGGTGGGGCCACTGTGTGACGCGGGAGGCTGGACTGGATGGGCTTTTGGCCTGATCCAGCAGGGCTCTTCTTATGTTCTTATGTCTGTCAGTCTGAAATTGGACTTGTATCTTGTGAGAGTCCATATTTAAGCCGACAATAGCTGTACACCTCTATCACTTTCATGGTGCAGAATTTTCATCAACACTTCCAGTGGACGTGGTGTGCAAAGTGAATGAAGAATACTGGAAATGAATGAATGGCTATGCAGATGGTGTCCGCGAGAAGGGTGTGGCTTCCTTGACAATGGTCTATGCTTCTGAGATAAATGTCTTCAGGCAAGAGATGGGCTGCACCTCACAACTGCTAGAAAAAATATATATCCAGGAAGAAACTTGCAAGCCTGGTAAGGAGGGCTTTAAACTAAGCTGCATGGGGGGAGGGAGATGACGCCACAGTCAACAGGACACTGAAGACTAGAACAAGGAACACAGGTGACAGAGGCCACTGTGAGGAACAAAATTGTATTATTTTTTCCCAAGAATTTGCCCAAAAAATGCTAGGCATTCTATACAATCCTTAGGTAAAGTATGTACAGTCAGAACGAAATAAGCTTCTTTCATACTTTGCCGAACAATGCTAGGCATTCTATAGAATGCCAGAGTTCCACACAATGACTGTAACAGATGGGATCAAAAGATGCAATGGTACTGCTGTATTCTGCTTTAGTCAGACCCCGCCAGGAATACTGTATCCAGTTCTGGGTGCCACAGTTTAGGGGGGATATTGACAACCTGGAACGGGTCCAGAGGAGGGCGACTAGGATGGTGAGGAGGGCTGGAGACCATGTCCTATGGGGATAGGCTGAAGGAGCTGGGCATGTTTAGTTTGGCTAAAGAGGCGATTATGAGGTTACATATTTATAAAAATCTGAGGGGCTGTCATGCGGAGGATGGAGAAGATGTTGCCCCGGAGGGTAGAATCGGGACAAATAGGTTTAAAATTATAGCAAGGGAGACTTCAATTAAACATTAAGAAGAACTTCCTGGTGGTACAAACTATTTGGCAGTCTGCTTGGGAAAGTGGTTAGACTCTCCTCTGTTGGAGGACAGTAAGCAGATTGCCATCTATCTGAAATGCAGTCGTTATGGACAGCCCACACTGGCATGGGGCTGGACTCGATCTTGTCGTTTCTGGTTCGATTCTCTATGAAGCTCTATGATCCTATGAATTATCAATATGATAAGCACCACTAGAATATGTGCTATTTACCGCAAAGTGCAACATTCCCTTTTAGAAAACGAGAATAGTCACAGCTTTGCTCTTTTGCCCCCAGGGTTTTGGCTCAGTCTCTCAAAAGATGAGAACACTTTTGGCGTTTTTGTCCTGACTACTATGTTTCTTTCTAAAAATTTGGATTTGTTTTCATTAGTTTCCTTTCATACCATACCATAACCTTTATTGGCATAAAACAATACATAACAAAACAAGACAATACATACCTAAACCCCAATAGCAAAGTCCCACATCAACAATCTCAGTTTCTAGCTCACCCACATGGTCTAACAGCCCAGCTCCCCCAAATCCCCCGTAGTAATTAGAGTTTTAGATCTCAGAACCTAGGAAAGGAAGATTCCAATGAGTTTTGCAACCAGACAGGTAAAGTTTTCTTTCATTCATTTTTGCTTTCTACGGGAGAGTCACTCAACCTCGTCTTTTGTAAAACTGACACCTCTGTTCTCTGGCAGTAAATGCATAATTGCAGCGGCTCAACAGAGGCCTAAAATGATTGCTGCTATGGTAATACTTACATAAATATTCTTCATGTCTGCTACCTGACATCGCACTGTGTAGAACTCTTCAGCGGTCTGACTGACATGCTCACAGTCCTAAAATGGCAACAGCAACAAACAGAAGGGTACAAACTGAATGTAATCCGACTACCTTTAAAAGAAACAGGCTAGCTTTAGAGGAAAAAATTGATAGGGAGAGTGTCAACTTACCAAAGAAACAACATTGTTTGTGATAACACCTCCAAACAAGCTTTTCACTGTATTCTTCTGCGGAAAAATTGATTTTGGTTAATATAAGGGGGAAAAAGTGTGAAGTCTGTTTTTACAGCATACTTAAAATTAAAAAAGAGTACCAATTCTGGAGACATTTCTTCAATTTTTGTTATTAGATCCGTGAAGAATTCCGTCATGTCTTTCTGTTCACCAGTATTGAGTGGCTGCTTATCCATCGTATAGGTTTTGCAGAATGGCCTTGGATTATATGCTTTGCATTCACTTTCCTTTGTTTAACAGAGGAAGGCAGAAAGACAGAATCAGACAGAGCAATTCACTATTAAAGCACACCAAGAATACACAACCATTTAGAAAAGCTGTTTCGACAAGAGGGGAGGAGCTTCTGTCCCTAAACTACTTGACTTGCCGCACTCTCCTGCTCATCAATTGCATTTTAAGAACTGGCCACCTTCCCCCCAAATCTCACTTACCTTAGGCCCCTCCCCAACCCCAATTTTCTTGCTACAATGAATTCAAACAAAAATCTGCTGGGGCAACACTGCTCTCACTAGAAGCTCTTCCCTTTCCACATTCTAGTTTTACCCAACTGGCCTTAATTAGTATGGACAGAGCAGAGCTAGTGGCTGCTTTTGCCCCATTTCAGCAATACCTCATTATTCTGCCTCATTATAGCACTCTTTGTTCTGAGTGCAATTTTTACAGTAATTATAAGAAGGAAGAGGTTAAAATCCATAAAACCATTTTAAGATTTGGGGCAGAAAAATACAGCTGCCCACATTGTGCATTCAGCTCATGTTTCACCAACGAGAGAGGTACGTTTCTGGCTACACGGGGTCAATTGCTTGCTCCCAAGCAATGCTTCAGGAGAAGAAACAGCACACAAGGAAGCCTAGTTGTCTAGATGCTCTGTGGTTCAATACTAGTAGAAAACAGGATTATAATAGGAAAACGGGATTATAGCCTAGATGGCTTCTTCAACAAGAAACCTGCAGTTCCCAAAGGGGAGTCACAACCTGGCTCCTCCTCCTGGGGGTAGCTCCTCCCATCATCACCCACTGCTGCCATGTAGGAAGAGTGACAGTGAAGACAGGAGCAGTGGTGAATTACATAGCAGGCTCCGCCCTAATGCACTGGTGAGTGTAGTACTGTGAACACATCTACATCAGATTCAGAACAGTATTATAATGACCTCCTCTAGCGCTGTCTCACACAGCACTCCCTTATCCAGGAGCATATCCACAGCATGATTGTATGCGACACTGTACAGGGTGGGTGAGGAGCTCCAGGGATGAGAGAGAAGGGGCAACATTTCCACTTGCACAGGAACTCACAAGTCTAGCCCATAATCCAGTGGTTCCCAAACTGGGAGGCGTGGCTCCCAGGGGAGCCACGGAAACTAGCCAGGGGAGCCGTGGAGTGCCACTGAATCCTCTTGGAAAACAGTGCAATGCCAATTGGCAGGCATCAACATCATGTAATGGGGAGCCGTGACCAATAGTCGCCAATGATCAAGGGAGTCGCAGGTTGAAAGAGTTTGGGAACCACTGAACTACCACTGAACCACAGAGCAGCTAGACAGACTATTAGGTTGTCATTAAGTAGCCATATACATAAACAGCTACTATAGCCACTTTCTGAAGAGTTTCCCCCAAACTTACCATTAAATGCGTAAACATTTTCTGAAGTTCTAAGAGGGTGGTCTTGTGCTTCATATCCTCAGAGTACTTAAGAAAAATACAGGAATGCAAAAGGGAAGGTAATTAGGGTTATTTGTTTTATGAACTTTGTATTTTATGGGGGGAGGGAATCATTTTTCTTAACTATAAAATTGAATAAAAATGATTGCATCATTTTACAATGTACCAAAATTAAAGCTGTTTCAGAAATCGCAAATGTAAATGTACGAAACAATTAAATTATCAAATGAGTATTTTACAGAGTGGATGGGGGAGGATCAACAAGTGGAAAAAATGGCAGCGTTTTGAAGTCAGTCATGCTCTCTGTAAGTCCAAGTCTCCTGGCCTACAACGAGTCAGTGTGAATTAATACATGAAGTTCTCCTATCTGTGTCATCCAAGTAGCCACCGACTACTGCAACCTTCTTGCTGGTCTTTCACTGGCTCATGTTCATCCTTTCAACTCCATCTAACACTTTGCAGCAAAGGCAATTCATCTCACTTATCACATCAAGGCCCTCCTTTAATTCCTTCACTGGCTCCCTGTCCACCAGCAAAAACTCCTTATTTATACTTCCAAGCCCTCAATGGCCTTGCCCATCTCTATCTCCTACCCCACTACACCTCTGCTTGTGATCTTTGGTCTTCAAGCATCCTCCACCTTCAACCATCCCAAGGTGTCTTATTCCCTCAAACAACTCCATCCTTTCTCCCTTGTTCTCTAATTATTGAAACACCTGCAAGATGCTTTCTCCATAACTTTCTTCAAATCCCTTCTGAAAACCCACTTTTTGTGAAGCATTGGTACTGCGCCTTCACCCCCTTTCCTACTGTAAGTACATGTAACAGATCATTGAATAGGTTTTTCCCATTTACCTCTGGCTCCATTACCTCCCCCCCCCCCCCACCCTTCAACTGTCAAGAGAGGAAGTGGAAGGTGCCTCCCACTCACACATCCCCAGCCATGTCTTTCTTGCTGACTAACGGATGGATCAGAGAGCAGTCCAGAGTCCTGCACCACTGGAAGGAGAAAGGTAGGAAGGAAAGGAACTATCATTTACTAAACTTGAGTAGAAAGAATGTTTTATGTTGCTTTAAGTCATCTTTGTTCTTCACGGAAATGAAGTCAGACACTAGAACCACCACTGGGGAATCTAGGAGGGTCAAGGCCAAGGAGTTTATTAGCGGCTTGAGGAATTTTGACGCTTCACCAGTGGACTTAGAAGTTGCTGAATTGTGCCACTGGAGAGTGTCTTGGAAGAGCCTTGGGAACAGAACAGCAAGGTCCTGCTGCTTGGAGGATGGAGATACTTTTGCCCCGATGAGACCTGTGGAAGTCTCTCCCTTATTGCCAGAATTGGCATCATCACAGTGCAATACCTTCAGTGTTTAGAGAGGGGCACTACAAAATCTTCTCGGGGGGGGAGGGGCGAGTTGACAACGCCTTAGTAGAAACTCCCTCCTCTTCGTTGGAGGTGGAACTGCTGGCATCGGAGGTCACAGTCATCCCACGGAGACACAGGAGAAGATGGCTTGGGGGACATTAGACTGGGACCCACGAGACTGGAACCCAGGTAGTACCCCAGACAGAGTTAAAGTCTTGCAACTTGGGTTTGCACTGGCAGGAGGATTTGGAAGTTTGTTACAAAACAGACTGACAGGATCAGGATATTTGGCTTCTAATCACTCAAGAAGCCTTTCATCCCCAAAATGGCATTGTGTCAGAGACCTATCAGAATGAGGAATAAAGCAACCCCAGGCAGGACTAGTGACAAGAAGGAACCTACTGTGACAATGCTACACTCCCTAGGGCTGCAGCACTGTCATGGGCTGAGCATTTCCTGCTAAGTTTCCTGCTTGGGAGATGAAGAAAGGAACAAAGATGCAACCGCCTTGCTGATTTTCCTACTATGCTCTTCAGTCACATGTATTTCTCTATACATTTCCTACCCAGCCCCCAAGGTTGTGAGTGGGGGAGAGGGGGGATTGGGAGAGATTTAGCAGGGGATTCCCTTCCCCTCTCCATGGCCTCAAGTGCGGACTGAAATGACCCATGTTGCTGCTGTAGAAGCCACTAGCACCTTCTGAGCCACTACGATGGAAGCATTGGTGACTGCCCTCTGCTCTTGCCGCTTATGATGCTGTCTCACCCTGACGGGTGGGAAAAAGGCAGAGCGGCAATGTTGCACGGTTGCCCTTGAGCTGCAGCCTTGCCCTACAGTACAGATCAGAGCTGGGGTCTCACCCTGATGAGTAGGTGAGCTCCCATGCGCAGCTGCAGTCTCCTGGGTGAGGAAATTCAGAGCAACTGCCCCACCAAGCCCGATGTATGCGGCCTTCCCCGTGGGGCAGGAAGAGAAATAAAGCTGGATATTGAACCAGCTTCACCCTGGCAGGTGGACAGCTGCTGACACATTAGGGGCAGACTCTCCTCTTATGCAGTGCTGCACCACCAGTGTATGGGGAACATCTCCCCGCTGGATGAGGGCTCGCTTGATCATGCTTGATAAAATTCAAGCGAAACGTCGCATTGTAGATTACCTTGTGTTTTAAACGTGTAACTGTGTTGTCTTGTAACATTTTTAAACTTTTAGCAATACAGTGGGGTTTTTTTACGTTTTTGCCATTTTAGCCTGATTTTATTATTGTACATCAGTTTTTATTGCATTTGTCACGGCCTTTTACCCATTAACTTCAGGACATTCAAAAACTCTCATACCTCTTTGCCTTTTGGGTGGGAGGCAGCTGCCAGAGTATCTGACCCTGCTTCTCCCCCTCTCCAGTCCCAGAACAGATGCCATTATAGCATGAAGGTGCCCTGGTTCCTGTAGGCTCTCTTTTGGAATTCTGAGGGGGAGCGGGGAGTACGTGGGGCCAGATGCAGCGTTTCTCAACTTCCTTGCCCCTCCATTCTAGGGCTGAGAACGTCTTGGAAAGCAAGGCCATTGCTAAAGACCAGCTTCCTTGACCCGCCCTACTACTACTACCCACAATCTTTTTACATCTAGTGATGTAAGAGATTGAACCTGGGACTGGCTGCAGGAAAAGGAGGTGCTTTTAACTATGAAGAAGCCTTAAAATCAAAATATTCACTACAACCAGAAGACTTGTTGTCTTTTCAATCTATCCACGCCACACTATTTATATTTAAAGATTGTGCAAAATGATACCTTTGCAGTAAAGATGGCTTGCCTGGCTTCCGGTATCATATACAGTTGTTGAATAGTTGAAGCCAAGTAACAAGTTGCTCCAAGGTTGGTTAGACCCACAAACCTGCACTCAGCTCTGACATCATCATGCGGCCAATAATCCCACTTGTAAGGTGCATGAGAAGCTGAAAAAATGACAACACAGGTAGATTAATACAGGATTATAAATAACCACTTGATGAGGCGGAATTGCTTCCAAGAAACCAAGAGAACTTCCATTCTCTGTCTTGGGTATTTTGAAAGCTGCCCATGAAACTGTCTCGTTCCACCTTCCAGGAACCAAGCAGGAAACCCCTCTCATGTGCTGCCCTTGAACTCGGGTCCCTTCTTTAAAACAGGAGCTGCAAGGCTATGAACGCGGCACATGAAAAGTTGTTGCTTTCTAGCTTCCTAGAAGGGATGTCCCCTCACTTACAAAGCAGGAAATAGCCCTGTGTGAGGGGCAACAAACATCACCATTTCCACCTTCACCTACTCAGGTGAAGTATATGAGCCAGGATAAACCAACCTCCTGGAAGAGGGAATTCAACCTTGTATTTGGCAACTACATGCTGATTTTTGAACATCTAAAAATCAACACCTAAAATGTTAAGCAGGTATTGCAACTGAACACGGAACAAAAGACGTACCAAAAGATGCCAATATTTCCTCAAGATGTGGGCAGAAAATGGCAGCTGAAAAAATCTCTCATGATGAGACAATGGAGATGAGCAAAGTAATGTTGACCCTGTGCTTCAACACAGGGTCAACTTGCACTTGTTAAAAGGGTGTAAGGAAGGACGCACTCTGCAAATGACACCACAATATTTTACCAACACACTTCCAAAAATGCCAAGAAAATAAGTATCTGCTCTCACAAAATTCTGAAAAACTAAGAAAATATTCTTACACTGCATGTGTTGCGCCATAACCCAGTTGTGGAGCAATCGGTAGTTCTCTACAGAGCCTTTAACCATTTCTACTAATAAGTCATAAGCAGCAGCCCTTGAAGAATGTGACTTGCACTTTGGCTGTTGCCGGTCTTTTAGGCTTGGCAGCAAAAACAGAAGGTTGAAGATATCTCTCAGAAACTCCTGTAAAACAAGAAGGTATAACAGTTTACACTAACATCAATGACATGGGGTGATTACAAAGGCCAAAGTTGCAGGGGAACCCACAATGCTGAGACAGTTTCAAATGTCTCCAAACTGCACCCAAGATTCTGAAATTTACATAGGGTGAGTTTAGACATTAACCTCATAAGGAAAGACCTCTGCATGGTGAGGAGCAAGTCAAAGTGTCGTGAAGACAAACACATACCTCACGAAGCAAATGTCATTACACATGAGCGGAGCAGTGTGTGTACAATGCACCCAGCAGTGATAATTCTATTGCCTCCCAGAAGATGGAGAAGCCCTGCTCATACATGACACCACTCGTGTGGCAGGAAACACACATGTTCCCAGGGCTCAAGCTCATGCCTCACCACACAGGAGACTTTTCCCCATGAGTCTGAATTGGAATCACAGCTGTAATTCGCTTAACACTAACACACTAATAATGCAGATCCAACTAGTGATCTTCAAAGCACTCAGGTTGTGTCTATAACAGAACTCTACTCATGAGCCGCATGTGGCTCTTTGACTTTATTCTGTGGCTTGTGAAAAGAGGCGTGAAAACCCCTTGTTTTCTCCTGGTGTGATAGCCATTTGTCATCTGCCCAGCCCGTGTGATACTCCTGGCATCTCTCCTCTAGAGGCAAAATCAGTGTAAGAGGCAAGATAATGCACATTTGAAACCCGCTGCCGTCCTGTTCAAGCCTTTTCTGTTGGGGAATGTTAGTGTAGAGTGGTGTGTCTAGCTTTCATACCTCATAACCAATTGCAAAATATTTCTGCAAGTTCAGTTACAGCTATTTTTCTTAAGAATCTCTTCTGCCATTACAAAGCACAGTCTGTAATGTCTGTTTTTATCATACAAATATTAGAAAACGTAAGGTGGTATCTGATTAAAATCTCTAATTTTATTGGTTTACATATTTTCCTCTGTGTTTTGACAAGATCTTTTACTAAGACAGATAAATAATTATTTGTTTGTATCTTGTGGCTCTCAAACTTCTGAAGTTTATCATGTGTGGCATATGTTGAGCAAGTTTGGCAACCCCTGGTCTATAAACATAAATATGGGGTAAATGTTTTAAGAAAGAACATGTGAGCCACTCACATTTCTCCCCAAACATGTATACACTGAGAAACAGATACACATAGGACAAAGCAGCTATTCAGCCTCTTTTAGGTGCAAAGTTCTTACCTGCCCTTCTCGGGAAAATTTAAAAGGTGGTTTGTGTTTAACAACACTTGTTGCAAGTCGCAGAAGGCCTGTCAGGCCATCATCTTCTATGTTACCATCTTGATGGTCGAGGATTTCTCTGCTGTAATGCACAAACAGAATTTCTGTCAGCTAAGTACATTTTCTCATGTTGAAAATCCATAAGACAGACATTTCACAATAAAAGTTAGCACAATTAAAACTTACCTTCTAATGCAATCGGCCAAATGTCTGGCTAAGGCATCTAAATCAAGCAATGTTGTCTAAGTTAAAAACAAAACAAAAATATAAGTGCAAAACAGTTATAGAGTGGCCAGCTGCACTTGGAGGAATCACATACCAACAAGAAAACATGGTACAAAAAGAGTCACTTGCCTGGTCACCCCGAGTAAAAATTACCTCAAGGTGACCACAGTGAACCTTTTATAAATAAAAGTTGGATTTTCTCTTCCCTCATTTCAGGCTACTGTTGATGTCTGCCACAGGTATGTGGGACAAGTGAGCTTGTAAGCATTTCTGGCGGCTAGTAACTTTCTTGGACATTTGCAACACTGATATTGTTAAATGAACTTAGCATGGTCTATCACAGTTGTGGTTTGGAATCTATCATGTTCAGAATCTCAACATGCTCCTTAAATATAATCAAATCTGCCTTGGTTAGCTGACTCGTCATATATTCCTCGGTGATAGACTGCCTATGCTTGCTATAACCTGAGATCAGAAGGCCCATAATAATGCCTTATAAAAGGAAGAAAAAAAACCCGTTATGTAAAAAGCAGCTGTACCTACCTGACTAGCATCTTTTACATGTATATTATCTATTAGTTTGCACAGCAACCAGAAGTATTCCTTACAGCCAGGCTGTAAAATGGGTTCTTCTTCATAATCCTCTATCTGAGAAAATAAATACTTCAGGCTTGGGTTTACCCCCTCTCCCATTTTGATCCACAAATATGGTAATAAAACATGCATATTATGGACTGGCAAAACAAGATGGAAACTATTACTCCATACATGACACCTCAATACCAAAGAATGGGTGAGAAATGTGTTTGTATTTGGTCATACAAATCAGGGATCAGTGCTTGCTAAAGCAGTTTTAACACCTCAAACTTTGCTTTATAATCCAAAGTAGTTTGCCTAATTGCAGTGTTTCTCAAACTGTGGGTCGGGACCCACTTGGTGGGTTGTGACCTGATTTCTGGTGGGTCCCAGGTGATGGAAAGATCAGATAAGTAACTGCCACAAGGCCGGAAGCTATTCAAAAATCAGATAACTGCTAATAAAGAGCTGAGCTCCTGCAGTTTGCAAGCTTGTGTAAATATAGGGAGACAAATGTTTGAACATCTTTTTTCTGGTGTTTTTCTTCCCTAAGTCTGTCAATGACAGGTAGTGAGGGCAGGTGAAGGCTGGGTTTCATAACTAAGCCCCTCAAGCCTTGAGACTATTCATTAGGGCTGCCTCATTACGAGAAATGGATTGAGGGTTTTTTTGCAAATAAATAAAATATTACTAGTAAATAAATATATTGTTTCTTTCTAGATCACCTTTTTTAAAAAAAAAGTCTTGTAAAGTTAGGTAGGCCCCGATGGAGTGTCACTTTAAAAAGTGGGTCCCAGTGCTAAAACTTTTGAAAACCACATCAGGAGAAATGAGAACAAGGAGTCTAAGAAAATGATGAGCATTTGCATAAAAGCACATTAATGGGGGTGGGGAGGGTGGATGTAAAAGGAACATTGACTTGGATGTAAAAGAACAGTCGCCTTGGGCATTTGCCTCGGCATGGGAAAAGGCGGAGTATAAATTTTTTTAAATAAATAAATAAATAAATAAATAAATAAATAAATAAATAAATAATTGACTGCTTCCAACTGTGACACTACAAACGTGACTGTCAGTACATAGGCAGGGTAGGCAGCAACTGGACAACAGAAGGCAGGTAGGCTAGAGTAGATCTTACATACAAAGGCAGCGCTGGGTGTCCATAAGCACTGCCCCCCCCAGTCAATGTTACAATGCAGGCCATTTTTACTTTCTAGCCTAATCAGGAAGCAAAATCAATTGGGGCTTGGAGAAGTGGTCAGAACAAAAGCTTGCACTTCCTCTTGCAATAGCTTGCTCCCCGTTCAGGGCAACTGAGACCTACAGATCCATGACAACTTGTATTGGAAGCAGGAGGACACATCTCTGCCTCCTTGCAATATAACTGCAAACAATGTGGTTAACAACATTTACCTTTATTGGCTTTAATGCCTGGGCATCAGGGAGAAACTTTAGCAATGTTGAGGCAGCCAGTAGCAGAAAAGATCTGTTTATTGAGTCTCCACCATCCAAACCAGACAGTGATAATTTATACAGACCATTGCAGGACTCATGGCGGACTGCAGTCTGAAATTTAAAAACAAAAAGCAAAATGCTACTAATATAAAGAAATCCAGTTTCCCTGTTCTGCTTTCCTCTACCATAATTGTTTTCAACATGTCTACTCCAACCTTGAACCTCACCATCTGCGGCCATGTATTTTCTCTATATAATTCAAGCAAAAACCATGGTTTCCATGAAGTCATGCTTTGGGACAGAAAAATCACACAAGAACAGCAATTTATACTAGAAATCAATCAAGAATGGACCATCTCACCGGGATTAAAGGTAGGCTTACCAGATCTCCAACCGGGACAGAGGGCTAGACCTTTAGGAGAAAGAATGTGGGCAGGTGCAGCTTGTTAAGTCCTAGAGCACAATCCTAGGCATGTCTACTCAGAAGCAAGCGCCATTGAACACAATGGGGCTTGCTTCTAAGTAGACATGCCTAGGATTGTGCTCTAAGGTTTAACAAGCTACACCAGCCTACATTCCTTCTCCTAAAGATCTAGCACTCTGTCCCGGTTGGAGATCTGGTAAGCCTAATTAAAGGTCATATCAAACATATGGTTTACTGTTTAAAACAAAGATCTTTCAACAAAGCAGACGTTTCATTCATTTGCCATGAATATTTTCAATGCTAAGCAGCTGTATGGCGAAGCAAATGATGGTACAAATGGAACTTGCTGGCTCCTCTTTATAGCAGAGTACCACTTACCACCAGCTGAGGCAATTAACAGACATAGGCAGACACGCCCTAATGATCTGCAGTAGCCTGTAGATACATTGTAATTTCATAGTCACACCACCAGGTGACCCATTTCAGCTCAGCCCTTAGTAATGCAAGTAGAACTAACTCTTACACTAACTCAGAACTAACTCTTACACAAATATCCTGCAAGGATGTCTATACACGGAAGATAGCCAATAATTAGGCTTAACATTGTCCCGGAATCTACGCTGGCTTCGGCCTAGAGCTGACCCAAGTCGCTCCCAAGGGTGCACTGTAGCTGCCGAACGGGGTTCCAGCTTCTGTCGTGTTGTTGACCGGAAGTTTCGGAAACCCATTGGGCAGCCGCAGTGCACCCTTGGGAGCGGCTTGGGTCCACTCTAGGCCGAAGCCAGCGTAGATTCCGGGAAGATGGTAAGCCTACCTATAATGACAATGCCGCAGTATAGCTGGGTTCAGACAAGCTGAACCTCCAGATACAAAAACAAATAGCCTGTCCTAAATCCAGCTACATTCAGGCTGCCTAAGGCCCCCAAGTATCATTATACTTCTTGGTTGATTGTTGCCGGTCATAATAGCTTTCGTTCTTTTCTATACTAGAAATCAATTTTAATTTTGAATACCGGGAACAAGTACTATTTTGAGGAGACATTTAACAGGTGTAATTAGGATACAAACCTGAGACAAGGAAACCCTGGGAACAGAATGCAGTGCTTAAATTTGGCAAAAGGGTATGTTAATGTACTTAGAATGTATTTTTTCCTCCTTTAGCTTACCTCAGGAATAAGAAGGGTAAGTTTCTTTAGCCAGTCTTGTAAATTATCACTGTCTGCCAGGTTGGATTTCACTAAAGAGCAGCAGTGAGCCCAGCTCACTAAGAGCCACATTGAATAGTGCGTAACTAAGGGAAAGACCAAATACAGTCCATTATACACCATCTACATGCAATAGCATTGGGTTTCTTTCTAGACCAAGACAGTCACAATATAGAAGAACAGTCAAAATATCCTACAGCCAGCTCACATCTTACACGAGCGTTATGTTCTGAAGTCAGCATAAGGTGAAAATCGCATATAGTCAAAATTACCCTTAAATCCAAAAAATAGGTACAGTAAGGCCCCGGTATCTGCAGGAGATAGGTTCCTGGCACCCCCTGCAGATACCAGGAACTTGTGGATGGGGGGGAATGCTATCGTCATGGGCCCCACGTGCCCATTAAATTTATCTTTATAGAACTGGCACCAAGTCCCCTGCGTTTCTTGCTTAACCAAAGCACTATAAGCAGCATGCTGCTTGTAGCGACAAAGCAGGCAAGGAGCCTGCATGCTAGAGAGGCTCCGTTAACAGGAAGCTTCCTGCTTAACAGAGCCTCTCTAGCATGCAGGCTGCTTGCCTGCTTCATCGCTACAATCAGCATGTTGCTTATAGTATTAGCAGATTCATTCTCCCATCTCATGCTCACTCTGGGGCAGGGATGTATCTAAGTAACTAGGTCACGAGTGCGAGTGTGAGTGCGAGTCATTTTTGCAAGAGTGCGAGTCCAAGTGCGAGTCAGTGTCAAAATTTTGGGGCAAGTACGAGTCAAGTGCGAGTCATTTTTGCACGAGTGCGAGTCGAGTACGAGTAAGGCCAGAAACCACGTGTCACAAGTCACGAGTCGAGTCACTTTGGGGAAAATGGCTTTTCCCCTGAAAATGGGGTGGGTGGGTGTCTGTGTGTGGGGTGTGTGTGGGGACCTCTGAGACTTTTAAAGCACCCACTTGGCTCCCCCTATGCCCTTTCCCTCACCTCTCAGTCTTGTCACCACCCATCTGGTTTGGGAAAAACAAGCATGTCTACATTCAAACCATTTATTATTCCCTCCCTGCACCTTCCCCTTGCTGAGCCAAGCATCCCTTGGGCTCGGAGTTTTGGTCAATGAGGAGGAATTGCTGCGGCAGCTTCGCCTTCCCTCACTCCTCCCCACCCCTCGCGCTCGGAATTGTGGCCAATGCTAAACAGACAGCAACAAAAGGGGGGGGGGACTCAGAGCCAGGCTTGCTTTCCCACCCCCTTGAAAACGCTTCCTCCCTGCTGCCCTCCTCCTCCAAGGTCTCCACTGCGCCTGCCTGCCTGCCTGCTGTGTTGATGCCGGCCATTAAAGGAAAATGACTTGGAAATGGCAAGTCGTTACCCCCATGAGTGCAAGTCAAGTACGAGTCCCGTGGGTCACGAGTGCGAGTACGAGTGCGAGTCAGTGGTTCACGAGTACAAGTACGAGTACGAGTCAGGGAAAAAGTGGCTAAGTCACACTTGCGAGTCGAGTCATTTGACTCGAGTCCCCATCACTGCTCTGGGGTATATACTCAGTGAGTAGAATGGTGGGCAGAATCACCCACACAACTTAAGACTGCTATTTTTCTCTCCTTTTTTGCTGTATGCATAGTTTGATGTAAGCTGACTGTATTTCCAACACTTGAAGTGTAGATTATTATTCACTTCAATATAATATATCAAGGTCACTCTAGGAGATAGGCTGTGTTAGTTGCAGCAAACCCAACAAAGAGTTCAGCGGTATCTTTCAGACTAATTTTATTGTGGCATTTTACAAGTCAGAGCAGCCTTCATCGGATGCACATTCCTCAGACAGAATTCTCTTATGATTCTTTCAGCATGTTATTCTGTTCATATTGTGCACGATATTCTGCCCCCAAGGGTACTGGCACCAGATTAGGCCTCTCATTGTGCCCAGAGGCATCATTAGAGTTTGAGTCACCCGGTGTGACAGCTCATTGCGTCACGTCACCCCAATGGTGTCATCTGGTGTGGTAACTCATGGTGTCACCCCCATTAACTTTATTTTAATATATAACAGTACAGGTCATCCACAAACCAACAAAAAAACCAGTGGCCAACTTGATAACACTCACACAACTGAATAAGAGTTCTAGTATTAGCTTTGATACATAGAAATGAGAGCTAACTCATACTAACATCTTATTGGTTCCATGCTGTGTCATAACACCTCATTGGCTCTCGGAACAATCAGTTTCATTGGCAAGTCTTGAGTTAAGGAAATCCACTTTTTAATACTTAAGGCAGATGTGCTTTCTGTTTCCAGTTATTTGGCCATAACGTTTGATAAAATACAGATACTTTTCTAATGATATATAACAGGAGTGGCCAAACTGCAGCTCACAAGCTGCATGCAGCTCTTTGACTTTATTTTGCTGCTTGCGAAAAGAGGGGTGTGATGTCATCACACCACGTCAATTACTTCCCAGCCACAGAGCTCTGCGACCCAGAAGTATTGGCTCTGCTTCAAGCGGTCACCACGGTCTCATACAACTAGACGGCTGAATTATTTTCTTCCTGGCTGTTGTCCTTGTTCGCCTTGCTGGAGGTGACAGAACTAAACCTCCTCTAGCAAGAACGCTGCAAAGCAGAGAAATCCTGCTCAGAGAAGGAAACCCTTAGGACAGAGGTTCCCTAACTCCTGGGAAGGCCTTACGCTGCTCTAAGTAGCAGCAGGGCCTTCCCAGGAGTGGCGATGACACGCCTGGGATTGCGCCGCCGCCGCCACGCCCGGGATCGCCGTTTTCGCGTAAAACCGGAAGTCAGTTGCGATCGCGTTGGAGCGCTGCTCCAACGCTTGGGGAGGGGTCCGCAGGCTCCCTGCAACCCCCGAGGGACACCCACTGCCCACCAATGAAGGTAAAAACGGCGATCCTGGGCGCAGCGGCGGCGCGATCCCAGGCGCCCCGTTGTCATCACCGCGGGTTGCCATGCCCCTTAAGGGCATAGCAACCCTTTCTTCCCGGCTGGGGCGTCGCGACGCCCCAGTTAGGGAACCACTGCCTTAGGAGGTTGACTGTGCCACTTGCTGAAATACTCACGGAGTGTACTGAACCCTTGCTGGCTAAGACCCAAATAATCAGACCATAAATGAGGAGACCCATTGCAGCCCTGCTCCCTGGAGGAAACAGAACTGGAGAGGGTGGCTCCTCCCAGGGCTCTTAAAGGAGGTCGCCCGTCTGTTTGAAGCGAGGAGGAGCAACCAGTCTAAGAATGCCGTCCCCCACTGTAAGAGAATTGCAGTTTTCCAAAAGTGCTTAATGTTCTATTCTGAGAGCAACTTTTTTAAAAAATCAAACTTTCCCATGCCTCTCAGTAAAGGTGGTGCAGTGCATACTTCATTGGCAAAAGGAAGCAACTTTTACTGGAGAAACCAGGCAACTTTTTCATTTTAACCTGCACCTGTCTGAGGTATAAGAACTTCTGCAAAGCAGCTTCTTCATTAACGTAGAACAAGTGCTCACCATCGCCAGGAACGTTCGTAGTGAAACTTCCACTGTGATGCACATTTTGCTCTAAACTCATTAACACATGCTAACATGGCTAGCAAAAGATTAGCTGAGATAAATCAAGGAAAAAACCTAAAATGCTCACTAACCTTCATGTCTTGACCTATGATCAGCTTGAGCTTTCAACACCCTATTCAAGAAGAAAATCAAGGCAATTAGCTCTTTGGTGCACAGTCTAACACATATTCCTGGAAAACCAAACAATGAAAATTGAAGACTGTTCTTAGATTTCCAAAATATATTCATTCACTACTCAACACATTATCAGATTACTGACAAATGATTTCAACTGAAAGGTTGATGTACTTTCCTCAATAATTCTTAAAGCAAGTTTATGCAATCAACTAGTGCAGAGTAGTCGTTTTCATAATGGAGCATTGCTATTTGTTCAAGTCTGCTAAATAATGAGGAAAGGGCACAATTGGAGGGCAAGAGGGAGAGATCATAATGTGTAAGACAATATAGGTCAGGTAGACACAGCTGCTGGGACTTGTTTGAATCTAGGTTTATTCTTGGCCTGGCATGGAGCACTACTCCCTTCTGTGCGGTCTATTCCTGTTAAGAGAAACAGGATCAGCATGGCAACCATGCTGGGCTTATGCAGAAGATTGCTAGGAGATCAGAGAATGATGAAGGGGGATTGGAAAGACCAGCCTGTAGAGGCCACAACCACTAGCATGGTCTGATACTGATGCTGGATTGTGACTGTGCTGTTCCATTAGGCCACTCTGGACCGGCCTACCAACCCTCTCTCAGTTGCACAAGGTCTCTGGGGCTATCTGGGTTCTCTATGGCTCCCCCTCTGGGTACTGGTACAGCTCTTGTGCAGCTGCGCACTCTGTGTCTGAGGGCTGAATTGTGACCCAAGTTGGTGAATTGCTGGAAATGACTTACAGGGAAGTCTAAAATACTAAAATAGTTTCTTCTATACACTTTTAGGTAACTACTTATATCTTTCTGAAACTGGGAAAATCATCAAGTTTGGTACGATGCTTTAATGCAAATATATATACTATAAATCTTACCAAAGATATTAAAAAAAGGTTATTGTACCTAGGCGCCAAGTTGTCATATGTATAAGCAACACACATAAGTCGCTGAATCAAACTGGTTCCCTGGACAAGTACAAGAAATACCTTTAAAAAATTGAAGTCAAAAGAAAAAAAAGTAGTTAATGCAACTGCTATCTTAGAAACAACACACTCTTTATGTTTAAAACAAACAATAGCTGTGACTTGGGGCCCAATCCTATCCAACTTTCCAGCGCTGTTGCAGCACTGCCAACAAGGCATGCGCTGCATCCTGCGGTGGAGAGGCTTCCTCAAGCTGCATTAGCACTGGAACGTTGGGTAGGATTGGGTCTTAAATGAACTGCAAAGTAGAGCAACAGCAAAATGCCCTGAACTCTAGCCCAACATACACACATATTCATGTAGGATAGATGGCACCTACACCTCCACTTTGCCATAACTGCCTGTCTACCACTTTTCCTGGCATCAGACCCAAGGTGTACTAACCTCTTACAGCTAGGGCTGGCAGTCAGAAAAGCTGCATGCAACTTTTTCCAGATGGGAAGCTTTGAAAATTACCATGTTCAAAGAACAGCTAATGTAAAAAAAAAAAAAAAAAAGGCTTAACTCCTTCACTCTCCTGCGGTGGACCTGTTTCAGTTCATATGAAACCTGCTCAAAGCTCTTTGAATGGGGGAGGCAGCTCATATACATATAAAATTATGCCTGGTTCAGATTTCACGTTTTCCAGTAAGGGAACACTGTCCCAAGCTTTTCATGGATGGAATATTTTATGCTTGCCTTTGTTGCTTTAGTATTTTTACTGTTGTGCTTGGTTTTTAAGATTTTATGTTAATTATTGCTTAAACTTTTATGGTTAGCTTCCTTGGAAACTTACACTGCAAGGCCGGGTGAAAACTTTTTATAAATGCATAACTTAAACAAAACGTCTGTACCTAGACACCCTTAACAATATGATTTGAGAAGGGGTTTTAAATTTTGTTGAATACCTTTGTGTGGTATCTTGATCTGGATTTAGATCTTTGCCATATGTTCACACTGTATGTTACATTACATAGCTGTGATCCAACATGAATGACTGGTATGTGACTGAAAACTACCGGTGTCACAGAAAGAAGAATCACCAAGGAGATACATGAAGCACCAGCAAAACACAATGTGAAGAGTTTCAAAGTTTACAATCAGAAGTTCCAATTTTTTTATTATTAAGATAATTTTAATCTCTGCAAGAAAAGCCAGGGTAAACACTTCAAGTAAACAAAAAGTACCAGACTGTCAGAAGAGAGACATACAAGAAATGGGAATCTAGATTTTGCTTATAAGTTTACTTTGCCAACCTAGTGCTTCCTGAAAAGTCATTGCCCCATGTAGCGGTGTAAAACAGACATTTTTTATATAATCCTCTAAAATCTGCATTTGCCATGAATAAGATTATTCAGGCCTGGCTTTTGCTTGTGAAGGATGCTTCTAAACTTTTAAGCTGTGTGCTAATGTAAGATGCAGCAAGAGAGTCCTCTAGTTAGTAAGCAAAGGCATCCTGTTGAGGACTGGAATACAGATGTCGTATAGTTTAGGGTTCTTGCTCAAAGAGCATACTCCTTTTTTATATTTGGTTCTCAGTACATGCGATTTCTTGCAAGCTCATGTATAGAATTTTAATAGGCAAATTGAAAAAGACACCTATGATTCCTAGAATACTATAAGCCTGGATTATTGAACCCTGTCCAACAGCCTTCGCTTATTTCTCCAGCTATAGGTTCTCTGAATAAGCAGAGTCTTTGTCCGAATGCCAGTATGCATGTGGACACTTATGCTTTCATAAAAGGAATCCTTAGCATGGAAGTCAGACAGATGCAGTATCTGAGAGAACTAGCCACACTAACACTTTGGGACGAGACAAAAGACCAGAAAGGAATTACGGTGAAGTTCCCTGAAGTTGTACTGTTCATTTCTCACCTCTGTTAGGCGGGGTATGTGAAGGCCCTTTGCGTGATCGCCTGCAGTCTTCCGTGACTTTCCTGGCCAAGTTCGTTTCCTGTGACTTTCTGCTATTCCAGACCATGCAAAGACATCATGATAAGCCAAATCCAAATCTGAGGGATCCACTGCAAACTGGCATATCAGTTTCAGCAAGCAGGCGAGACAGTCAAGTAGCCACTGCAAAAAAAACCAAACAAAAACCCCCAAAAAGAATTCACAGCAAGCCGTTTTAACTTGGTTTACTTTTGCAGTTTATACAGTAACAGCAAACACCTGCAATTAGTGCAGAATGTGACGGCCCATGTAGTCACTAGAAGTAGGTGGTTCAACTCTGTCGGGCCGCTTCTCCGATGACCGTACTGGCTGCCAATTCATTTCTGGGCCCAATTCAAGGTGCTGGTTTTGACCTTTAAAGCCCTATAGCTTGGGGCCAGGTTATTTGAGACACTGCCTACTTCCGTACAGTCCGGCTCATCCCCTTAGGTCATCAGAGTGCGGGTGCTGTCACCTAGGGAGGTGCAAGGGGCAGCGGCTAAAAATAAGGCTCTCTCAGTAGTGGCAACAACCCTATGGAATTCCCTCCCTCTTGACTTACGAACTGCTCCCTCCTTGGAGACTTTCTGGCGAGGCCTGAAGACCTTTGTTTAGACAAGCCTTATGAGTCCTCGGCATTTTGAATGACACCTACAGTAGCTTTTACAGGTGTGGTACTTCTTTTATAAGGTGCTGTTGCTGCTTTTATGTCTTAATTGTAATAGCGGTTTTATTGTTTTAAGATCGTTATTGTTTATGAGTTTTAGTCAATTGTGTATAGTGCTTTTAAATAACGATTATTAGAGGTGTTTGAAAATGGTTTTATTTTTTCACAAATTTTGGTGTTTAACCAAAATGAAATAGAAAGTGGTGTTATGTGTTTTTATCCCCCCCCCCATTTTTATCAATTGTAAATGCTTTAAAATTGTACTCCATAGGTGGTATAGGTTGTACAGTGTCAGCAGATGAAGAATGACGCAAAATTACATGGTTTTATTTTTTTGCATATTTTTTTTAAAGAAAAGCAGTGTTATGTGTTTTTATTTCGTTATCACCAGTTTCAAACCCCTCTAGTGATTATGTTTCTGTACTTGTATTTTTGTAAGCCGCCTTGGGTCCCTTCGGGGAGAAAGGCAGGGCAAAAATACTGTTAATAAAATACATAAAAACAAACACCTTAAATACAGCGCTACAGAAAATGTTGTAGAAAGTCCATAGCTAGGGCTACCAGTTCGTCGCCCTACCCATAGCCCCAGAACCCCATGTACATTACAACCTGTGCGAGCTTCCAAGCATGTTGGCTTCTTCCTTCACTTTAACAGGGGGAAGCAGTTCTGTGCTTATATCCCCTTGCGTGTCAAAAGTTGCACCTGCTGTTGACAGAGTCTTGCAGGGAGGCACTGAAATCACACTCCCTGGTGCAAGTTCAGATTTTGCAAGAAAACATATTTCAAATTTTCCCAAAATGTCCATGTTATCTCAAACCACCACCACCACCCAGGATTTTCTTTGGCACTGCTTCAACATTTTGGAAATTTTAGATCTCTATAGGCAACCTATAAATTCAAAGGGGACTTTAGTAATAAACTGTCACCTACCACTGTCCAAGATTCTTGCTCTTTGGGCTCTAGAATCCCAGAGTTAAAGATTTCCAAGAGCTGCTGAAGTCCTCCAGAAGCAACAAACTATAAGCAAGTTATGAAAGGAAGAATATGTAAAGGGCAGCAGAACAAAACTTACACATTGTGGGCTGAATTTTAAGTCCTTCTACAAATAAAATACATCTTCATTACTGGACTGTGGAGACAGCCGGGAAACTTAAATACTCTTAATAACTTGGAGCTAGCAATATCAAGGATCTTGGCTGAATCTTCAAGTGAGATCTGCTACACTTCAAACTATGCCAATTTCTTTAATAAGAAATGAAAAACCATACAGGTCAGTCATGCCTGTGCCAACCAAGTGTTCAATTGTCCATGACACTTTGCACATTTGAGGGCTAACATTTTAACTGCTAAATCCTATAAAGACAAAAATCAAGATTCTGCATAACTTACAATAATCTCTAATGCAACCATTTCTGGATCTACAATGTAGATGGTGCAAACTGCATTGTTAAAGTAGTGCAATATGTTCATTTAATATCGGTCACATCCATTCACATCCCAGACCAGAGGCGTCACTAGGTTTTGTGTCACCCGGTACGAGAGCTCATTGCGTCACCCCAGTGATGTCACTAAGGTTGGTGTCGCCCCCATTATTTTTAATATATATAACAGTACAGGTCACCCAACAAATCAGTAACCAACAAAAAAACCAGTGGCCGACTTGGTGACACACACAGCTGAATAAAAGTTTTAGTATTAGCTCTGATACATGGAAATGAGAGCTGACTCATACTAACACCTTACTGGTTCCATGCTGTGTCATAACACCTCATTGGCTCTCAGAACCTTATTGGCCAGTTCTGTGGCTCTCAGAGGTCTTATTGGCCAGTTCTGAGTAAAGAAAATCCACTTTTTGTTACTTAAGGCAGTTACGATTTCGATTTCCAGTTACGGTATGTGTCCACAACGTTTGATAGAACAGAGATTCAACATGGGTTGTTTCATTTACATTCTGCATTAAATTACCTTTCCAATGATAAATATGATGGTATTATTCATAAATACAAGGTTTCCACAATTTTGGCCACTAGTGGTGTTCCCCCACAAGGGTGTCACCCAGTGTGGTCTGCACCCCTCGCACCTCCCTAGTGACGCCATTGTTCCAGACTAGTGCCATTAATTATGCATGTGGTAACTTCAGAGGACCTATACGTCTTGATGACTGCAGATGACACTAAACGTTTCTGGGTGGTGAAGACCAGCAGGGATTGTGAAGAGCTCCAGAAGAATCTCTCCAAACTGGGAGAATGGGCAGCAAAATGGCAGATGCGCTTCAATGTAAGTAAGTGCATAGTGATGCACATTGGGGCAAGAAACCAAAATTTCACATATACGCTAATGGGTTCTGAGGTGTCTGTGACGGATCAAGAGAGAGATCTTGGGGTACTGGTGGACAGGTCGATGAAAGTGTCGACCCAGTGTGCGGCGGCTGTGAAGAAGGCCAATTCCATGCTCGGGATCATTAAAAAAGGGATTGAGAATAAAACGGCCAATATCATTCTGCCTTTGTACAAATCGATGGTAAGGCCACATCTGGAGTATTGTGTCCAGTTCTGGTCACCACACCTCAAAAAAGATATAGTTGAATTGGAAAAGGTGCAGAAAAGAGGGACCAGATTGATTTGTGGGCTGGAGCACCTCCCTTATGAGGAAAGGCTACAGCGTCTGGGGCTTTTCAGTCTAGAAAAAAGGCGCCTGAGGGGGAACATTATTGAGATGTATAAAATTATGCATGGGATGGGGAGAGTGGATAGAGGGAAATTCTTCTCCCTCTCGCATAACACCAGAACCAGGGGACATGCACTAAAATTGAGTGGAGGGAGAGTTAGAACGGACAAAAGAAAATATTTCTTTACCCAGCGTGTAATTCATCTGTGGAACTCCTTGCCACAGGATGTGGTGATGGCACCTGGCCTAGATGCCTTTAAAAGGGGTTTGGACAGATTCATGGAGGAAAAGACCATCACAGGTTACAAGCCATAAGCAACCTCCTGGTTTTAGAAGTGGGTTTTCTTTGTGCCAGGTGCAAGGGAGTGACAATGGGAAACAGGTTATCTTGTTGTCTTTTGCTCCCTGAGGCATCTGGTGGGGCCACTGTGTGATACAGGAAGCTGGACTAGATGGGCTTTTGGCCTGATCCAGCAGGGCTCTTCTTATGTTCTTATGACTTGTGTGTACCACACACAAGTCACACATGCTGGTTTACCACATTGTGCGAGTTCCTCTACACATTATGCAGAATGAGATTGTAAATGGAGGTGAAAGAATTCTGAACTATACAACATCAGACTGCAGCTATGTGAGGACATTTGCCATATTTTTGAAAGCTGCCCCCGCCACACAAAGCTCTTTGCATGCAGACTAGTACATCCGGGAGATGGCTACGCTAAAGCGTGATGTGCTAGTCTCCCCAAGTAGGGAGTTTGAGCTTTTGTTTAACATCAAAAAACTGTAGCATCAGAAAACCGTCACTTGCAGTCTGAAGTTGAACCACCCAATAACTCTGCAATCTCATTCAACCACATCATTTGTGCAACTTGGAGAATGGCTCATGGACCACACTGCTCACATAGCCGTTATATCATGACTTCAGCAAGTCAGATGTCTGTCTATCCTGCAAGTTGGACCCTGTGTCATAAAATCTTTGCTTTACTGATGTAAACTCCAAGTTTCACACAGAGATGGTGTGATAGTATTATACTCATACTATTGTCAATGGACCAATATCAAACCTTGCAGCTCCATGTGTTTTTACTATTTTCTATTTGATCTTCACTTGAATCATCAGAATCTGGATACAAATCACTGTAACTTCCCTAAAATTAAAGACAAAAAAAAAAAGAATGACAAAAGGTAAATAAATTTTAAGGAAGCTTCTCATGCCATGAGTAATAAATGGAATTCCAAAACAGAAGATGTTACCGTGGATTCTCGCCTTATTCTTCTGTTGGGTTTTCCAAGGGCTTCAATTATTTCAAGGGCATACAAAAGTTTATGAGCACTTTTTATTCTCAAAAGATCTTTCCAATTAAACCCATCATTACCCTTAAAAAAAAAAAGAGACAGTGAAGAAATAAGCAGTACGGACACAGTTGGCTAAGGCAGGATAGACTAATTTGGTTTGGAGCTGTATATGTAACTTTGTTTATTACAATATTTAACTTTTCAAAACTATCTTCAGTAGTAAGTCAGTAATGATGTTGGCAACATAAATAAGTGGTTATTAGGAACCACCAGGAGTTCCAAATGCACTTTCAGCTGGGCCCAGAAGTCAAAATGAAATTAGAGGAGGGAAATGCTGAATCGGTGGCAGTGTCTGGAGTTTGTACAAGATGCTGAGGAAGCAAACTTTTTTTTTGTTTATATTTGAAAATTAAAACTAAAATGCTGCTTGTCCCTTGAGCAGTGCAGACAAATGCAAGAGAAACTTCAAAGAAACTTCAAAGTTGCATGGAAGCTTTCATGGCCAGGTATAATCTTCTGAGACAAGGGATTTATGGGTAGAGATGCCATGTATATATATAAGCCAAAAATACAATTAAAAACACGATTAAAAACAAGATCACGGGTCTATGCCATGTCCACAGTTCTCTTTCATGCATACATATAATTTTGTTAAAATCGAGCTACAGTGGAGATGTGCAGCAGGCGAGTTTCAACTCCAAAGTCTTTTAAACAGCCTCCTACTTGGTGACTGAAGGGTTAAGAAAATGCAGTACAGGGTGTCTCAAAAAGAATGTACTGTACACACATTTTAATGAGCCTAATTCAGGGGTTCTCAATACGGCATGGTGTACCACTTCCGTGGCCACTGACGCCGCTACGCTGAGTACCACTGAAAATAAGTGGCGACTGAAAGTCCTTGTTTTAATCTATGTCTTTTATGGATGATTTTGTGTTATGCCAATAAAGGTACTTATTACTGTATTATTAAAAAAAAGTGGCAATGGTGTCATTGCCATTTATTTCCAGGATTTTGGCCATGCCGGAGGCCTGAAAGCAAAGGTAAGGGAACAAAGGAGGGTGGGAGGGCTTTTTTAGCCCTGGAAACCCGCACGCTTGAGCTCTGCGGAACTCATGCCATCGTTTCCAGGGCTCCGCCGTGGTGCAGCCACCATCTTGGCAGCCAGGGGTCCGCGTACCACCAGCTGAGAAACACTGCTCTAATTCATACATACTTCACTGTAGAAAACCTGTAGCACTCAAACATCTAAGAGAAGCAACTGAAGAGATGCCTGGAACCATCCCAGCACACACATTGATGGATGTCTGCAGACCCCTTAGTCAACTAGGTTAGCAGTGTATAGAAGCCAATTGGGAACCAATCAATTAATGAACTGGGTTAAGCAGCTGCTTCTGTGTACACCATACGCAGTATACATGTGCATTTTAGTATGTGTGTGAATTATAGCATAATAAATTAGAAACTATAAAGTGTGTGTACATTTTCTTGAGACACCCCATATGACAGGATGTAAAGAATACTTATATACAGTGGGCCCTTTGCATCCACAAAGTATCCGAACTAGCTTCCAGCTGCTTTTTTTTTCCTGTTTACAGGCATTTTCGGTGTTTAAAATGCGGTGCGAGAAGGAAGAGGCGGTGGCAGGCCCCGGTGAAGTTACAAAAGAAGCTAAAATGGCGCCTCCCACGTTCCTCGACCTCCCCACCCGACCGCAGACTGGAGCATCTGAGATTTTTGGCATTCGCAGGGGTTCCGGGAATGGAACCCCCACGGATGCCATGGGCCAACTGTACTTGGACTGAGCAATAAAGCTTTAGACCACTTTGGTCCTTTATACGCACACTCACACTTTTATTTATTTAAAATATTTATATGCAGCCATTCAATCCCACTATGCAAGAAAAACATTTATGGTATTTACAGTGTTTCTAACTAGGCAAAAGTAATGCGGGTTATTTTCATTATGACCTCATGGACCACCTGAAAGTGCACCAGGCATCACTGGTGTCTTGTAATTTGGATTACTATTCAACGCCATACTGTGTGCATAAGGAGTCGATTAATTCACATGTCCACCCAAATGAGTTTCCACCTGAGCAGACACGGGCTAATGAAGAGCTGAATGACACACTCTTAGACATGCTTTTGGTACTTTCATGTCAATACTATAAGTAACATTGCCAGCCAGAGGACACATCAACAGGCATAGACATTTAACACCCAGCACCAACACACCTTGCCACACTGAAATCTTACAGATAGTTTTACAAACAGAACCAGTAAATACATTTTAGGGGATTACCAACTTCCTCTGTTAACGCATGCAAATATTTAGCAACTCTTCATTTACCTGTTCATCTGAAATATTTTGAAACGCCTGAAGCATATTCGGGCAGGTAGGCAACAGCATTAACAACTCCCAGACTCGTCTTGATAGATTCTCTGCATGAAGGTGGAGCTCCTCACATTTTGCACTCTGAAAAAAAATGCGCTCAAAATTATATTATGTTAACAAAAGCAACTAGAGGGAAATTTAGGATTTTTACTGCCAAACTACAAGCTACACGGGTTGGGAAGGGAAGTTGTCTGGATTCAGATTTGTCCGGATTTTGGAATATTTGCATAAATATAGTAAGATATATTGGGGTATGGAACCCAAGTCTAAACACAAAATTCATTTATGTCTCATATACACCTTATACACATAGCCTGTAGGTAATTTTATACATATTTTAAATAATTTTGTGCCCCAGCATGCTTTGCGCTATGCCAGCCAGGTGCTGGAAAATGTGTGTTTAAAGTCATAGCCCTCAGAATGTCTGGATTTCGAATGTCCAGGTGAGGGGTAACCAATCTGTATACATGATGCTAAATTTAACTTCCTTGTTGACAAACATATTAACATATTTTATTAATAATCTTTAATATTCATTAATTTTATTAATATTTTATTAGAGTTTTTATAAAGAAATATTATTATTAATAATAAAGATTTTATTAATAAAGATTTTATTAATAATCATCTTTAATAATGTTACTCTTAAAATTACCTCACTGTTTTCCATAGCCACTTCTGCAGGAGGCGGCTTAAAAGAGGCAAGCATCTCTAGCAAATCAAAGAGGGTGGTCAGGTGAGGCTCTTGCAGAAGTAAGAGCATTGGAATGTTGTCCTTCTGAGGTGGCGGCAAGCAGGATGCTGGCAGTTGAACACCTTCTCCTTTCCGCTCTCTCCTTGGAGCACCCAAGGATACAAACACCATCTTGAAAAAAGAAATGAAGACTTTTGTTTGCTTTTAAACAGCAGTACACTATATCAAGCGCTGTGGTAGAGCGCCGAGTACTGGATCTGTTTAGTGGTAGAGCATGTCCAGGTAGTATTGAGAAAGACCCCCATCTGAAACCCTAGAGAGCTGCTACCAGGCAATACTGGGCTAGATGGACCAGTAGTCTGATTCAGGATGAGGCAGCTTTCTATGTACTGTATATAATTCCGGCTGGCATATTTTTCAATATACTATGTTTGATGGACTCCTACTTAATGCTGCTGAATTTGTTTTCTGTGCGACCTGTTTTTATTGTAATTGTTAGTATGTTTTATAGGACTATTTGTTATTGTTTATGCCCTAAGAAGCTTTGTTGTAAGGGTGGAATAAGTGTTCTATAATCAAACAAAATGTTTGAAAGCTGGTCTGTCAAAAGAAGACTTCTGGGACGGGCATTTTTGCAATTGTTTTCTTAATTCAATTGCATTTCCGCAAAATTTCACACAGTTCTTGGAAAACTGCCACATTGGTTTGGCAGAATCTGCGAGGTGCATGAAGCTGCCACAAACACAGCTATGGCGACCCCAACCCTGTTCAGATTCCTGTGGGACAGACACAAATTTGATAAAGAACAAGTTAATTCCCTCAGAGAAGGCTCTTGATGGGGGTGGGAGGATTATGGCAGAGTAGGGATCAGGCTGTATCATGACAAAGGCTACAAACACGGTATTGTAAAGGCCACATAGACCTAATAGAAGGTACAGTGGAAAAATCAGAGCATCTGATGACTAAAGAAAATGAGTAAAAAAGCAAAATTGTAGCCCCAGGAAGGGTGGACTGGAATGCGGCCTGCCAAATCTGCAGTCTTAAACTCAGTGGTAAACACACAAGAAATCAGTAATGTGAACATAATAAGCTGCCTTCTGTTGAGTCAATTCGTTGGTCTATCTAATTCATTGGTTTTCAAAGTTCTCCCTGTGAGGCAGGGAGAACTCCGAGTCTTTGTGAGGGTGGGGACTGGAGATCGTGCTGCCAGCAGGAGGAGAAGTGGTTCTCCTTACCTCACCAGGGGTCCTGACTGCTCTCGGGAGGTGCAGTGAGGCCTGCAGACCCCTCCACAGGCTTCCCGGAACTTCAGATTGCCGCTCTGTGGCAATTTATGACCACTTCCGATTTTTGTGAAAATCGGAAGCGGTCATAAATCGCCTCAGGGAGGCCTGTGGAAGGGTCTGCAGGCCTCCCTGCAACCTCTGGGATGCTCCAAGACCCCTGGCAAAGTAAAACTTGTTTTAAAACTTTTTTGCGGTGGCGATCCCTAGGATCGGCTGCTTCCACCGCTATGCTGTTCCTGGCCCTTAAGGTGGCAGGGGACAGCATCCAGCTCTAGTGGAGGGTCGCAACACACCACTGAGAACCGCTGATCTAGCTCATTACATCTATGATGACTAGCAGAGGCTCTCCAGGGTTTTCTCCACTATTTTATTTTACTCTGTAAGCTACTGATTCAGACTCAGGAATCAGTCTGAGTTTTGAAACTCTGTACAGCACATACAGGCCCCCCCCCCCGTATCCACGGATTCCTCATCCGCAGTTTCAGTTATCCACGGATTAGGAATCCCCCCCGCACCCTCCACAGCCCCCCCCCAGGCACTTACTTTTAGGAGAAACCTCCGTTTTTTTTCTTCAAAAGTCCAACCTTGCTGAGACTCTAGCTAGCACCTGAGTCTTGTTGGTCAGGCCTGCAAAGCAGCTAAACACTCATAACTTTTGAAGAAAAACACGGAGGTTTCTCTGGCTAAAAATAAATGGCTGGGGGGGTGCTGTGGAGGGTGCGGGGGGACGCTGGCCCGCGGGGGGCACACCATTCGCCCCTTTCCGCGGTTTCAGGTATCCATGGTGGGGGCTGGAATGTATCCCCCGCGGATATGGCGGCCCTCCTGTACATTGATGGTGCTTTATATCAATCACTTTATTTGCATCAGCCATAGACTGTAGCAATTTACAAAAATGATGAACCAAAAACAGAACAAATAAAAATTATCAATAAAATAGCTTAGGATAACACAATAGACCTTATGATGGCATACACAGCAATTCGTCATCACCACATAACACCACAAAATGACTTCTTGGGGATGTTTGTCAATACCTGCATATCTTTAAATCCCAATTCATGAAGAGTTTTTTCATCATAGTCTGTAGTCAGTTCATGCCCAGAAGAGATCATTCGCACAGGCCCCATGAGACCACCTAAAACAAAGGACAGCCTCTCATTATTAGCTTCTTGTTAACACTACAGGGATTGATCTTTTATTTTCTGAAGCTGGACTATTCATCCATGCTACACTGGACATTCCTGTCAGACTGATAATAGTAGCGTTATTAATATACCAAATTAGAAGAGAAAGATTTGAAATGGCTTTTAGAGAAAATGAAAAAAAATACCCTTAAAGACTAAATTCTAATATCATCTACACGGTATATATACATATTAATAACTTTGGGTGATACAGGCCCATGCCAGGGATCCCTAGGAAAATAACCGTTCGTATCAGTGGAATTTTTACTGTAGACCTGATGCTAGTCTGAAGATTCCAATGCTTCTTCCAGGGACCACTGAGGAGTATTACATTGGAACTGATAAAAGGACACAGCCCTGCCATGGCTAGCGCTGAAGCCACTTTTCTTTAGTAGTCTTTACCTTGGGAAAAGTCAAAACGAGTGGTTATCCAGCCCCAACATGATAGTCATGACAACGCATGCTTTAAAACCTACCTGGGAAGTCTCCTTTCCGACTGCTTTGGCCAAACTCTTGCAACTGAGCTTGTTGGTTTAACTGTTCTTTCTGCAAATTCTCATACCAATGTGTTACCTCTGCTCTTAGATCTGCTACCTGATCACTAGGATACATTTCAATGGTCATCTGAAACACAGCACATTAGTTTAGCTGAGAATAACTGAAGGACACAGCACATAAATAATGCTCATTTGGAAAACAAATTACCAGAATGTACCTTGTCAGGAAGTCCAGCTGGCTGGCAAACAATTCTAAGAGGTAAGGACTGTTTGTCACTTAACGCCTTTAAATGGCTGCTAATGCCAGTGCCTTCGATTTGCCATTGCCTCAGGTGATATGCAAATCTGAGGAAGAAGCAACATCATACAAAAAGGAAAGCTGTTGAGGGTTTGTGGCTTATATAAACTGACCTGCCTACATTTATTTTGAAAGGCCTTTAACACTTTCCTATTCTTTTGGGCTGGGCTAAAGCTGGGGCACGGCCAGCGGGTGGCACAGTGGGTTAAACCGCTGAACCATGAGCTGTCGACCTTATCGGCAGTTCGAATCCGCAACGGGGTGAGCTCTCGTTGCTTGGCCAGCTCCTGCCAACCTAGCAGTTCCAAAGCATGTTAATGCGAGTAGATAAATAGGTACTGCTTGCGGGAAGGTAAACAGCGCTCCGTGTTCCAGCTGCATGCTACGCACTGCGGCAAGGAGAGTCATGCCGGCCACATGACCACGGAGGCGTCTTCGGACAACGCTGGCTCTTCGGCTTTGAAATGGGGATGAGCACCACACCCTAGAGTCGGACACGACTGGACTCAATTGTCAGGGGTCACCTTTACCTTAAAGCTGGGGCAAGAGATTCCCTGGGTTTCAAAATGGTTTTAGTTCTTGCTACTTTCACAGACTTTGGCCAAGATCCAAAGGACTATAAGATTTGTTATTTGAGTCCAAGAAGCCTTTGATCTTGGTTGTAATTGACAGCAGTCCCCTCAGCCACTAAGTGCCACATGGCAAACTGTCTGCAGTGTAGGAAGATTTCAACAACAGTTACGTTGTATGACATGGGGTCAGCTGATCAAAGGACAAAAATTAATTTCATAGGGTTAGTACAAGTCCTCAGCATAAGAACATAACATAAGAGCCCTGCTGGATCAGGCCAAAGGCCCATCTAGTCCAGCTTCCTATATCACACAGTGGCCCCACCAGATGCCTCAGGGAGCACACAGCCAACAAGATAACCTGTTTCCTGCTGCCACTCCCCTGCACCTGGCACAGAGAAAACCTATTCCTTCAAGCAGGAGGTTGCTTATGGCTTGTAAGCTATGATGGTCTTTTCCTCCATGAATCTGTCCAAACCCCTTTTAAAAGCATCTAGACCAGGTACCATCACCACATCCTGTGGCAAGGAGTTCCACAGATGAATTACACGCTGGGTAAAGAAATATTTTCTTTTGTCTGTTCTAACTCTCCCTGCACTCAATTTTAGTGCATGTCCCCTGGTTCTGGTGTTGTGCGAGAGGGAGAAGAATTTCCCTCTATCCACTCTCTCCATCCCATGCATAATTTTATACATCTCAATAATGTCCCCCCTCAGGCGCCTTTTTTCTAGACTGAAAAGCCCCAAACGCTGTAGCCTTTCCTCATAAGGGAGGTGCTCCAGCCCACGAATCATTCTGGTCGCTCTTTTCTGCACCTTTTCCAATTCAACTATATCCTTTTTGTGGTGCGCACTAGCAGCTCTTCAGGAGTGGATTTTCTGGGTCATTTGACCACCTTGAGCTCCGTGAGATCATTTTTAGTCTAACAAAAGAAGCAACACAATTCTTTTTCATGCTTTGGAATTCTCTTTACATATTCAGGTGCCCTATACTCAGAGTAATATAGGTGCTGTTCCTGGCAACAACAGAAGAGGGACTGATGATTTGATCCAATAAATAGTTTTTACTACTGCTTTGTTCTTTCACCTTCAGGCAGCAAGATCTTGTCAAGTAAAATATTATAGCTTATAGCCAAACAAACAGAAGCATTGGACTTACCATGATAAGTTTTCTTCACAGTGGATGAACAGCATCCTTGGACAGGTTGCTCCTCCTATTTACTTCAGATACGCAGGGCTTATGTAAATTAGCTGAGTTTAAGAGCCCTGGGAGAAACAACCCTCTCCAGTTTGGTCCCAGCTGCTGAATAACTAACCTCCCCATGTAACAAAATTCTGTCCGACTGCTAATCAAAGGTAACATGCAGCCCTTTGCCTCAACTGAGGAACTATCCCAAAACTCGCTGTGCACTAGAAGAACAGTGTTCTTTGAGGGGGGGGGGTGTATATCGTCAGCTGCTATATTTGTTTGGTTGATTAATTACTAGGATCTCTCTCCTTTGCTGCTTTTTGACCCACCTCTAAGTTAGTTCCCCACTCTATTTGCTGGGACAACCCCCCCCCCCCGGAGACTGCCGGGCAGTATAAGAATCTTTTTTTCATCTTGCAAAGGTGCTACCCAAAGGAGCTTTCTCTCGTGCAACTGAGGTGGGGTATGACCAATGTAAAGAAATGACCTCCCTCCCATGCTTTGACATTTCTTTTGCCATGAATAGGACTAACGGAGATGACATCAGTGCCCTCTACCAGGTAGGCACCCCAGGCCTGCCAATGGAGGGAGGGCAGCAACCCCACCCTGTGCGTTCCTGGCTTAGCTGGTGCTCAGCATAAGCATGGAAAATCCACTTTAGGGCTTGTTTTGGGAATATACACATACATATAAGAAAGGGTGCCTCTGAGCATGTAAAGAGTGTCTGTCACTTCAGGTGAATTGTAATGGGGAGCCACGGCTAAAGGCGAGGGAGGTCAAGGGAGCCGCGAATCTAAAAAGTTTGGGAACCACTGCCTTAGGCACTCTCAGACCTCATATGCCTGGGCAACGCTTGCCTCAATCAAACCTCCCTTTGAGGCTCTTTCCGAAATTGGCTGGATGGAGGGGATGAACAAGGAATTAAGACGCCCTGAAGAATTTGGTCTTCAAGGCTCAGTGCACACCCAACTTCAGTCATTTTTTTCCCGAAGGGTAGACTGGAGAAGACAAATGTTTCCAGACTTCAGAAAGTCAGTTAGGTAGAAAGGTCAGAGCTGTTCTCAGCATCATTGATACCAGATTTCTCTCTCGTTAATGGATAAAGTGACTGAACCTCAGAGGAAAAGCCCTCCCTGTGAGGTATGCCGATCCTTAGTAGGATAGCCAGGTCTTGTGCGTACACAGCACCTCCCTTACCTTAAGGGAAAAGGTCTGTCATGGAGCATCTGGACGTAGAGCTATGATATGAACAGCCTGCCTTTCAGGAGTCTGCTCTCGGAATATAGTAACAAGATCAGCACATACATCCCCCGAGTATGTGTTTCATCTTAGGAGGGAGCTTGGGGGAGGGGAAGGGTGCCACTATCAAGGTAGTGACGGGCCAGGGAAGATATGGTGGTGGGGGTCAGACAAGCCGTTCCAGGAGAAGGAGGGTCCATCATAGACAGATTGTCTCTCCTTCTGGTCCTTCCCCCAACTCTTGGATGACTGGTACTCTTGGCAGTGACTCCCTGAACCTGAAGCTGCTGCTTTTGAATACCAGGTCGGTAAATAATAAAACCAGTATCATCCAGGACTTGGTCCTGGATGAGAACGCCGACCTGGTATGCATCGCAGAAACTTGGTTGGATGAGGCAGGAGGGGTATGCCTCTCCCAGCTTTGTCCCCCAGGTGGTGCAGCAGCCACAGTTGAAGGGACGGGGAGGAGGAGTTGCGATGGTCTATCGTGAATCCATCTCCCTTACCAGGTGCCCCGTTCAGCATTTCACTGGGTTTGAATGTCTCCATATTGTGTTGAGGGCTGGACAGGATTGGGATTCTGTTGGTGTACCGCCTGCCTTGCTGCCCAACAGTCTCCCTGCCTGAGCTGACTGGGGTAATCTCGGCAGTGGCGTTGGAGTCCCCCCGCTTATTAGTGCTGGGGGACTTTAATGTTCATGCTGAGGCCCCTGGGGTTGGTGCGGCTCAGGATTTCATGGCCGCCATGACAACCATGGGCCTGTCCCAGAAGATCTTGGCCCCGACACATGAGGCGGGACATGTATTGGACCTGGTGTTTACAGCTGAGCAAGGGGGCGGTGATCTGGATGTGGAGGAGATTAAGATCACTCCGTTGTCATGGACAGATCACTTTCTGGTAAGGTTTAGGCTTGTTGCAGCTTCCCTCCTCCGCAAAGGCGGGGGGCCACATTCTATGGTCCGCCCCCAGAGGCTGATGGATCCAGAAGGTTTCCTGAGGGCTCTGGGGGATTTTCCCGCTGCCAAGACTGGTGACTCATCTGAGGCCCTGGTTGACCTCTGGAATGGGGAAATGGCCAGGGCAGTGGATGAGATCGCTTCTGAGCGACCTTTGCCATGCCGCAGACTCAGAGCGGCTCCTTGGTTTACTGAGGAACTGCAAATGATGAAGCGACGGGGGTAGGAAAACTTGAGCGACGGTGGCGGAAAACTTGTGCCGAGTCCGACCGGACACGGAGTAGGGACCATTATAGAGCCTACTCCATGGTGGTGGTAGCAGCGAAGAGAAATTTCTTCTCTGCTACCATTGCGTCTGCAGGCAATCGTCCAGCGGAGCTGTACCGTGTGGTGCGAGGCCTACTCCATCAGGCCCCTCCAACAGATCAGGAGGAACACACGGTGGCCCGCTGTGACATGTTTGCTAAACATTTCGCAGATAAAATCGATTGCATTTGCCATGACTTGGATGCCTCATTGACGGTATCTGAGGATGTCCCCTTGGCATCTGCTGGTCCAGTGTTGTGGGATTCTTTTCAGCTTGTACAGCCTGAGGATGTGGACAGGCTCCTTTGGAGTGTGAGGCCAGCTGCCTGCCTGCTCGACCCTTGCCCTGCCTGGCTAATTAGATCGGCCCGGGAGGGGCTGGCCGAGTGGACGGGGAGGGTGGTTAACTCTTCTTTGATGGAGGGGGTGCTGCCGCTCGCTTTGAGGTGGGCGGTGGTTCGACCCTTTCTGAAGAAGCCCTCCCTTGACTCCACAATAATGGACAACTACCGGCCAGTTTCAAACCTCCCATTTTGGGGCAAGGTAATTGAGCGGGTGGTGGCGTCTCAACTCCAGAGGGTCCTGGATGAAGCGGATTATCTAGATCCCTTTCAATCCGGTTTCAGGCCGGGCTTTGGGACTGAAACGGCCTTGGTTGCCTTGGTGGATGATCTACACCGAGAACTGGACAGGGGGAGTGCGTCCCTGTTGGTTCTGCTGGACCTCCTAGCGGCTTTTGACACCATCGACCATGGTGTCCTTCTGGGCCGATTGGCCGAGCTGGGGGTTGGGGGCACCGTTTTGCGGTGGTTCCGCTCCTACTTGGCAGATAGGTCCCAGATGGTGGTGCTGGGGGATGCCTGTTCGGCACCCTGGCCCTTGAGGTGTGGGGTGCCACAGGGTTCCATCCTGTCCCCCATGCTATTTAACATCTACATGAAACCGCTGGGAGAGGTCATCTGGGGATTTGGAGTGGGGTGCTATCAATATGCTGATGACACCCAGCTCTATCTCTCCTTTCCACCTGATTCCAGGGTGGCTGTTGAGGTTCTGGAGCGCTGCCTGGAGGCGGTTGGGACCTGGATGAGGGCTAACAAGCTGAAACTAAACCCAGACAAGACAGAGGTTCTCCTGGTCCGGAAATCCACAATGCAGGTACTAGAGTATTGTCCTGCTCTGAATGGGGTTGCACTCCCTCTGAAGGAGCAGGTCCGCAGCTTGGGGGTCCGCCTGGATCCGCTGATGCTCCTGGATTCCCAGGTGGCGGCTGTGGCCAGGGGGGCCTTTGCCCAGCTTCGGCTGGTGCGCCAGCTGCGACCGTACCTGGGTCGTGCAGACCTGACCACGGTGATCCATGCCACGGTGACGTCACAACTAGATTATTGTAACGTGCTCTACGGGGGCTGCCCTGGAAGACGGTTCGGAAACTGCAATTAGTGCAGAATGCGGCGGCCCGTGTGGTCACTGGAGGTAGGCGGTTCGACTCTGTCGGGCCGCTCCTCCGACAGCCGCACTGGCTGCTGATTCGTTTCCGGGCCCAATTCAAAGTGCTGGTTTTGACCTTTAAAGCCCTATACGGCTTGGGGCCAGGATATTTGAGAGAGTCCGCCTTCTTCTATATTGTCCGGCCCGTCTCCTTAGATCATCAGAGAAGGCCCTTTTGAGGGTGCCGTCGCCCAGGGAGGTGCGAGGGGCGGCGGCCAGAAATAGGGCCTTCTCAGTAGTGGCACCAACCTTATGGAATTCCCTCCCCTTTGACTTACGAACTGCTCCCTCCTTGGACACTTTCCGGTGAGGCCTAAAAACCTTCTTGTTCAAAGAAGCCTTCTGAGCCTTTGCCTTTTTAACATCTTGCTGGTACGGGTGGGTGCTGCTGTTTTTATGATCTTGTTTTAAACGTAATTTTTTAATCAATTTTTAGATGTTTTTATTAACTTTTTTTTGCTGTTTAAAAAGTAATTATCTATTTGTATTTTTTGTCTTTTTGTATTTTTGTCTTTTATTTTTGTGTAAGCTGCCTTGGGTCCCTTTGGGGAGAAAGGCGGGATAGAAATATTGTAAATAAATAAATAAATAAACCACAGGAGGAACGCCTCCCTTTGTGAGCTACAGAGACTTACTGCGCAAACCTGTTGTAGCCTGGGGCGGCAGAACGATCGTTCAGCCGCCCCAAGCCATTGCGAAAGTGCCGTCAAGCACTTTCGCAACGACTCAAGAGCAGAGAAGGCTGGCGCAAGGCCAGCCGTCCCTGGTCTGCCACCTGGACCATCTCCCACCCGCTGCCAGACCCAGGTAAGGATCCAGCAAAGGGGGGCGGTTCGGGAGCAAACGGTGGGGGCTGATAGGCCCAGCCGATTGGGGCAGGGGCTGGCTTCGGCTATACCCTGACCCCTGCCGATCGGCTGAGCAGTTACACGGCCTCCTCTGACTTCAGCCAGCAAAATAGCGGGCGGAATTCTGAGGAGGCCGATCGCCCCCAGCCTCAGTTACACCCGGGGAAGGGGACGAGCATGTTTTTCGCCGCAGGGTGCCTGCCCACGGCGGAGCTCAGGATCTGGCAGGCAGCCTTGGCCACCTGGCGGATCTTTAGAACAGGATTTTGCTGTTAATGACTTTGGCCTGGATCCCTGAGGAGATCTGTAAGACCTGAAACATACCCTCACACTTGCTGGGATGGCAGGCCTCTCTCGGCTAGGCTCTGGTCAGGGGAAGGCTGTAGAGGCCATTGCCAGTGATATTTCCTGGGAAATAAAACTTCTGACCCAGCATCTAAACTCACTAGTGGGGAGCTCCCCACCAGTAAAAGCGGGTAGCAGGCATGGATGTGTGTACTGCTGGTTGTCAGAAGAAAACTGCAAGCTGATTGTTTTGGGGAATTCGTTTAGAGCAATTAGACAAGCTCCTCATAGCAGGGAGCAGCCCTGGTATTGCAATCAGGGCTCCAGAAACAATAGCCTTAAAACAGGAGCTGCCTTGCCATGACCAGCAGGCTCTGCTCCAGCTGCCCTCCCCCCAAAACAGGGGAACCCCCTCCAAAAGTGCTGGTTCTTGCTGGTAGAACTGGAGGCCCAGATCTAATTAATAGGAGCCTTGAAGCTTTGGAGAGAGATCTTTGTGATCTTATTTGCCTCTCTCCCCCTTCTTGCCTTCTTTTTTTGTAAGCAATGGAGTCAAGACGTTGTTGCTGCCCTGTGCTCTGAAGGAAGACAAGTAAGCTGGTGGCTCCTCCCAGTGCTCTTAAGATCAACTAATGTACATAAGCCCTGTCTGAAGTAATTAGGACAAGCAGCCAGACTGAGGATGCCCTTCTCCACTGAGAGAGTAAAACATTTACCACATTTACTACTTCTAACTAAAATGGCACTACAAACTTAAGAACAAGCCAAATCTAGTACATACCTTCTCCGAAAAGCTTCTAAATGAGTCTTAAGCATCAGAAGCCCTCGTTCAATAATGGTGAGGCTCGACTGCGAATCTTGCTCAAGATTACTGGATGCTATCATTAGGCTTTCCATGCACTTACTAATAAATTCTTGTTCTTTCTCCAGACCCGTTTTACCTGAAAGATGGTTATTGAGAGGTAAATGTTAGACACAATACAATGCACTCCTATTGCCATAATCCTGTTGAAATTCTGTCTCCATAATAAAAAAAGATGGTGGACCATATCTCCTTTGGACTGGGCACAAAATTAGTATATCAAACTAGTATATCATACCATTAATATAATAGGAGTTTATATACTGGATAGCTGCACGGCTCACATCTCCAGATTGTGCTCTCAAAGCAATGCCCCAGAACTGGTCCATACCACACAACTGCAAAAAGAAATGAGAAACGGGTGACTCAATATGTCTGACTGCCCAAACAGAGGTTTAGGAGGGGAAATCCTACAAAATGTTGAGACAGCTCAAAATGTTTTCCTCACAGAACTGTGACTTGGCTTAACCTTCCCCAAGCTGCATACAATAACACAAACTTATAAAACAGTGCATTGTGGATTCCTCCAATAACAAATACAAATGTTGTCAACTGAAAGCGTTTGACAATTTGCTTATCAACTTTCCTGCTCCTAACTGTTCATCTCTAGCAGACACCGATTTACACCTAGTGGTGAATTAAGATCTCCCAGCCTATCCCACCCTGCACCCATCAGGGTGTTCACTTGATGTTGGAGATCACATTCACAGGGGCAATACCAAAAAATTAGAGTAAAAGGAAGAGGGAAGTCCCTCGATCTGGTGCTAGAAAACAGTGATCTGTTTTATGAAGGATCTTCTTCAACTGCTTTTTGCTGTACAGTACTAGAATAAGAGCCTTCCGCAAAGGTCTACTGTATGTTTCCAATGTAGCAAGCCACTATTAAACCAAACTAAGTCCTCTTCAGCCAGACACTAAACTAATTTTACTGTAAGAAAATCAAGTATAAGCCAACAGAGAGCTGGCAAAATACATGGACCAGAGTAGTCAGCCGACACAATGTGGTTGGAAATTACTAGAACTCTACAAGAAATCTTACTGAATGCAACAAGGGGCAATTGGGGGTGGAGGTACACGTGCATTCAATGCACTTTAAAGACGTAAAAAATTAAAATAGGCACTATCCTGCTTTGTGTGATTTTCACAATATCAGTCAAGGTATTTGTTTTGTACCACCCCACCCTCTATCTTTATGGCCAACCCTGAAGTGGCAGAGATTTTAGTTCCATTCTTGCAAAGACAGACCAAGGGCCAAATTGGACAATACTCCAAACTGCCCGCACAAATGGTGGGGGAAAAGCATGGGCACACACGTCTCCCTCCATCCCCTATAGCAGGGGTGGCCAACCTCTCAACCTGAATGCTCCTGGACCTTGAATGGTTGTTGTCTAGGTGAGGGCATTTCAGCAGGTGCAGCTGCTTTAGCAGCACCATCAGCACTTGCAGCTGCCAAGATTCTGTCTTCTACACAACTCAAGAGCACAGAGGCCCTAATGGTGGAAGGTTGGCCACCGCGGGGGGGGGGGGGAATACCTGGGCTGCCCCTTCAATGCACTGTTTAAGAACTGCTTTAAAGTAATATTTTAACCATGTATTATAGGGCAGTTCAGACAAACCTCCACTGTGTGATTAAGCAGTAGTAGTATACTGTGCACTGGGATCCACCGATTTGCCTCACTCCGGATCCCCCCCCCCCACAGATACTGGTCCACTTTAAAAAAATATTTTCAATAGTAGAAAAAAGCCCCCAAATCGCCGTTTCTACCTTTGCATGGGCAAACCGCACTGTTTCCAAGGCTCTGAAGGTCTTTCAAGCTGAAAGACCCATTTCCGAGTTGCGCAAAAGCTCTTTTCTCAGACTAGTCCCAGAATACATTTACTCAGAATGGCGATTTTGGTGTTTTCCCCACTTTTGAAACCTTTTTAAAGTGGACTCTAGTATCCGTGAGAGAGAGAGAGAGAGAGAGAGAGAACGAACCCCGGCAGATACAGAGGTCCAACTGTATTGGCCAACCCAGCCACAAAACGTGGAAACTAGGGTGGTGAAAGTGGGCAGTAGCAGATATGAGGGAATTCCATACATTGCTATAAACACAACACAACAGGATTCAAGACCAATCTTTTGTGAGGCGACTGGAACCGAGGTGGAATTTAAACAGAAGTTCTCCAGAAGGAAAACATTGCTCCTGCTCAGACCACATAAGCTCTCACAAGCACCAGTGAACTGACATTCCCCATCTCATTATAAACTCACCTATTCTTTCAGCTGAGAAATCAAGGTCTGAGCTTCTCATTTGAAGCCAAGCTATTCGTTCAACACAATTCTTCAAGCAACACGCTACAGCCGAAACACCTGCCACAGCAGGACCGTGTTCACATTCTGGGCTTAGTTTAATTCAGCTTCCCAAGGCTAATACAAATCTACTAATTCAGAATCCCTGGCTCCAATTAATAGGACTGTTTTGGGAAAAGAAACTTCAGTCCTCAAACAGCCCAGTTGATTTAGTTCCATTTCCTCTAATATTCTGTTCCATTCGTGCAAACAAAAGGTATCTCCTATCGTCCCTAACCACATCTCAAGCCTTAACAGAGGCATAAGGAAGAATATAGCTTCATGTAGCGCCATTCCAAGAAAGCCACACAAGCTACTTTGATTTTTAAGAAATAGAAGCATCTCAGTCCCATCTATAATTCACACCCATCAAGATCTCCGATAGTCATATTTTTTCTGTCAAATAAGATGCCCTTTGTTGCTAACTAGAGAACAGCAGGCCTTGTACACTGTGTCAGTTACATAGCACTGCTCTGTAAATATTCACAATACAGTCCTCCCCCCATATCCGCTGGGGATATGTTCCAGGCCCCTCTGTGGATACTTGAAACCATGGATAGGAGCAAACACCCCCTCCATGGTTTCCTGAGGGTCTCCCACCCTGCGCCCCCCTAGCTCTTATTTTTCTTTCAACAAGCTTTGTTTCTTCCTTAAAACAGAGAAGCAGCCTCCATGCAGGCAAGTAGAACGAGACTAAGTCCTAGAGAGGCTCTGCAAAGTTTCTGTTAAACTTGCAGAGCCTCTCTAGGACTTAGTCTTGTTCTACTTGCTTGCAATAAGCAGCCAGAGGCTGCTTCTCCTGTTTAAGGAAGAAATGAAGTTTACTGGGGAAAAAGTAAAAGCCTGGGGGGGTCCCCACAATCCGTGGATAACTGAAACCGTGGATACGGGGCCCACCTGTATTCTAAATCCAATTTCTTGAATATATGAAAAGTCATTTAAATCTTAGAAAGAAGGGAAACATTAACATATTCTTCCTTACCTCAGAATTTGAACCACCATCATATGCACTGGTAGCCAATCGAGCCAAATTACATAAATGTTGGAACAAGTTTAATCCAGTCATACTAATAGTTTCAGGCTTTAGCTGAGGCATCTAGATAAAAGAAAAGATGTTCTGCTTAGCATAGAGAACACAAAAAATGTCAAGCTTGTATTCAAACAGGAAAACTACTTGGTTACGCATCACACAGGCAAATTTCCATCTACCTTCTCTAAAAATAGATGCTTGTAGGTTTCCATTCCCATAGCATGCTGGTCTTTACTTCGTACTTGATTTAAGAACCAGTGTAGTGCATCATCGTAGCATTCTGAATCTTCTACCAAACAGTGCCATAGTATGTCTACTTGTTCCAGGCTCAACCCTAGAGATTAAAACATAGGACACAAACTCTCAAATCGGCTGAAATCTGACTCAACTTCACGTTAACTGAAAAAAAATGCCTACTAGTTACATGGGAGCTTTCAAACACACAACTTCAAATTACAGTCTGAAGGTGCCCAGTTCAGGACTAGCAACGTAAGGCACCCTTTTTGCATGTGGAAAGCCTGCTTTACTCTTCCACACATTGTTTCTGTCTCAAAACTGTATATTACACTCCTAAGAACATGGGGAATTTTCTCATGAACAGCAGTTAACTTCTTCCTTGGGGCACAATCACAGTAAATGCACCAAGAGACTCGCAGTCTACACTGCTAGGGCACCAGTCCCTGTCGATTAACTTGACCCATGGTTATCTGGATTGTAACAGTTGTGGATGCACAATCCCCCAAATCATGGCCACCAGAGAGAGCCTCGGGAGAAATGGCGTACTAGAGGGCTACAAATCTTTTACAAAAGATTTACAGAAGTTACCCACACTTGAAACAACTACAAGCTTTCTGAGCTCCCTTTATCTGAAAATAGTGGCATGCTTTTAGCATTCATTTTCTTTGGTCTTTGAAACAGGAAGCCGTTCCCATAGGTCAGGTAACCCTTCGGTTTCTTCCCCTGCTACTGTTGCCACGTCTATCAAACTGATATTTCAACTATGGCCATCAAGGAGCTTCATCAAACCAATTTTTTTCCTATCGACACAAACTAATAACTTACTGAAGTGATCTGGCGATCCCAGAGTTGAAAAGACACATGTCAAAAACTGAAGGCGCACTTGAACTTCTGCACTGTGGCTGTACCTACAATTGAAGTTACAGCTTATTTCAATACATTTTCAATTATTCCAGGTGAATTAGATTCTGGGAATCTAAATGACTCCAACACAGTCTCTTTCAATAACCAATGGTGACCTTTATGCTTATTTAACAGTTACGACAAGGTGGTATTAACCATTCAGCGTTTTTCTATTTGTACTTCCAGACGGTTTTGAGTTGAAAGAAGATGTGCATCCAGACCATACTAATTAGAAGTGATGGATTTACAGACCTCAAAGAACATCCATGTACAATTGTTTCCCTGTAAAGTCATTCTTCATACAATTTCATTTGTTTACATTAAATTGAAGCCATTGCCCAATATATTCACAGATGGACAATGCCATACTTACAATGCATGTTTATGCCGCCTTTCCCGGACAGCTTGAATGTAGTATACCAAATTATCAAAGAAGAGTTTCATCATGTTAAGTTCTTTTTCAGCCCACCTGTTTCAATTTAAAAGACACAGAATTTCACATCAACAGAATGTGTTACAGAAAACTCCGTGTACTAAAGAATGCAAAGAGACTTCTTTCAGGATGTCCAGTAAGCATTCTAAGATTTCTTATAACATTTCTGAGGAGCTCAAAGGCTGGAATGTTCACACCAACTATCCATAATTCTTTGCAGAGTAATTCCTCCATTCATTACTAACCAGGACATCAGCGGAAAAACAAGTTTTGCATGACCTACGTCACCTACCCTCTCCGCAGATCATTTCCCCTTAGTAGTACATGATTTGAATACTTTCAGTGGAATTAATATAAATGAAGAAGCTCATAGAGGGGAATGATAGATTTAGCATCATTTGTCCACCTCTGGCATAATGGATCAGACTCCTATTTTATTTATTGCATTTAAATCCTGTTCTTCCTCCTAGGACCTTAGAGCAGCATGCAGAAGGTCCCCATCTTACAGATGTTAGTTATAAACATCTGACTTACAAATGAGCTCAGTCGGGGCTTTGAGGCAAATGCAGCTATGAAGACATGGCAAAATACACTGGCAACAAACACTCCAGAACAGTGTTTCTCAAAGTTCTCCCCTCAAGGGAGAACTGTGGGGGTGTGGCCAGCAGCAGCGATCCCAGGGATCGCCGCCTCAAAAAAAATTAAATACATAAACGCAATTTGCTGACTTACCGGGGGTCCTGGAGCCCTCCAGAGGGGGTGGGGAGGCTTGTGCTACCCTCCGCAGGACCCCCCCCCCCGGGTTTCAGATTGCCACGGAGTGGAGATTTACAACCACTTCCAGTTTTCGCAAAAACCAGAGGTGGTTGTAAATTGTCACACCGCGCCGCTCTGAAGCTCAGGGGGACCTACAGTGGGGGGGGGGGGTAGCACAGGCCTCCCCCAAACCTCCAGAGGGCTTCAGGACCCCCGGTAAGTCTGAAAATTGTATTTAATTTTTTTTCCCGCGGCGACGGTGGCAATCCCTGGGATCGCTGCCACCGCCATACTGTCCCCTGCCCCTGAAGGGCAGCTTTTGGTTCCAATGGTGGGTTGCAACCCACTACTTTGAGAACCATTGCTCCAGAAGGTGGTGTGGTTCCCACCCCAGTAAAAAAGGATAAAAATGAAGGTTTGAGTGGCTGGTAAAGTGAAACATTTTTTTTTAGGCTAGGTGGGACCCAATAGAGTGTGGCTTTGAAATGTGGGTCTGTTACTAAAAGGTTTGGGAACCACTGATGGTTTAACAAGATGGAAGTGCCAGGCATCTTTTGGCAGGGCTAGAAAAGGCCTCTGCCTGAAAACCTGGAGAGCCACTGTTAATGTAGACAATACTGAGCTAGCTGGACCAAGACGGTAGAAGGCAGGCAGCATCTGATGCTTCGCGTGTAAGCCTACATGGGAAAGAGCTGGTACCAGAACACCAGTCCTTCAGGGATATACCCCATCAAAGCAAAAGAAGGATATTATACTTACATTGTTATCCAATGGGTATCATAACTGCTGCCAAATTGCTGAAAGGTACCAAATAATTTTGGAAGAAGACGAAGAGAAACAACAACTGATCTAAAGAGAGAAAGAGGAAATAAAATGATGTAAATTAAAATCTCAAATTGCAGGGAAATATTTTCATAATTGTATGGTTTAAAATTAGAGCTTTTTTTTTTTCATCATGTAGCCATATCTGGATCAAAATTAGCTCTGAACATGGATTTGTTTAACTGTTGAACCAGCACCAACTGCTTACATGTAGATAAGCTGCAATCATTCCTGTATCTGTAGCAGTTTAAAAAAAGGTCACCTATAATCAGAAAACCCGTTGAACCAAACTCCACAAAAGTAGTCACTTCATGCTAGAGTTTTCCCACATTGTGGTATATACCAGATAGATTAAGTAGATCTGCATAAATTTAATTTGCTGCCGATGTTAAGTCTAACTCGTTTATTCACAACAAAACCAAACAAAAACAGATTCATGGAAGTCCAGAAGGGAAAGGAGAAACTGAGAAGAGGGAATAAGTATTGAAGTTAAAGGGAGCAAGAGGAGGAAGAGAATGGATTCCCCCAGTCCTTTCTCACAAAACAGAAGACACTAGAGCATCTGGCTGGTCAAAAGTGGTGTGTGCGTGTGTGCGTGTGTGTGTGCGCGTGCGTGCGTGCGTGCGTGTGTGTTCTTGCTTGCTACGTCTGATCTTGCCAATGCGACTGACTGCCCTATGTGAAGTCAATGCAGCGCAGAATCCTCAGAGAACTTTGGGACACACTGCAACCTTGTGGACCTCCTTCGAGTGTGCACACTCCAGCCTTTGCGCAACCTTGTGTGCCTCATCTTCTGCTTTTACAGTTCCACTGTCCCTTTGGCATAGGGAAGGGGTGAGTGTTAAGTGGGATACGCTGCTAATTGGATAAAGAGGCAGTTTTTAAGCTGGTGCTCCTCTTATAAGCAGGGAGAGAGTTACTGTCCCTGTTCACCCCAGCACAGTGTATTTTCTAGTGGCTGTCTGCTGGAGTTCTTGTGCATCCTTTTAGATTGTAAGTCCTTTTGGGACAGGGAGCTATTTAGTTATGTTATTTTCTCTGTGAACCGCTTTGTGAACTTTTTTGCTGAAAAGCTGTACAGTGGGCCCTCCATATCCATGGGGGTTTGGTTCCAGGACACCCCCCCCCATAGATACCAAAATCCATGGATGCTCAAGTTCCTTATACAGGCAAACCCACCCCCTCCCCCATGCCCAGGACTCACCTCTCTTCATTTGGAAACTCTTTGCAAAAGAAAGTTTTTTTCCGCTTTGCTACACAATGCTGTGGAAAAGGAAGCAGACAGTGAGATCGCTAGACTCATAGCTATTAGACTACCGCTAAAGGAGGCAACAGAGAGAATGCTAACAGGTAGCGAACAGCAGAGGAAGTAGGTAGTGAGAACGCTAGACTACACTTCCGGTTAGCGTTCTCTCTGTCACCTCCTACAGAATTAATCTAGCAGCTATGAATCTAGCAATCTCACTGCCCTCTCCCTTTTCCACAGCATTCTGTAGCAAAGCGAAAAAATGCATTCCTTTTGCAAAGCGTTTCCAAACCAAGAGAGGAGAGTCGTGAGCGCGACAGGGGGAATTTCTAAACCGCGATTAAATCAGCAGGTGCAAAGTCCGTGGATGTGGAGGGCCCACTGTATGTAAATATTCTTAAGAATAATAATAGGTGCCAGAGGCAGACAGGAACCAGAGAACATCCCTCAAGGGATAGATTTGGCCCCCAAACTGTCATTTGCTGATCTCTGTTTTGGGGCTCCCCGTTATAGATCTTGTAATGCACATGCTTTCAAATAAAGTAGCTTATTGTTGAAAGAGATTTAACAAAGACCAGTACAAAGATCAGTACTGAAGCTGCAGCTCTAGCTCATTTACCTGTTATTTGCTAAATTTTCTAGACAGCCTTCAATGAACCTCATTCGAATTTGTCTATCAGTAAACCAACACACTAACGAACATAGAAGCTTTTCTGCTTCATTTATCAAACCTTCGGAGAGATGAATCTAGAATAAGTAAGAGAAAAGTTATTGACAATTACTACTACATTTTCTTTGGCAAATAGTCTTGTGTGATATTTAACTTACTGCATCTTCATCCTGGACCAGGTCCCACAAAAGGGTATTTCCCTTCTTACAAACATTATCCAAGTTAATATCTGTCACTGCGTTGCTGCTGTACTGGTGCTTATGAACTGCTGGCCCTGAGCAAAAGACAGGTGTTATTAAAAATATGGAACTTGTATCCTATTTCTGTCCATCGACTTTATTTATAACTGCTAAAGAACACAGCCCTATGAACTGAAACAATTCACTCATGAAAACCATGCCTAGGGGAGGTGGGGAGGAATAAATCACGCGTGAAGCCAACACTTTCACTAAAGGAAGGTCATAGTTGTGTTTCCCTCACAGCTTAAAACCTATTTACCATTTATAATTAGCCACTGCAGTCTGAAATCCACAAAAGACTCCTCCCCCGCTTCTTGGCATTGTACTTCAGTAATATAACTTTTTGATGCACAATTGATTTAGCGCACAACAAAGCATGGCCACATAACTTACAGCAAAGAACAGGCTACCAACAGAGCAACATTTAAACTCACATCTATTCTGAAAACGTATTGGCGGCAACAAAAATACTTTGCAATTGGCTTGGAAAGCTGTGGGCTAAATCAGAGGTCCCCAAACTTTCAGTCACCAAAGCCACACCACTCAGTCTTGCTCTTATGGTGGGGCCACAGCGGGCCAATTACAAGAAAAAAAAAATCGTATGTGAAAAGGAAGGTGGAGGTGGACTGCATAGTTTCTCTCAGCAAGAGCAACCCAGTCACTTCATCCAGCAGGAAGAGGAGGAGGAGAGAGTGTGGTGCTGTGCAGATGAAGAGGGAGGAGTGGAAGGGGAGCACATAATTCTAATGCCACTGGGCTTTGTGGGCTGGTCAAAATGTGTTGCTGGGATTGCTGGACTAGACCACAACTAACTAATTTGAATGTGAAACACACAGAATTACGCGCGAGCATTTGTCTCCTTATTCAGTTCAAGAGAGGGAACAGGTCTTTGCATACCTCTGTGTGAAAGCTGGCACCTTCTACTGAAATGAATGGTGGAAGTCTTGTGCCTCATGGATTACTGAGCGGGTCCATACTGACTGCAGCCCTAGCATGGTTTATGATCTATACCCATGTGATGCAACTGTGCGTAACCATTGGCTGGATGAAGCTTTTATAATAAATACAGACCTGCTTAAGGACTTTAATATTATAGAACAGTTTAGTTCAGGTGTTAGCTCAGATCCAGCTTATCTCAGGATCAAATATTAAGTCAAGATGACAAAGGATCCTCCCTCTGCATTGATGCAGGACACATTCCTGAAGGACAGGCTTTAATGAGCCTTTTTTCCATGAGCCCCAGTCAGAAGAGATTTACTACAGACCACTAAAAACCAGAACCAGTTAAACTAATGGCAAGCCTAGAAACATAACTCTGAAAAAAAGCATAACATATAGACAGACCCACCCTCCCCCCATGGCTCTGGAAGGCAAATGAGAAGCCTTCCCAAGCTATAACTAATAGCCCACTGATATTCTCAATACTCACTTATTAGATAATGATTCAAATAACCAGTAAATAAAAAGTCAATCTCTGCCACTTTAGTTCTGTTTTGCTTCCTCTTTGGAGTGGCTGGCTGACTGAAACAAAGGACTGCGGTCCTTCACTGTACTAGTTCCTACCTTGGCTGAGATGTTCGTGATAAATGGAAGCAAGATTTGGAAGATGCTGCTGAAGGTGAGATGTTAGCTCGGCATGTGAATTAATCTGTACCAATTCTTCTTCACAGCCAGATTCCTCCCCATCAAAATCCGCCATATTTTTCTCTGATTTTGCACTGACTTGGGAACTGCTACAACTGACATCATCGGCACTTAACATGTCATCAACCATATGCCTGTAAGATACGGGTAAGCATAAACTAATTTATCTATAAAAATACCGGTATCCTGTATTTCCATATCAATTAGAAATGCTCAAGGCAGCTATCATAAAACATAATAAATCAATATAAAAGATCCCACGAGTAACAAGTGCGAGCAGGCAGATGCAGATAAAAACCAAGCTATGTGCATGCATGTGTGCGCGCGCGCATGCAGGAAGCCCAACAAAACAGAATCATACACTTGCCAGAACAGAAAAATCTTCCACCTGGCTGTAAAGTGATGTCCAGACAGAACTTGCATGGCAAGGAGTTCCATAGTCTGGGCACTGCTACAGAGGAGGCCCTCTCGCACATCCGTACCAACACATCTCTGAAGGTGACAGAATGCAACAGGACCTCCCCAGCTGACCTCAATCAACAGGCAGGATCACTTTGAGGGGCTGGAAGCATCCTGACCTCGAAGCTGCTTAGAGTTTTAAATGTAATTATTAGTACTTTCAATTGAGTCGAGAATTAGACTGGCAGTCAATCAAGCTGGTACAAAGAGAGGAATTTGACATTCATGAGTCTAGTCAGAATTTTATCATCACTTGGAGTTTTTGAACACATCTCAAAGACAGATCCATACAGAATGCCCAATATTGGGCCTGGCTGTATATATCTTACACGTTCATGCTCCACAATGTAGTATTTTATCTGGCACAGAAAAATTTGCCACCCTGAAAATTTGCCACCCTGAAAGGGCAACATTTTGAGGAGTCAGGCAAACTTCAAGTGCAGCTCCTTGCACCACCCAATGAATAGCAGAAGCAGAATGAATTGTGCAACTGTCACAGAACCATTTTGTTAGGCACAGAACTCAAATTTTGACCTTAGCAGAACAAACCAACAAATCTGCAAGTAACTTACCCTTCATGATGATGATGGTGGTGGTGATGATGGTGGTGGTGGTGATGGTGGTGGTGCTGCGGCCCAATAAACTGTCGGCAGTTAAATAATTCGTTCCCGATTGCTTCCCCAAGGAAGTCCCCTGTATGTGTTATACAAGAATCTTGAGAGCCTTGCGATATATGAGCCGTGCTCATTTCCCCGGTCATATCATGTTCTGTGTCTTCTGCATGTGAACAGGGGTCTAGCATCCTAATCCTATTATCCACTGGGGGCACAGAATCAGCGTTAAAAACATGGTCCTTTCCAGTTCCGTTGCTTACACCAGTCCTCTCTTCCGCTCCCTGTGAATCCCCCAAGCAAATGCCAGACTGAGATTCCAATTTTCTGCCGCGTAACTCTGTGCTCCGACCATTCTTCTGGGTATTATGGACTCTGTCTTCTTCCTCCTCTTCTTCCTCTTCCTTGAGAGCTTCAATGTCTGCAATGTCTTCTGACTGTACCTCACTGCCTGGGCTCCCTGCAGACTGACTTGCATGGCTGGAGTTGGCTTCATTGCTGGATCCATCACTGTGGCCACTGCTGCTCCCTGGCCCACTGCTGCCATCTTCACCACTGTTTGCCGTCTCATCAGAGCTCCCCTGCATAGATTCCTATAGTTTTGGATTTTGTTCAAACACACACACACACACACACACACACACACACACACACACACACACACAATATCAAATACTGTAGAAGTCAAATTGTCCTTTCCCTTTCAACTGTTCTTCAAGGTATCATTTGAAAAAGGTAGTACATTTCATACAGATTTCGAGGTGCTGAACATGAATATGAAAACATGTAAAGTTGGCTATGGTTTGAGAGATCCGCAGTAGACAGTTTCATAGACATGTGCTGGTAAATGCCCGACGGCACTTACAACACCTGTGTACGCAATGCAGACTGCTTCTCTTAAATTAGAGCCAATCGACAGATTTTATTGTCACTTTTGTTTTCACCACATCGAAATTAGTAAAGATTAGTTCTTTCCATTTCAGGGCCAATTTCATGTTGTCCAGTGCAATCATTGCTCTAACACACCAAAAAAGAGAAAATATTGGCGCTGGCTTTAGGAGGACATGAGTGTCTTCAGTATACACAACTCCCTTGAAAAATACAACGAAATATGGTCCTCCTTGCTTGACCTTTATAGCCAGAACTAAACTATCAATTACAATCTGGACCCAACCAAATGTCATCTTCCATAGTATAAGTGGTGGTGGGTAATAAAACTCTTATAATAAATCCGCATAGTAGGTTTTCCTGTGGTAATCTTTCCCCAAACGTTCTCTCCCTCTCCAATTTTTTCCTTTCCCCCTTCTAAAGAGGAGTCATATTTTTAGGTTAGGGAGGAGGTGGATGGAAACTGGGATAAACATTGAGGGATTGTTTATGCTTATGGGAAAAACGTCAAACTTCAAATTTTACAAATTTCTAACATACCTTAATGCATGGGGGGGGCCAACCTGCGGCACGCGTGCCACTTAGCGGCACGCCGAGCCTTCTGAAGTGGCACGTGCCAGCATTCCTGCCCGAGACGCAAAAGTACCTGGAGCCGAGCCAAACGCTGTAGAAAGGCTGCTCCAGAAGGGTTGCTGCACAGATTGGCTATGTGATTGGCTGCGTGGGGCATTCCGGCCACTCTGAGAGACAGGATGGGCCAAATTTCATAAAGGCGCTGGGGTGGAAGTGCAGATATTTACATATTTAAATATTTAGATTACCGAAGAGACTTATTTATTGTAGTGGCACGTTCAAGATTATCTATGCAAAAAGTGGCACGCAGCATGCTGCAGGTTGGCCACCACTGCCTTAATGTTTTGTTTTATTAATCATGTTTTTGCTTATAAGATAACCACATCTACAATCTAACAAACCACAGTTTGTTGGATCATGAAAAAGGCAACAAGCCTGCACACACACACACTTGTCCCCTTTTGCTCCAGGCTAAATGCAGAGCATCGTGGTTTGTAAAAACCAGAGTTTCCCATCACATCCAAACCACAGAATTGTGGAGGACACAGCATGCACAAGCTTGTTGGCTCATTATTGATCTGACCCAGATCCATGTGTGTCACACAGAAGGGTATTAATTTAGATCAGGATCTGAAGAACCACATGATCAGTTCCTTATACCCAAGGGAGGAGGAGTTTCTAAAAGCGTCCACTCATCACACCTGCATGGCAAACTGCTCCAGAGACCAACAGTCCCACCCTCAGGATTGGTTCTAGGTTTCAAGGACCCTCAACAAGCTGCTCTCCATGGGCCCCCAGTCACTCCACCACCACAATATAAAAACTATGAGCACAGAGGTGGTTCCAGGAATCAAAAATGGCTGCCCCAAAATGCTGTTTCCTGAGCTCACCTTGCACATCTTATCCATGCTTACTCAGAAGAAAACCACATGGGGCTCATTCCCAAACAAGTACGGGGATTACTGATTACTGAGGGGACTCTAGAAAAAAGTTTGTGACATGGATTTTCTTTTGGGGGAGGGAATAACGTTAAATGGAAAATACTGTTAAATGGAAAATAAATTAAAAATCCCACGGAGCACATACAAGACTTTGGGCATGCCTAAAGTACTTCTTTGAATCGTAGCCTTTTAGGGCAAAATATTCAAATGCATATGGATTTTAGATGCTGAAGCTCAGTAATAGAGAACTTTACAGAGCACCCATCATCTCCCAGATAAAAGAGCTCAGAACACAGGACTGGGAACTAGTTTGAAGCGCAGCAGATTTGTTGGCAACACTAAGCTAACTGGACACTTACAGCACAATTGTATGAATGTGGACTTAGAAAAGAAATCCCATTGAATTTACTGAAATGCACACCGTAGTAAGTGGACTGCAGCCTCAGTTTGACAGGATATGACCAGGTGGTTCCTTATTATACCTTACCACATAGAGGGAAAAGAGTCATAGACACCTATTCTCTGCTCTGATGTGCCTTAACGAACACTCAAGAAAGATTTGGCTACAAATTGGAAGGACGAAGTGTCAATTATTGGTGTGCAATGAACACCTAAGAATGTCCACAACTGTAGCAGTCTATACATCCAGCCAGTGTTTACTCTCTTTTCCCCCCGTTTTTATAAGCAGCAAGTATCATCTGTCTATTTGCACCAAGAAATTCTGAAACTGCAACAGAACTGTATCCATTAAGGTGCCCATTTAAAAGCCTATGTCCTACAAGCAATATTTGTTGATTCATTTAAGGCATGGTGTTCATGAAACATGTAATTTAAATTCCAGGGTCCTTCAAGACCACTGCAGCACTCTACATACAGATCTACTCTACATACAGATCTACCCTTCTATGATGTTAGAACAGCTACACTAAGAGCTAGCAGAGTGACTACAACACCACTACTTGCCCAGGTCAACCCTGACTTCTGAGTAGATCAGCGAATGCATCGAAAGCTGAAATCCAAAATCAGAGAACACTGAACTCATCACACTGACAGACTATTAAAAATAAATAAATGTTACCTCTGTATCTGAAAGCTGCTGCTGGACATGCTTATTTCTGCTAATCAGCTGGTCTTCCATTTCAATGTCACTTCCTCCACTCTGATGAGTATCACTGTTGTCGCTACTTTGAGGACTTGCTGCCGGTGACCCTGTGTTCAAGACATTTTCAGGTTATTCCAGGAAAACACGGTGTTACAGCATTATTCCTCCTAATTTTAACACAACATCAGCGTACACACAACCGTTCTGCCTGAACTCTTCATCACAACCAATTCTGTAATCTCTGCTAACAGCTGATGAACTATTGCTCTCTAGTCTTAAACAAGGAGATTTTTCTGCTGTTCTTTGCCGCAGCCCTGCTTTGCCTTTCTAGAGAAAACTTTGTCCCACTTGCAGGATTCTGCCAGTCAACTTGGTAGGAGGCAGTCCGACACCAGTAAAACCCCAGTAAGACCCAGAAGTGTTGCTGGGTGGGGGCGAGGGCCCCCCGGGCGATAAGCGGGGTGTGCGTGTGACAAAGCGGGCAGCGACAATCGCCATTTTGGCAGCAGGAAGAGTGGGCAGCAGCAAAGGCGTTGGCCCGTCCTCCTGCCCTGCGGTTCTGATGGGAGTTGAAGCGGCAGTGGTGACAACATCACTTCCGGTGGTGACATCACGGGAGGGGGGGTTAGCGACGCCACTGATTAGACCTGCAAGTTGACCTCAGTTCTTGAGACAGATGACAGAATGGAATACATTTAGGCCAGGGCTTCTTAAAATATGGGTCTTGACCCACTTGGTGGGTCGCCGGTTGGGCCCACCCATCTGCCCTTGCCTCTGTTTGGTTCCAAATTGGAACCAAAACAGAAGCAACTGGAAACCACTTCCAGGGCCTGACCCACTTTAGCCAGCCACTCCCACATCACTCCAGCCTGGGGACAGCCTCGGTGGGCCTTGGAAGGCCTCCAGAAGTGACCCCGAGGTCACTTCCGGTTTTGCTGATGCAGAAGGCCTTTCTGAGGCCATCCCTGGGCCGGAGTGGCTGGCTAAGGTGGGTCATAGCGGCTGGGAACCGCTGATTTAGGTTATGTAAGGGTGAATATCACAACATTTGGGTTTTTCCCAGCCTCTGCCTGAGAAAGTATGTCAACAAAAGGAGAAGTCATAGAAGAAATTCTTGATTTAGAGACGGATCATGACACCAAGATGGTAATTGAGACCACAATGCCTTTCCTCAACAACTTACAGGGTGATGGAGCTGCTCTTCGGAGTTCTTCTTCCTCTGAACAGAAAGGGACAAAAAGGAGAACGTTCTAAGTGACCAAGCGTATCATACAACAAAAGTCAAAACATTAATAAAAGCTCTTAAGTTACTACTGCTAAAAGATCCTATAAAACTACAAACCTATTTTATAACTGTTTATGGAATCTATGAACGAAATACATACCTTTCTTATTTCCCATTGGTAGGTTTGTACTGAGTAAAGATGCAAATGAGCTCTGTTTTGATAGCTGAGCCTTCGCAGCGAGTGCATTATTCCATAGTGCTTTAATGAGCATGGAGGCCAAATATAAAGTCTGTAAACAAAACAGATTGCAGTATGCAAACGGAAAACAGAACTCTTTACCTTCTGCTATTCCATGTAAGACGATAAACTTCAAACAAAACGAATTCAATTGTATACAAAACTATGCCGTCAATTTATCGAATATCCCGACACATTTCCAAAAATGGTCATTAGTTTCAGTAGTTCAGGTATAAATTATACGTGAACTACTGATAAACACCTGGTGATCCACATTACAAAACACCAGCATACAAAATAATTTTAAATTCTTTAGCATTATATTTAATACCATGAATAGTTTTATTTTGTCTAATACTGTAGCACATGCTATTAGTTCCAAACACAAGTCAAAAATCAAAGGTGAGAGTGGACACCCTTGCCTTATTCTAAAAAAACAGCACTGAAGAAAGACAGCCATTGGTTAATATTCTTGATTTAGATCTAGAATATAAAATTCTAATCCACTTAAGAAAATCTTTAGGAAGACCAAATTTCATCAAACTATAAAAAAATAAATTTCCAATGTACCATATCAAAAGCTTTCTCGGCATCTAATGAAAGAATAGTTATCTGATTAAATCTCTTAGCTTCCAAAGCAATTAAACCACTACAAGACTTACATTATCAGAATCTTGTCGACCCTCAATAAATCCCTCCTGATCAGAGTATATGAGTGGTTTTTATTGCCTGCTGAAGTCGACTGGCCAACACTGTAGCCAGTATCTTAGCATTAACGTTCATTAATGATATATGTGAAATTTTGATTTCTTACCCCAGTGTGCATCACTTTACACTTACTTACATTGAAGCGTATCTTTCATTTTGCCTCCCATTCTCCTAATTTAAAGAGATCCTTTAGGAGCTCTTTACAACCCATTTCGGACCTCACCACCCAGTAAAGGTTTAGTGTCATGCTGCTTTCTACCTCTCTCTGTTGTGAAAATTTCCCATTTATACCCATTCTCTGTTTCCTGTTCTTCAACCAGTTCCTGACCTGCCCTCCTCTTCTCTTCTCTTTTATGGTATGGTTCACTGGAAAGCTTTTCTGCACAAGTCCTGTTGAAATGATTAGGAATTGTACCTGTATGATACAGTGGTAATGTGAATGCCTAGATATTTCTCTTCATGCCGATAGTGCTTTGTTCTCTCCCCTCCCCTCTTTGAAATAGAAGGGTGAAATTAGATACGTTAGAAGAATTTGAGGCTAGCCTTTGTGGTCATTGTGCAGTCACATATAGTGGCTGTCTGCGCATGCCAGAACCAGCCTTGGAAGCTTCCAGAGCTTTGCTGAGTGTTCTGTCCCCACAATCAAGTGGGTGGACCCCATGTATGGTTGCATGTTCCTCAGTTTCTTTTCAACTTTAAGGCATGGTGGGGATACCACTATAGTTGAGCTTCCAGTGGTCACCCCCACTCAGCACTTCGTGAACAGTTGAATTACGGTCATCAGTATTGCCCCTCCCATTGATGACACCTTCATGAAGGTTCACATCCAATTTCACCAGTGATTCTGAGGTGAGAAGTACTGGGGTACCGGGAAACCAGCCTGTGTCAAAGGCAAGTAAGCCTGAATCCACTGGTGGTGATGAGTAACATCAATGGGAGGGACAATACTGATGACCGTAATTCAACTCTTAACGTCAACGCAATTGGTACCAGCAACAACGGCACTAGAGATGTTGATGTTGCTCATGCTGGTTGCTGGCTGTTTATCAGCTATGTCAGAGCCAATACAGGATTGAAATGGACCTATGTGTTTGCTGTCTCCACAGAAAGAATTCACACTATGGCTGACTGTGGCTTCCTTGGCCTTCACCCAGTGTGTAATTTATTTATTCAAAAAATTTATACCCCCGCCTTTCCTATGCCAAAGGCAAATGCCCGAATTAAAATACATAATTTAAAATACATAAAATAAGTTTAAACAATACAACCATAATCTTGAAAGATATAGGGTATATGGGTCTAAATGCCATGTACATATTCTATCAAAGCCAGAATAAGATTAAAAACAATTTTCAAACACTGAAACGCAGATTTTAATAACAAGTACAAAAAACTGCGACCAGGAAAATACATTTAAAATTCAAGGCTGAAGATGGTGCATAAAACCGACGTTTCGTCTTATTCCTAAGACATTTTCTAGGTGGTGACAGCTTGGCTGTTAGGATGACACTGAAAACCAACCGAAAGAACGGAACTTTAAAGGAAAAATCTTGTTTTTAATCTTATTCTGGCTTTGATAGAATATGTACATGGCATCTAATTAGACCCATATACCCTATGTCCTGCAAGATTATACCTAGCCATGAAAGCTTCCGCTCCAACTTAATACAACGATACATAAACAAATTTAAAAAACAATAAAATCCTCTGGGGGGGGCAACAATATGGAGTAGAGAAGCAGCATGGCAGAATATCTTGAGATACAGGAGGCAGACCACAACACATCACCCAAACGCTAGACGAAACAAAAACGTTTTGAGCCCTCACCGAAAAGTCATGAGGGAGGGGGTGGTTCTCAGATCCCCTGGCAGGGAGTTCCACAGTTGTGGCGACACAGCAGAGAAGGCTCGCCCACGTGTTGCCACTCCCCTAACTTGCGATACAGGTGGCACCCGCAGGAGAGCCCCCTCAGATGACCTAAGGCTGGAATGTATGGGAGAAGGCGGTAATTCATCTGTGGAACTCCTTGCCACAGGATGCGGTGATGGCACCTGGCCTAGATGCCTTTAAAATGAGTTTGGATAGATTCATGGAGGAAAAGACCATCGCAGGTTACAAGCCATAAGCAACCTCCTGGTTTTAGAAGTAGGTTCTCTCTGTGCCAGGTGGAAGGGAGTGACAACAGAAAACAGGTATCTTGTGGTCTGTGTGCTCCCTGAGGCATCTGGTGGGGCCACTGTGAGATACAGGAAGCTGGACTAGATGGGCCTTTGGCCTAATCCAGCAGGGCTCTTCTTATGTTCTTATGCCTTTGAAGTGCTGAGTGGGGGTGACAACTGGACTAATAAGTGATGACACTAGGGGGCAGTGTGTTACAGAATGTATTTAGTGTGTGGAAATTCAGGTGGTGCCCTGATTTTACTAAGTACTGTATCTGGGAATTTTAATTCCTAGAGATATAACACAGATGACCGTGATGAATTTTAATAATACATGAAATCCCATTGGACTTGGATGGGCACAGTTACCATTTAAGGAGGGTGGGTTTGGTTTATATCAAACTGATTTTAGTTTATATCAAACTTATTTGTTAACTTCCTGTAGCCACTGGGATAATTTACAATTGGAGACTCCATCTTGGACTAGGTTGGAAACTTCTATAGTGGCTCCTCTGCAGAGATGGACAGTCTTTCTGTCTACACATGTTAATACAAAACAGATCCCATTAGCACTATCTTCGTTTAGAAATGAGTAGAATATTATTCACATACTAAATAACGTGGGCTGATCCAGAATTGAAGATACAGAAGGAATCTTTCCTGTGGAGGACCTGGCTAGACAGGTCAATTTTTACTAGTCTAGATCAACTTATTGATTAGGAAAACTATTAAGAAATTTAAGTGTCTGGGCTCGCAGTCCAACAGCCGACATCCAATCTAGTGACGAGGTAGGGACGGACTGGAGTAACGGTCAGCCCCCACGCGCAGGAGGAAGCGTTAAACAGTCGACCCTACCTCATGCTGGCGCGAGGGGCATCCCATATAGTTCGGAATGCCCCTTTCCTCTGCCAGGGAACCATGAATTCCTTTTCTTTTCATGATTAAGATACTAACTACCAGATATGAATTGCTAAATGGCAATATCTACAATTGCGGTATCTATTGGTATCCAAATATGGTCCTTCGGCATTATCTGCTTCTCAGATTCCGCCCCTCTCAGAAATACTTCTAGAGTCAATGAAAAGAAGAAGACGGCAATATCCGTGTATAAATATCTGATGTCACTCAACAACTATGATATGGAATTGCTTCAAGTTAGTTGGAATGTAGAACTTGATTGTCCTATTCTGTATAACCAATGGACGATGGTATTAAAAATCTTTCTGCAATATCTATGGATCTTAAGACTGTGCTTAATACAGCAAAAACATTTTTAGGGTTTACTGGAAACCACAGCAATTGTACAGTAAAGGATTAAAGAACCTAGATGTTGGTGTGGTAATACAGTCGGACTTTGCTATCCGTGGGGGATCCGTTCCGGACCCCCTCACGGATAGCGAGGATTCGCAGATACCAGGTCATGCTAAAAACCCTGGGGAAAGGGGGGGGGAAGCCCCCAAATCACCGTTTTTAAGCTTTTAAAAGCCAAACCGCTGCATTTTCAAGCCTCCACAGGGCTTCTTGAAGCTTAATGATCCACTTCTGGGTTGTGCAAAGGCTCTTCCTTCCTCCCAGCCTTGTCCCAGGGTGCAATCTGGGACAAGGCTGGGAGGAGGGAAGAGCCTTTGTGCGACCTGGAAATGGGTTTTAAAAGGTAAAAATGGTGGTTTGGTGGCTTCCCCCCCTTTTCCCAGGGTTTTTTAGCATGGACCTTGCAGATTCGTGGCCCGTGGTCTGGAGTATTGTGTCCAATTCTGGTCGCCGCATCTCAAAAAGGATATAGTGGAACTGGAAGAGGTGCAGAAGAGAATGACCAAAATGATTAGTGGACTGGGGCACCTCCCTTGCGAGGAGAAGCTTCAATGTTTGGGGCTCTTCATTCTAGAGAGAAGGCACCTGATAGGGGGCATGATGCACAATCCTAACCAACTTTCCAGCATTGGTGTAGCCGTGCCAACAGGGCGCGCACACTGCATTTTGCAGTGCAGGGGCAGTCATGGAGGCCTCTTCAAACCTCGGGGCTGCATTGCGGCTGCACTGATGCTGGAAAGTTGGTTAGGATTGCGCTGTGAGAACATAACATTTTGAATGGGGCAGAGTGGATAGATGGAAGTTCTTTTCCCTCTCGCACAACACTAGAACCAGGGGACATCCGCTAAAATTGAGTGGTGAGAGAGTCAAAATAGACAAAGGAAACATTTCTTTACACAGTATGTAATCAATCTGTGGAACTCTTTGCTATAAGATGTTGTGATGACACCTGGCCTAGATGTCTTTCAAAGGCAACTGGACAGATTTATGTAGGTTAAGTTCATCAAAGGTTACAAGTCATGACGACTATATGCAACCTGCAGGTTTTAGAGGTAGCCTCTTTCTGAATGCCAGGTGCAGTGGCAACGAGATACAGGTATCTTGCTGTCTTGTGTGCTCCCAGAGGCATCTGGTGGGCCATTGTGAGATAGAAAAGCTGAACTAGATGGGCCCTTGACCTGATCCAGCAGGACTCTTCTTACGTTCTTAAGATACCGTTTTAAACTCTCTTGTCCTTACCTGTTCAGTATGTGCACTTGGATGGAGAGTAGAGACTAAATTAAGAAGGTGTCTAAGTGGAACAGGATCCAAATTCTTGATCAATGAAGGAAACAAATCATGTATGTAGCGACTACAATGCTTCAACTTCAAAAGGAAAGAGCAAGAGAGAAAATGTATCAAGAAAATGAAACCAAAGGATTAAAAAAACCAACTTTGCTTTGAACAAAGTGTCAGTTTCCTAATTTTAAAACATTATGCACACTCAAGGAAGCATATATAACATGTTTTTCAGTTTTTAGTATAAGACTTCCAATTGGAAAGCTAAGCAAACTCTTAGCATTGTTATGAAGGTAAATAAGATCTGCAAGACCTTTGTAATACTCTACAGAGCAGACTACAAAAGAATAATCGGAACTGTTCAAAATACGGGTGGGGCACTTTTACTGCTCTTTGCAAAAAAAAAATGTCCCTTCCTTTTGATGATGGGGGAGGCAGCAAACAGGTTTGCAAATGTTCACAGCACATCTTCCTTAAAATCTATTCAAAGTGAGGGAATGTTTCTGCCTATACTCTGAAATAGCCTTGTCATCTTCATGATGATTGGCTTTGTGGTGCTGTGCAGTGGTGTTCCGAGGCTGGTGCAGAAGCGTACGTGTAGCAGGATGCCGCTTCAAGCGTGAAAGCACCCTCCCCCTCGTTGGTCGGAGCCATTCCCAGCAGGCGATGGCTGCCTGTGCGGGGGCCGTCGGCTGCTAGGAATGGCTCCGACTGGCGAGGGGGCGCTTTCACGCGCGAAGCGGCATCCTGCTACACGTACGCTTCCACACCAGCCTCCGAACGCCATTGGTGCTATGACATCATTCTGACAACATAACTGCTCTACAGCTAGACTTGCACTTCCAGGAAAAAAAAAAAAAAACATCCCACACACAATCTGTGTTTAAGTGGTGCCAAAGAAGGTGCACACAGGGGGCAGGTCTCAAAAGTTACAAAATACGTAGGTATTCAGGGGGTTGGGGAGAATATTCTACGTCCTCCAAAAGTCTCTCTTGGTACCAAAATATACCCTCTGCACATGTTGGATACAGCTCTATTAAACAAACAAGCCTTCTTACAAGCCCCCCTCTTTGTTTCTATTTATTAAAAAAACCCAAATTCCGATTGCATTCTAGAGATGCAGCACCTGCTAGGGCAGAGTGCATTCCACATTTTCTCCCAAGCACCAAAATCAGGCAAAGCCTGGAATTGCGTACAAACTGGCATCCCAAGAGTCTTCGCTTTTGTTTTTTAAACAGTTCAAATTTTGATAAGTGCATGCTAAAAAAGGCTGGAAGAGGTGTACATGTGCAGTCTTGTTTCTTAGGTGCAGAGCTGAAGGGGTACATAGCTAACTGGGCAAGAGGCACTTTTTCAATTGGTGCTCCTCTTGTATTTAGCAGGGGGAGAATAACTGCCCCCCTTTCACCCCAGCATAGTGTCTTTCTGGTGGCTGTTTGTTGGTGGTGTTCTGCATCTTTTTTAGACTGTGAGCCCTTTTGGGACAGGGAGCCATTTAATCATTTGATTTTGTCTGTAAACCGCTTTGTGAACTTTTTGTTGAAAAGCGGTATATAAATACTGTTAATAGCAGCCAACATCCAAAGGGCTACACGGAAAACTTAATGCACACAGCAAGGCTTAAACCTCCCTGCTTCTGAATCCATTCCCCCAAACAGTTTCCAAAACGGGATCTTTGGGAGTGGTCTGTAGTTCAATACAAGGAACTATGATGCAAAAAGAGAGAGCGACCTCAGTATGCACGGAGAAACGCCCGAGACCATGCAGTTCTGAATGCCAAAATCTGTGACTAATTTTTTCAAGGGGGAATGCACTTCACTATAGGATTGTATCGAGGGTTACATGAGTAAAAGATTGGGGCAAAGGAACTTCTGCACCTCCTACTCCCTAAAGAACCCCCCTGAACAGTACCCAGATGGTTTGGGATCCCTTGACAATGGAGTGAGATGAAGCACACAGAGGGCTGTGAAACTGCTGAAAACCAGGCAGAGGTGACTTCCATGAGCAAAACTCCAGTCACAGATTGCACTTATGTCCAATTTTAATCAATTTCCCATTCCCTCCCATCCCACACCATTCCAAGGGGGTCCCCCCAACTTTCAGGATAAGTTTCTTGGAGAGCACAGGGGACTGCTGTGGAGAGGAGGGGACTGGGAAGGTTGCTTGTGTGAGCTTCCTTTTACTCGCACAACTATGGATACAACTTAGGGCCCAATCCTACACAATTTTCCAGTGCTGATGCAGTCACAACGCAGCTCTTAAGTAAGGAGGCCTCCATCAGGATCCCTTATCTTGAGGAGGCCTCCATCAAATATTCCCTTACCTTGAGGAGGCCTCCATCCCCCAGCAGGATGCAGCACACACCCTGTTGGCACGGCTGCATCAGCGCTGGAACATTGGATAGGATTGGGCCCTCATTTGGTTTGTATCCTAAGTCGCGCAAATACAACAGCACTCGACTTACTTACAGAATTTTTCCTACACACAGTGATTTCCCCCTACCACCACAGTGTCCCACACTGAATCACAAACCATTCCTGAAGGTCCCCTCACCTTCAGGAGGGGCTTGGGGAGTTTCCCTAGAAAATAGGGGGCAAGGAGGATAACTAGCATGAGTGTTAGGATACAACCCAATATAATTTATACTTTTATAATATGATAAATACTCCAACATCTATGGGTGTACGTACAAAATCAAGAGACACATTTTCTCACTCCCAAAAGGTGATTAACTATTAGGACTAGCACAAGCACTATAAACAGACTAATGGCAGTAGATCATACACAAATTTCTTCTTAAACCAGTATATACCTGTGCTGCAGCCCAAATACAGTCTATGTGCTGTGTACTCAGTCGGCCTTCAGCAGCAAGAAAATTAAGAATCACTTGGCACTGTTTAATGATCTGGAAAATATTAAAACAGAATGTAAAAAACCAGACACTACATTTCACCATAGAAAGAAAATCTTATTTTCATTTTAAACTAACCTCAATATGCAAGTTTGGTCCAAAAATATGCTCCACCACATTGTTGTTGATCAGCCAGTCTGCAAGCTCTTTTGCAATGGACCTACACATAAAAGGGAGGGAAACACACACAAGCATTTTCATACGCCTATATTGTGCTGATTCCCCCTAAACAAAGGACCATTATTATTTACTTATATACTGTATTTACAACTAAAGAAGTTACTGTTTAAATTCAAGCTGTGTTCAAATTTTGTACAAATAAGTGAAAAGGCCCAATGTGTATGCAGCAAAAATTTAAACAAGCCTTGAAAACACATGGCAAAACCATTCTTATCTAGGTCCAGGCTAAACCAAACAATTCATTCACCGAAATCTCTGATTTACTTTTGAGTAAACATGAACAAGTTGTAAATGCCAATGATTTCAAGAAAGCACAAATCATGAATAAGTAAGCAAGCCCGCAGGTAGGGCCTGCGTTCTTTAATATTTGTACCGCAACATCATCTTGACAACTTTGTGCAACTCCTGTATTTAGAGCACTATTATTACACCTACAGTGTACACATTATCACCACTCTAACCTTGATTATTAAACTTCTCTTTTTCACCAACTTTCCATCTACTGGCTAAATACACATTCAAACTTAAATAAAAGTTTGCTGCTACACTATAATATTAGTTCCTCATATTTAATTCTTTGGCTTCCAGGTTTTCTAGAGCAGGGCTAAGGACAATGTTTGATTCCAACAGATCACTTTCTTTGTCCTTGTGATGAATCCCCTGTGTTTCCCCGATCGTTCCCTCCAACAATTGGAATGTGCCTGCCGACTGGCTCCCATTCCTGTCTGTTTTGTTCCAATCCTCCAACTGGGGAGTGCCACCACGACACTCCAGCAAACGTACAAAGTCCCAGCACACAGGAAGCTGGATAGTTCCAGCAGTCTGAGAACCCACTCTATGGGAACCCACTCTGAGGAGCACCCACTCACTGAACAGCAAGTGAAAAGAGCTGGAGATTCATTCAGGCAAGGGGGCTTAGCTAGGGAAAAGGTCTAGCTAGGACGCATCAGGTTTCCGGTTTCATTTCAGTCCGTTTTGCAAAGTCCTCCCTGCTATCACTTTTGACCTGTTCTCCTGTATAAATTTAAAACAAAAACTGTTCTATTTTAACTCCTAGTCTGCCTGGTCCCTGGTTACAGGGAGGGTTAGTGGATTGTCACATCTCTCCCTCTGCAGATGCTACCGTGAGGGATTATAATCAAAACTCCTGGGGTTTAGCATTCTCTTAGGAGGGGAGTTTTGCCTAGATGGCTTCCCTCCGTCTGGGCTTATAGCCTGGGCTGAAGGCAGCAGGTACATTCTACCAAGGCTTTTCCATATTCGGCTGCTTGTCCAACAAAGGAAAGTGGAGAGCAGGAAAGGAGCAAGCGCGGTAAATACTAGGCACTACTTCCCTGGGCTATCCTGCTTTCTCTTGAGAGTCCCCTCTTATCTGCGACAGTCCTGTTCTGGCCTCAGCAGGGAAGGACCTCGGCAAAGAGCAGGACCTCCCTGCTCTTTGCTGCCAGTGTGGGCACTCTCAGAGAGAAAGCTCTTTTTGCTTCATGGGCACTGCTGCTGCTCTGAGGCTGGAAGGAAGCTGCGGGGTCTGAGCATCAGTGATAGCCCGGTGCTCTGCTCTCTGCAGGACACCCTAAGTGGAAAATGAGAGCAGTAGCATAACATGGAAAGCGGGTGATAAGACCTAGCAACTTCGCTGGGTCAGGTTAAGTCCATTTGGCAGCAGCCCTCACAGAATTTCCCTCCCTCCAATTTCGGAACACATCATTTGCAGCCAACAGGTGCATAAATGGAGCACACGTGAAAGGAGGAGTGGAAAGGACAGCTGACAAAAGTCTTTGCCCTCACTCTTTCTGTCAAGGGAAGCAGGTAGCTGGCGCAGAAATTCTGGCAGCTACACATCAGTGGGATTTCTCAAGATATCCCTGTTAACACAGGACTGCCGCCCAAATGAAAGTGTTACTCAACACCTGCTGGTACTAAATCAATATAAAAGGAATAAGCGGTAGTAAGAATTAACCGTTATTTTTCAGGTGTTTTAAGTAATTGATTAGTCACTTACTATTTCCTGACCTTGTCCGCTTTCTTTGGCAGCCCCCTTTCTTTAAAATTCACTGTCTCCAGACATCAGTGTAAACCCATCTTTCCCACTCTTTAATCAGCATCTCAAGGCCTACTTCTTCTCCACGGCTTTCCCGAAATCAGTGAGATTTTAGGTTAATACCTTTGGGCTCTCTTCCTCCATTGCTTTTCCTTCCTCCCTTTCATAAAGTGTCTATAGATAAGCTTGCGAATAAGGACTTATTATTGCTACTTCCATGCATGTGCAGCATCTTGTTTTTTAGGGGCTTAATAAAATTCATTCCTTTTTTTTGTCACATCACATGCGATTTCCTCTCAGGACCGTGTCTATATTTCTGGTGGTAAGTTATTTCAAAGAGTAGTCACAACAAACGCTCTTAAAATCCACGTCAGTATTTGCCACAGTATTTGCCATTGGCAAATTTGTGTATTTGCCACAAATACACAAATCAGTATTTGCCACTGATATTGTAACATGTTCAGAGTCTTAAACTCTTGCTCTCCAACTCTTGCCCCACCCTCAAAAAAACCTGAAACGGTGGTAAGAAATAAAATAAAACAAAAATAATCTGGTTTGGCTGTTTAAAATGGTTTGTATGAAAATGGTTTGTTTATCTGCCTATAGAGAAGCTAGTAAGAAGTGAGTGCATAACTTTGTTAACAATATGGAACCTTCATAAGCTGCCTTGGGAATATGCATGGGAAAGGCGGGAGATAAATTCCTTAAACATACACACACCTAATCAATGAGTGTAGGTCAAAGCTTCAGTGTTCCAGTGTTCCTTACCTGAAAAATGGGATTGTTAACCGGCTGCCTTTGACTAGTTCAGTGGTTCCTAAACTTCTTCCCAGTGTCTTCTTCCCAGCTCAGCCGGGCACCGCCACCTTGGACCTTGCACGATCCAAGATGGGGCAACCAGGAGAGCTGGTAGAAGGGGCCACCATCCCACAACACCCCACTCGCTGCAACACCTTCAGGCATCGTGACGCACACTTTGGCAAATCACTGGACTACCTGTAGTTCCTTCTGCAACTCGCTGGTACATTTTTTCACCTTGATTAGAATTCCTGATGTGTAATAACTCCATGTAAGTTTATTTTTGAATATGCAGGTCACGTCAGTGGGGTGCAGCAGATAATTGCAACTGGCTTGGCCACCTCGGCCACAATTAACGCCATTTTGCAGCTAGCTCTAGTATGGTGGACCATGGGCATTCTAACAGAAAATGAAGCACACTACACAAGCATGAAGTCGAGTTATAATCGTATGGGGATTAAATACACTTCCTCGAATGTCATGGGAGAAGCCTGCTTGTCCTGGCCCAAGAATAGCAACCTGAGTTAAACTTAGAAGTAGTGCTGCTATTTTAAAATGCTAATTCTCTTTCATCCAGTACTCCGACACTACAAAAGAGAAGGAATAGGAACCTAAGTGGATTTAATGCACATGATTGTAATATTGTGAAGTTAGTCTTAGTCAGAAGTAGTGGTTAGCGAGGTGGTCTCATCTTAGTTTCCAGGAGACATTTGTGCTTATTTTGCAAAAGCAAGAAATTATGAGACCAGGTTGACACACCTGAACAGCAAAACCTTCCCATAAGGCCAATTTAAGTGGTGGACAATGCCCAACACCAGAATTTCAAAAGCCCTATTAACACAAATGTAGTACTGTGTCGATGCGAGTCCACTGACAGCGGACGGCACCTACCCCACCTCCCAGTCTCACATAGTGCTCAAAAAGTTGGATAGAACACTGGAATGTCCAGGAGGGCAGAGGAGTTGATACAGACTGCATATGGCCCAAGGTGTGCATCGGAAGGCATTAAATGGAAGTATCCAATGTAACAAACCTACTTACGTTTCTGTGTCTGAAACCAGTGATTCATTATTACAGACATCATTGAAGGTGTGCAGCTGATTCTAAAATTCGAAAAAATAAATAAAAGCTTAGCTTGATAAACACAAAAGGAATTCCACTGATTTAATGTAAACATATTTAAAACTGGTTTAATCAAATCACTCTCTCACTTTCCATAAAAGCCACACTGGGCTTCTTTAGGGAGAGCTTTCAGGTATGGGTCCTCCAAAACCGCAGTCCTTCCCCTTCATTATTACCAGCAAGACAGAATCAAGACAGAACACACAAGAGCCCTCCTGGATCAGACAAAAGGTCTATCAAGTCCAGCACTCTGCCTCCCACAATGGTTAACCAGATGCTGCTGGGAAGGACACGAGCAGGGATCATCTCAGAACATCTGCTGGTGTATAGCCAGTTTTGCTTGAAAAAACCCCAGGTGCGGGGAGAAACGTCACAGGAGGACTGTAGGTTTATTTTTATCTTATATGTCTGTATGATAATCCTTGTTATGATAATCCTTGTATGATAATCCTTCGCTTCAGTTGCGCTGAAGACTTTCTACGCTAAGAGGAATTTCTCCAGACATTTGGTGAACATTAAACTTTATTTTTTCTCTTTAACAAAAAATTACATGGCTGAATTACCCATATTTCCGATCTCTCTGCAGATTTCCATGATTAGCCTATGACTTTAGACAAAATTTATTGCGTTATCACACATGCCTGAGCTCTAACAACTATAAATAACTTCTAAGACTAGAAAGCCCATGATGCAGTGCAACTATAAAGTATGTACAGAAGTGCAAGGATATGTAAATGCTGTATATACAGTATTTAGTTTCAATTATCCCATCTGTCTCTGAAAGGCCACAAAAAGGGACTCACAGCAAATTAAAGCATATTAAAAACAAATAGGATGCATATTTCACTTAAAATACACTCACATCCCCACCACAAAAGCAGGGATAATAAAACAACCAAGCAGCAGTAAAACATTCAAAAATAAAGCCAAATAATGTAGCAGCTCTACATTAAAAGGCTTCTACCTCTTGTTAAAAGGCCAGTAGTATGGGGCCCACACACACCTCATAGGGAAGTAAGTTCCAGACTGAGTCTAGGTGAAACAGCAGAAAAGGCACTTCCCCAAGTGCCAACCAACCCAACATCAGACTTGGTGGGACATGCAGGATGGTATTCCTTGCAGATTTTAACAGGCAGATAGGTTCATTATGAGAAAAGGTCCTTCTAGTATCCTGGTCCCAAGCTGTTTAGAGCTTTAAAAGGTTAAAACTAATACTTCTGCCTGGAAGCATACTGGTAACCAGTGTAGATCTTGTAACAGTGACATGGTTCTGTCAGCAATCAGGCCACCACATTGCGAACCAGCTGAAGCTTCCACACACTTTTCAAGGGCATTCCTGTGTAGAGCACATTACTGTAGTTCAAATAATGTCACCACCAAGGAAAATGTCAGCATAGCCGGATCTGATTTATCTATGAACAGGTTCAGTTGGCATACCAACTGAAGTAGGGAAAGGCACTATAGCCATGGCAGAAACCTGGGTATCCAGGCTCAAAGTCAAGTCCAGGAGTATGCCCAAACAGTAAGCCTGAGACTTCAACAGGAGTGCTACCTCCATCTAGAACCAGCTAAAAGCCTATTCCTCAACTGGTCCTTTACCTGACCAGGAGCACCTTTGCGCTGTCTAGAAAAGTTCAGTTCGTTTGTCCTCATTCAGTCCATTACTACCTTCAGGAAACAATGCAAGAGTTTAACAGTTTCCTTGGTATAGGATGGAAAAATAGGTGGACCTGCATGTCATCCGCATATTGATCCAGCCACCCACCCCCAGATAACTTCCCTCAGAGATTTCACATAATGCATTATACAGGTCCCAAACATTTTTGCACAGGCATGCAGGCTTCAGAACTCAAGAGGCAGTGTTGCTGTAATCAACATGTGCATCCAAGCCCTTTTAACACAGTAAGTATAGCAGAACACAGAGAATAGTACTGGATAGGCCAGCCAGCAATCCGTTGCCTTTGAGGAGGTAAGTAAATTCCATGGCAAAATTCCACTTATCCTTAACTGAAAAAACCGGACTACTTTATCCAAAATAACTGTTTTTAAACAGAAGCACCATCATAATTTAAGTGATTAAGTGCAAGTAATTAAGGTGATTAAGGCAGGAGGTTTGGCTAAGTCGGGAGAGCTGCAGTCTTACATGCCTGAAGATCATAGGCCAAGGATGGCAGTTTGAGACTCCATCGTCACTGACAAAGCTGCAAAAAACCCTCTGTGAGAGAGAGAGGAAGCTGCAGCTAGCACTCTGTGAGGAGGAGTTGCCTTTCAGTCAACGCATGTGAGGGGAATGCCAGAGAGAAGCCAGACCGTGAAAGGAAACACCTGGAAAGAAGTGTCCTACGAAAGATTAGGACATTTATTGTATTATATAAATACTGGAATTATTATTATTAGTGCTGCAATTAAACATTTATACAATATAAAAACAGGTGGGTCTACTGTAGACAAAAATCTGGAATGTAGGGAGGTTAAATGAAAGCTTGACTGGAGGTAGCAGGTTTTCAAGTGGTCTGCGGCCCACCTGCAAACTGAGATGACTCCATCCAACTGGTGAAAAGATGAGGGAGAAAAGGAACACCAAAGAGAGAGTCCTTATGTCAACGTTTATAAACATTCTGAGCTGCAGCATGTCCGGACCTCAAGTTTGGGTCATAAGGAGCCACACACAGGCTCCCAAGTAGGAATTGTACTCTGTTTCTGGTTGAGTGCAGTGGAACATCTTTCCATGTAACTGATTCCAGTTTTAAGCACCTAGGATATGTTACTGAATTATACAGCACAAGTGGGTAGATAGAGGCAGGAGGGGAGAAGATATGGAGTGGGAAAGAGGTGAACAGATGTGGAGCAGAGCTGGAGATTGTCTGAATTATTATTAGCAAGGCCACCTTTTATGACTTTGCAAGAATTTTATGACTTTGCAAAGAATTCAATTTGCATCCGCCTTCTTTCCAATAGTAACTGAACATATGAAGCTACCTTCTACAGATTAAGCCCATTGGTTCGTCTAGCTCAATACTGTCTACAATGACTGGCAGTGGCTAACTAGGGTCTCTGACAGGGGTCATTCCAGGACTGACACATGCCAGGGATTGAATCTGGGACCGTCTGGTTGCAAAACATATGTTCTGTCACTGAGTCCTGAGGTCCACCTTCCCCAAAAAATTTTAAGCAATACCTGGACAGATTTAATTAACTGACGTGATCAAGGGTTATTTCGCATTCTGAGGTTGCACTAGCTGCAACGGTGTCATAAGGGGTTTGTGCTGAGTGTGGGCCACACCAGGTGACAGCCATTGAGAGGATGACACGACAGCAGAGAAGAACGCCACAGCTTGCTGCACCGCCCAGGCTCAGCGTCTTCGGCCGAGCAAGGGTGTCACCTCTCCCTGTGGGGCATCACCCTTGCTCGGCCCTCTTC